>MQTX01000143.1:561306-609444 GCA_009735665.1 Angiostrongylus cantonensis | reverse complement strand
TTTTTCTATGGAAGTAAATGTATGCTGTATAACAACCTCGCGATTGCTAAACAAGAAAACAAAGTATTCATAACTCATATAACTAAGACAGAGATACTGGGCGTCTAGCAGGACAGGTGGGACATGTGATGATTCACGGTGCTCATGGAGTGGAGAATGTTTCAAACGAACATAAAGGATGAAAACTCTCGACGTGAGTAGTCCCTGAGTGATGCGCCATGCATTCGACTTCATCCAGAGTTGTTAGAAGTGATTCAATGCACATTTGACCTTATGGTTTGCGCTGATGCACCGATGGACCAAGTCAGTGCTGCTGTCATTCCAGACGTGTCTGATACCAGTCCAGGACGCGGGGTCGAACAACGACCATATGCGTATTTCGAGGCATCTGTATCCGTTGCCCTACACGCTCCTTTCAAAAAAAAAAAACATAGTACGTTTTAGTGGCTTTTTTGCTTCCATTACAACTTGCTTATGTTTGTGGTGCTGTTAGATGTCCCATAAATTTCTACATGAAGCAATTACCAAAACCGAGAAGACTTTCTACCAACTTCGGCGTTGGTCAAATAATTCACTACTTTCTTATTGAGCAGACTCGAAATTGATTACGACAGGATCTATTCAGTACAATACTGGCTGACATTTGAGCGCTCTCGCCTTCTGCAGTGCCTAGAAGGGTATTACACTTTCGCGACGACGCCTAATTTTTCTTTTTTTTTTGCTGAGCTCACTCTGTCACCTATAGTTATCACACCGGCCACTGGCAATTTTTATGTGGTCCCGCCTTTATTTATTTTATTTTCTTTACATAAATTGTAGAATTGTAATTGTCTTTACATAATAATTAAATTTACATATTGTGTAAATAAAATTTACATATAAATTGTACAAATTGGTTTTGGTACCAGATTTGTTTGGGAGGATAGCAGCACTGGCTCGATACATCGGCAGGCCACCGCGAGTCATTGTAAAGGCCAGATATGTATTCAATCACCTCCAAACGATGCTTAATGAGGTCGAATGCATAGCGTATTTCTCAGAGATTGACCAACGCCGAGAGTTTTATCCTTTTATTTTTTTATGGTATTCATTTTATTCATAAGCTCTTTGTTTAGATACAGGAGTACTGATGGTCGTTTCGATTTGCGTCAGTTAATCAAAGAGAGCAGAACAGACGTGAAGGTAGAATACGGTTTTGGTTTGTTGTTTGTATTTTCTTATTCCCTAAACTTGTTCAGACGCTTTTACTCTCCGTCAAACACTCGTTTATGACCATCAATCTTCACTCATTTTTTAGTGACTGGATGAATGTAGTGCGGAAGTTGCGAGGAGGTCATATGAAACAGTAGCTGACAGGAGTAGCTATGTGACACTATAAAGGATAAAAGGATGAAGCTATTGGCGTTGATTGATTCCTGAGGAATGCGCCATGTATTCGACTTTATTAAGTATCGTTGGAAGTGAATGAATGCATATCTGGCTTTTACAATGATTCGCGGTGGCCTACCGATGTATCGAACCAGTTCTGCTATCCTCGCAGACAAGTGTGGTACCAATTTGCTGCAACCGTAGAGATAGAAGGCTTGCTGAGCCTGGGGCGCGGGGTTAATACCATGTCTACTGCAGGACGCCTCCGGCCACTGCGCCGCACGCGCCCCTGTGACATGAGAAATTCATGTACCATGAGAAAGTAGAGAGTATCCCCCACAAGCTAGAATGAAGTGTATAGAAGGCATACAGATGCCAGTTTCTAAAGTGGTTCGGAATAAATCTCCATTCAAATACTTCGAGTTCCATAGTGGATTTATTTGTTTGGTTATAAATCTTTCCATATAAATAGTTTTATTTCTACATCAATGTTTTTTTTCGCGAAAATCCAAATCCCCCGGCTTCCTAATTCCAGAATTGTTTGCGCCATCGATCGTTGGGCTAATTCTATTCTCATGCGTTACTCTACGTGGTGGCTTTGCAAACATTATGTGGACGTTGGCTTCTTGCGTCCAAATGGCTACCGCTGTTCTTCTTGTGATCATGGAATTCTACGAAGTTTGTGCTATTGGCTGGTAGAAGAAGAACAAAAGACGATATATCTATTGATATGAATATGTTGCCTGCCTAAAATTCATCGGTACGAAGAAGCCCTCAGTTCATTAGGAGTATAAGCGATTGTAGAATAGGTTTAATGAAGATGTAGACGATTTCATTTACATCGTTAATTGTTTAAAAACTGTCAAAATCACATCATTCTGCGATCGTACCACCATGGGAATTGTTCGGCAAGACATCGCCATGTTACACTTGATACTTGGTACCTGAACGGCCCTTCCTCACTGGTTGTACGGGACCCAGCATTATCATCATTTTTCGGAGATTTGCTGGTTAAGCCATTGTGGTTCCCTGGAATCCCGAGGTCACCCTAGGCAAAGTCTGCCCCATGTCTCCACCACCACAGGTAGTCGCAACCCTTGTGGATCAGAGGGAGATTTGCCACCATGCGACTTTGATACCAATGTGATGGTAGGTCGTGGTATTGGTTTACTCTTAGCTAGGCTTCTTGGTGGAAACGCTGGACTCTTTCTCAGCTCGGGAGACCCTGCCGGAGGGACGACTCCGCTGTACATCTCAGTCCGACATTCAGGAACACCTCCCAGCCACGGTGAGGCGGTAAACCGTTGGGAGGAACGCCATGTTATAGGAATATTATATTCTTGAAATAGAGAAGGGAAAAATATTGACAGCTCACAATTTCATGGCAAAGTTTTTGCAAACACAGTAGTATTGTAAACATGACGAAACACTACACTTGCTTGGATGCTTAAATGGCCCGTTCTCACTGGTTGTGTAGACTCCAGCATAATCTCCATTTTTCAGAGATTTGCTGGTTAAGCCATTGTGGTTCCCTGGAATCTCGAGGTCACCTTGGCCAAAGTCTGCCCCTGGTGTTCACCGCGACAGGCAGTCGCAGCCCATGTTGATCAGAAAGAGATTTGGGTCACCATGCGACTATGATACCAGGGCTGCACGAAACAGTACAAGCAGATTTAACTTCACCAAATTCTAGCGCAACTCCGAAGTAGAATTGAAGCTGAATCAAACAAAGTCGGTTTTAATGAAGAATGAAGTTCTATGTGATGAGGCATTTGAGATTGAGAATATGTGGTTCTTTTCAAGAGGAGCTTTACCACAAAATTAAGTGAGAGATTAACCATTGCACACAAGTGACAGTCAGAGCGCTCAGTTCCACGAACTCTACAAACCGTGAGAGAACAACGTATTCGTGAAGACGTGATGCTTCTTCATAAGAATTGCTAATAAAGGATTCTAATGCAAGAAGTGCTGGGATCAGTGTAGCAGATGTGAAGACGAGTGGTGCAAAATAGCAAAAAAAATTAGAGATTTTACGACCTGTGGAGAAATCAAGGGCGTGTGTGGTGCACTGGTCGGAGGCGTTCTGCAACACACACGTGGAATCAATCCACGCGCTCATGGCCCACTAAGCATTCCATCCCTCCAAGGTCCGCAAATTCTTACCAGATTTGTCTGGAAGGATAGCAGCACTGGCTCGATACATCGGTAGGCCACCGCGAGTCATTGTAAAGGCCAGATGTGCATTCAATTACCTCCAAACGATGCTTAATGAAGTCGAATGTATGGCGCATCTCTCAGGGATTGGTCAACGCCGAGAGCTTTATCCTTTATGAAGAAACCTCATTTTCATGGGCTAGAAGAGTGGATTCAGGAGTGAATAACCAAAGATAACGTCAATGCCACTTAGTGATTGGAGTTGCTGACGTTTCTTTTTTTCGACACAAACGTACTGAGAACACATGTCTTGTACTAATCTACCAAATCTGAACAAATAGTATTTTAAGGACCAGTTTTCCTTACCTCGACAAGACTAATTAATATCTTCTTAGGTGACTATGCTGTACAGATGATAGTGTGCTAAGTACACCTGTTACGCTGTTTGACAGAGATCGTTGTCGTACCTCTCAGTGTAATCATATGAATGCGGTGTCTGTCAGACACTGTAATACCTTTCATATTATCTATTTTATGAACCATTTTTACATATCCCAGCATCTTTTTTTCAGCTCGTTGCGTCTTTTCCGTAATTCACGCAGGTCTTCGGATTTGTGTGCGAGTTCGTCTGCCAGCTTAGGATTTTGTCTTGTTGATAATGAATGTCGTTGAATGGCAGTGGAGTAAATTCTTCCTGCAATGCTGGGATAGCTCTATTATAACGTTCCGAGATTTTATCGTAATCACTTACTATCCTTTAATGGTATCAGAAATCTTTTACTCTACAGGTCTGATACCAACTTATCGATCCTGGAAGGATGCCAGTTTGTTTAGCCAGTTTGGGGTTGAACTAATTACCAAGTGTGTTATGCGTCACATATCTGCACCATCTTCACAATTCTTTGTATAACGGAAGCAAAACGTAGAGAACTTTCCCAGTAAACACTATAGCAATACTAACTTTTTACTTTCTGCATACTACAGTTCTTTTCACAGTAGGGTAGTATTTGAAATACAGCCACAGTGATGCTGAACTGGATTGCAATAACGTTGTTGCAAAACTCTGGATCGCAAGTGTCTGCGGTGGGGATCGAACACGCTACTACCCTTTCAGATAGCTGAGGCCCTTACCACCACACCATGTAGGTCCTTGATTTCATCTTTCTTTCGGCTAGTTCGGTCTAACAGTGCCATCAGCAACCACTATAGCAATAGTTCCTACGAACGACTTTCTATTAACCTTAGCATTGATCGAATAATTCTTTACATTCTTGTTGAGCGAACACGAGAAACAATGTAAAGAACTAATGCAATAAGTTTTACAGTTTTTACTGAATAGAAGATAGTCGACATATCTGCACTCGGTAATGATCGGCATTACCCTACTCATATAAATGTTTTGGTTCTTCTTAACAAACGTAAAATTTCAGTTGACGAAACATTCTAGGATGCTGCTCTGGAAACAATGAACCGGCGAAGTAAATGTTGAGGCCACTGTATATTGAAATTTTAACTTTCGTTCCCGTTGACGAGTGAATGCTGATGACATCGTTAGTGTGAAGAGACTAGCTGAAAGAAAGGCAGGAGGAGGGCCGCAGTGGTGGCCTGCGTAACACGTAGCACCCGGAAAGGGTAATCGTGTTTCGATCTGGTCTAGAGTCCAGGTTCTGCACATATCTCATCATCTTTGTGGTCGCGCTTTACATAATACCCTGCCGTGAAAAAAGAAATGATGGGCAATAGATGGTAGTTGTGCATTGTGAGTTGAACTTTCCATTTATAGTACTTCTTATCAATGAACTGTTTCCTCACCCCTTCGGTGGCTTATCGATCTATCGGGCCGGTGCTGCTATCGTCCCGTACAAGTCTGGTACTAATTTTCGGACACCGGAGAGGTGAAACGCTTGCTGAGCCATGGAAGCGGGGATCGATTCAACGTATGTGTTACAGGGCGCCTCCAACCATTGCGCCACATGGCCTTAACTGATGGTCTTAGTGTTAGAAAACCTTACTGTGCTAAACCATATGCTGATCTAAACAGCAATGGTTTGAGCTGAATCTCTACCATAGTTAATTGTTGTGGCATATTTGTCTTCAAATTTCTTTCGGTCACCCAGAAATTTTTTTTGCAAGTTACAAATTATCTTTGATAGTGGCAATTGTATACAATTATGTGCTAATGTCGTGCTCGTTTTCTCCTAATAGCCGTGGGCGATCATGATCCAAATCATGAGCTAACAACTATCGCTGACATCCATCAATGACAAACGCAGTGAGTCGCTTCCTATCAACCAAATGAGGTTTGCATCAATCCATGACGATAAAATTCGTAAGTACGTATCACCTGTATCACCTGTAGTCTCGTTGATCGTCGAGTGACTCGAGCGGGCGCCAGTAAATCCTCCATTTTTCCCTATTGCGTGCAAGAGTAGTCCAGTGGGTTCTCCTCGCTTTAGGGACTCGTCGAGCATCATATCTTTCTTCTAGGCTTTTCGTGAGGAACTCGACCATCAGGTTTGTGGTCTTCCTGCAGTACGTTTGACATTCCGAGAAACCCAGTCACTAACAGCTCTTGTCCATCGGTTATCATTCATACGCATTACGTGTCCGGCCCACCTTATCTTCGACTGTCTGGCGTATAGAACGGCATCTTTGATTTTCGATCGTTGACGTAGGTCATCCTTTTCGAAACCCTGCTTGCTCGTATGGCTGTCCTTCGTCCAGTGTTCTGTCAATCCTGTATAGGATGACTCGAGTGAAGGTTTGTAGACGACAGACAGCGAGCAGATAGGGATAGTTGCTTACATCGTGTAGGTCGCCATTCTCCCTTCTTGAACAACAACACGGTCTTGCTGGTCTTCCACTGAGTAGCGACCTTGCATTCAGACAGGTAACGTGTGAAGAGCTGAGCTAGTGTGCTTAGTAGGATTAGCGGAAGGTTCTTCAGATGTTCTGATCTCGTCCTGTCCGGACCTGGTGCTGTTCAATTTTTCACCGGCGAAATGGCATGTCGGATTTCGGAAGGGAGAACCGGTGGTACAACATATCCATCTTCCTTTATTTCGTATGACGGAAGGTGGACGTGACTATCGAAGAGATCTGAGTAATATTCGTGGATGATTTTCTCCATTGCCTTTCTGGACGCAGTTATTGTCCCGTCTGGGCGTCGCAGTACAGTCATCTTGGTCTTGTAATTGGCGAAGCTTCGGCGAGCTTTGCGAATGCTTTTCCCAGCCTCTGCAGCTTCGACCATTACTGCTGCTATTCTCTTTTTAAGATCTTCTTTTATCGCCTGTCTGCATTGTTTCGTAAGTACGTATAGAATACACAATTCTTCTACTCTCGTGTCGGTGGGTTCTTTGAGTAGCCCGAACGCGCGGTACATGCTGCTCTCCTTCTTCTCTCCAGTTCCTTCCTCATGTAATTCGCCGTATTCATTGAACGTCTGGATACGCATACGAGATGCTCTATGTAACCAAGGAATCATCCAGTTAGATTTGTTCGCTTACGCACCATAGATTCTTCATGAACTTCATCTTCGTCTTATTTATAGGCTATCCAATTTTTTCTGCGTGAGCCTGAAGTAGAATCGAACCAGCACTGTGCTTGTGGCGATCGGCATCACTATCACTGTGGTATCCGTCTCCTTCCCAAACCTATATAGGATGCTAGAAACACTAATTTGGTAGGTCAGCAGGCAGAGCCAACAAGCCGCTGTGTAGGCCAAGCGTGCATTTACTGTCCAATAAAGCCACATGAACACCAAAAGCTTTGCGCTTTACCCATTCATTTTCGACATTTCAATGGCACTCATGAACCTTTTTCAATAAATAAATTATTCATAGATTTTGAAAACGTGGATTGTTTTGATTTCTCGGGACAGATCTATGTGACTGCCACTCGAACATTTGAAATTTTACGGAGTGACACGAAGTGCATAGATGGAATATAAAGCTCTCTAAGATGAAATAATATGAGACGGATTTCTACGATTTTCACTGACCAGTCAACTTGCTACCGAAGTCGATCACTATTTTTCAAATTGACGAAAAAAGACATCATGGAATGAAGGCAGCATTTCTCTAATAAATTGCCAGACGAGGGGATTTCGCATTCCTGTTGTCCTCCCACACATTCCGCAAGCTTACAGATTACAAAGTAATTTATTTCCCAGCGATCCGATATTGCTGCTGTTGAGCGGCGTCAAGTGCGAGCACAAGTTCCTCGCCGCGTCATAGACAGCCTTGCGGGCTATAGTCCCATTGCTCTAGCGGTTTGTTTCCAAGCCGTCCGATAACGGCCTCATTGGGACACGTAACACGAAGTTTTCAGTTTTTTCTGCCTATAATCTCTCGACATTCTCACTCGCTGCTATACTCCAGAGTCTGATTTCAGTTCCTTGTTAGCATCTTTCAAGTTAGCATCCTCTGCTATTTTCTGTTCGAATACCATGTGACTTGTCAACAGCGTGGCAGTTGTAATCTCCGCTCTTAAAGTGTTTCTGGTCCTTACAACTATAAGTCTCGTTAGCCCATCTAAAGAACATTATGAGTGACAATTTTACACTTCGTTCCGTATGAATTCCACGTGTCGACATTCATGAACTAGGTGACGCAGCCATAACTTCGCTTGTTCGTATTTCCTTATATAGTCTGCTCGTATCGTTGTTTAGCCCTCTTACGGATCGTTTAACTGACAACCTCATACTTTTCTGTGTTGTCGGCTTAAAGCGCCTGTTCATGCTTCACTGGCTTCCGATTCTTATCGATATTTTTCGCGTCAAGAGTTACGCATCATTCATTGAGACATGCGAAGCATTAAGAAATAAATGTTAGGAAGATCAGTGTCGAAATGGTAAAAAGCATAAGAACAAATTCCTTGTGCAAAAACGTCAAAAGAAATGAAGACCGTTTGATTCGACGATTCATATTGCCTTATGGTATCTGAAAAAGATTTTACAAAACGAGTTCAAATGAAGAATAGTCGACTTTATTTCACTGGGCTGCGAGCACTAGCTTATTAAGGTTCCTGCTAAATGCAGGGGTGGACATACGGCTTAGGTGGAGGGCCTTCCGCTTCAGGTCGTCTGACCAGTACAGAGAGACTGGAGCCGAACTGCAGAAATAGATGACTGGCACCAATTCCGCTTGTTTCATAGTGCCTAGAGTTTTTAAAGTGTTTAAATAGCACGCGAACGAAATATTCTTATTCAACGTCCGCCCAGTAAAGGTGCAATGAAGTGTTTAAGCTCATAAGTCTACCCTTCGTCTTATCGTAAATATTATAAAGCGAATTCATAAAAAGTAAAAAAAAAGATTAGCAGGAGGCATAACTTTCTATTTACTACCTACTATTTTCTAGTGGTAGTGTGGTGTATTATATGAAATGCGACCACAAAGATGCTCAGATATTTGCTAAACTCAGACGACAGCCCAGATTTTAAACCGCGATTACGCTTTCCCTGTGTTCATGTGTAGCACTCAGGCCCACGTTTTGTCATTCTCTCGGCCTATTTTTTACCCTAACGGTGCTATCGGTGATCATCCATCAGCAGGTCTGGGGTCTGAGGTTGGCAAATATCTCAGCATCTTTATTGTTGTATGCCACATAAGAGAATGAATTCCTTCACATCGTTTTTGATAAGCGGCACATTTTTTTTTTTGTTTCAAGCGACAATAATATCTTCAATGACTTTTTCTATCGAATTTCCTATCGAAGTCTGTAATACAGTATTTCTATGTAATTAGTGATTACATTTCTGTGTGTACATGAATGTATGTATGTGCTTTTATATATATATATGCACCTATGGCGCGTGTTGCGCAGTGGTCGGAGGAGCCCTACAATACACATGGAACCGATCCCTTCGCCTTAAGCTCACCAAGCCTCCCATCCCTCCAGGGTTGACAAGTTGGTACCAAACTTGTCTAGGAGGATAGTAGAACTGGTTCGATACAACGGTTGGCCACTTCGGGTCATTGTAAAGGTTAGATATGCATTCAACCGCCTCCAGCCATGCTAAAAGCGAATGCACGGTGTATCCCTCAGAGATTGATCAAAGCCGAGACCTTTTTCCTTTATTTTAATCTATATATATGTATATATATATGTACCTATGTAAAAAGCTAAAAAAAAAGCTGTCGGCATTGATTAGTCTTCGAGAGATGCGCCATTCATGCGACTTCGCCAATCATCGTTTGGAGGAGGTGATTGAATGATTGAATGCATATCTGGCCTTTGCAATGACTCGCGGTGGCCCACCGATGTATAGAGCCAGTACTGCTATCTTTGCAGAAAGGTCTCGTACGAATTTTCCTACGCAAGAGGGATGGAAGGCTTGGTGGGCCATGGGTGCGGGAATCGATTCCACATGTGTGTTGCAGGGCGCCTCTGACCAGTGCGCCACACGCGCCTTATATACACTTATGTATGCATGTAAATATATGTGTTTTGTTAATTTCTTCCGCTTCCATGACCTCCACCATCCATATTGAAAGGTTATAATACTGAGTTAATTAGGGTGTTACCGCTTTATAAAAGATCTGTACAAGTATAAAATGTGGATATGCTGTACAATTTTTGCTTCACGAAGAAACATCCGAGAACTAAACAACACTAAGACCTTTCTATAAATTTTATTAGGAAAGGCTATATTAATTAGAGAGGATTTGTAAATGTTGGATGATGTTTTACGTTCACTGCCAGCACTCGAAGACGATAATGTTGCTCCAGACAATAAAATCCATTAGAGCACCTTATTGTGAAGCTCTTGAGCTAAATGAAGCGGAATGAATGAAATGCCGTCTACGGGACAACTACCATCCATGTCAACTTCTCAACCTAAGCACTTCATAGCGCTCTATACATGTTGCAATTCGGCTTCTGCCGTCTGTGTTGAAGATATCACAGGGGCAGTAGTGATGACTATGGTTTGATGAAAACGCTAGGCTTTTGTAGAAAACACTTTTAGGAGACCGTAACAGATCTTGAAAAGTAAAGGCTACTGAGATGAGCAGTTATGGTGAGGAATAGCACGATGAGAACAACAGAAATGCTTCGAACCATTCACGAAAACTCATCAACACTTCGGCTGCGAAGAAAAGGAGGAGGACTTCATTCGTTCATAAAAAGTGAAAAAAGAACTCCTGAAACTAGCAGGATCCAAAGGTGTTGCTTGCTGGAAATAATGAAACAAGTTATGGTAAAAGTACACACCGCGAAAAAACACGTATGAAAATAAGTCACTGAGTCACATAATCAAACGAGCCTCGAGCCAGATAACGCTATCGGCACTGCTCATCTCGAAACCCAGTTTACGTCACTGCGACAATTTTTTTTTTACGGAAAGCCAAGTAGCAAAAACATCTTGGTTCATTACCTCTCCTCTCACCCCTCTCACACGAAAAGGGCGCTTGTAAGAAACATGTTTCGAACAGCAGTCAACGTGTGCACGGGAAAAGAACAGAGAGAGGAGTCGCGGAACTTGGCACGGCAAATAGCCATTTCTAATGGTTACGAAACTGTAGCTCGGGATAGGTACAGGGAAAACGCTAGGCCTCCAAACGACAACTCTAGTGATTAAAAAAATCCCATTTTTTCTACCCTTCATCTCAAATGATGTAAGCGCAGCTATAAAACGCTGTTTAAGAAGGGCAGGTCTAGGAAACTCGGTAAACGTAGTTGAAATGCCACCGAGTAATCTGAGGCGCCAGCTAGTTCGTAGCCGCCTATATGACCATCTATGTGCAACGCAAAATTGCATAATTTGCCCTAATGGTAGAGACGGTGATTGCATGAACTCGGGTACAGTTTATCTGATCTCATGTAAGGCGTGCGAAAACGAATACATTGGCGAAACGGGCAGACCCCTCTGTGTCCGCATAAAAGAACACCTAGTCGGCAAAAGTAAACCAAATACCCCACTAGGCACGCATAGGACCCAGAGACATGAGCAGGAGGACTTTGAAGTACGCGTTACGATCCTCCCACAGGAGACGAAAACACAAGCGCGCAAAACACTCGAAGCGTCTTGGATTAATTCCAAAAATCCGAAAATGAACCGCAGGGAAGAATGCCTCGTTATCACGCGTGATATTGGGCAGTATATAAGCCTATTATTTTGAGGAGAAGGGCACATTGTGATTCCATGTGAATTCTATGCGGTTGGTCTCCACGCGACATACTCAGTGGAAACCTCATAGAAAGCGGTGGGTGCGTAAAGTTGTGTTCGTTGTGGTTGAAATCTTGGTTTAGCGTTTTCTTTGTTTGGTTATGGAGGCGTTTGACCGAGTAGATTGCTGTCAACTTGACCTTTCCAGGCTCTGAAGAAGGCGAAGTTCGCCGAAACGTCAGCTTATTTGTGAGTAAATAATATTAATAACACCTCGCGTTTGCTCAACAAGAATACGAAGAATTACAATTTTTTATTGTGTATGACCCGTCTTCAAGTCTACTATGCGAATCCCATTACTTCTCACATTCGATTCGTTTCCTCGCATCCATTGTCCACGAAGATCTCACAACTTTACATGTGTCTTCGGTTGCTACTTGAGGGTTTTCGTTTCATCTTGAATGTCGTAGAATGCTGGTGGAGCAATTTTTCCTGGAGTCCTGAGACAGCCCTGCCTGAGCGTTTCCAGTTAGATTGTAAATAGTGTTTTCTTTCAGAAAATACCGGTACTAATTTCCTGACCCCGGAAGGATGAGAGGCTTGGTTGGGTCGCAGCGGAGTCGAACTCACACCTTGCTCGTGATGACGGTCATCACAGTCTCTATGCTATTCAGCCCCTACCACTCTGACGAGAGGACATCATAATTATAGAAAATGACTTGGATAGCAAAATCTGTGGTGGTTTTAAGACTTGAGGTCCTAATTAATGATGTGCGCAGTATTCGCAGCGCTAGTTATAACCGCTCTCCGTGAAGATCAGTAACGAGCGTGGAAGCTCAATGTGGATTATAAAACTGTCGACACGAAGCAGAAAGACGACGAGGAATTTTTTCTGATTGGCGAGAACCGTTTGATGATCACTGGTTTATTCATCTAGATCCACAAAAAGGTATTCAACGAGCTCAGAAGATTTCGATGTTAAGAATTCAGCAGCCATTCGACATCGCTGGAATGGAAAATCAAGACGACCTGGTGAGTGACTGCCCTATCTGGCAAAGAATTTTCAAAAAATCTCCGCTACAACTTGGCTCTCAAAGAAATACAACCGATGTGCATGCTATTTTTAAGAAAATTACTAATTTAAGTCGATTTTTTTTCTGAATGATAATTTTAGTGGAAGAGACACTGATTTGCAAACGGTTGCTTAACTTTGTCACCTGTTTCCTGTTGGTCGTTGAGCGACGTCGGTGGGCACCATTACAGCACTCATCTTTTTGTTTCACTTTCAAAAGCAATTCAGTGTATTTTACTTTCATTAAGGGCAAAAAGATCACCATGCCTTTTTTTTATAGAAAGCCTGAAAATCGGGTGTGTAGTCTTCCTATTTCGCTCTTAATACTTTGTGGAACTCAGTTGTTAACGGCTTTTTCCGGCTGAGACGATGAGCACTTCCAACCAGTCCACATGATTTTCAATATCCTTCCTTAGACGACAGCATATCTGGTCCTTGGTTATGAACTTGAATCGGAACGTCGAAATCCTTCTCTCTGTTGTGGACTATGGAATATTTCTAGCATTATCCTCTTAAATGACTGAATTCGCATTTGTCTTACGGAGTCTCTTATGGGGTTTACTGGTGCATGAAAGCACTACTTTGTTTTTCCAGACAAGCCTGATACCAATTCGTTGAGCCCGCGACGTGGGACAAGAGCAAAGATCACATGTGCATTTCAGGATTCCTTTAACCAGTACTCTACACGCGCAGCGAAAATAATATCGTAGATGAAAATATGTTTTCATTGACAACAAGGACGAAGTTGTCATATAAGTCGATCGATAAGAGTAGATGCTAAATTTTGCATCGAATTCGCACGGCAATGAATGGCTAGCGAAAAAGGCCTCCTTGATTAAGAAGAAGCACCCGACTTCTCATGAGGGGTCCAATGTCGGATTTGTCCCAGCAATCTTCTACGTGGTCGCTCTGCTGGTGGTAAACATTAAATAAGGTTAGGATAGGAATTTGTTACACCACTCGACGCCCCTACATTTTGCTGATCCTAACGCTTCTTTCTTTCGATTCACATCCTCCTATCCATATTTCACATCTGCTTTCGGATTTTCGTGTTAATTTGATTGTTGCTTCGCGTGTGCTTCTGGCTGCGATTGATGAATCTATATTTTCTTGCTTACTACTTTCTTCCACCTCAAATATTGGATGGGTAGAATTTTTCCTGGAATCCAGAGATAAACGTGCCACGGTGTTTGCAGATCTCTTCATTCGCTGAGCGTTGTTGATAAAGAGAAGATTCGTGACCAGGAGGCAATTCACCTCAAAAACTGGCCATAGTTCAACGTGTTTTCACCCGCTAATAAGGTGTCGCTAGAGTGCGGTCAATCCGATGAGGACTCCACCCGAACTGGGGCTGATTGGCGTACTGAGGCATTCGTTGAGTTTCAACGGTGGCACGCGTTGCTGTCCCCATGTCGCGGATCACTGAATGAAGTGAACTCACGCGAAAACGAGGTTATATCCGATTCACTCGGCATCGGTTACTACTTCGCTTGGCCAAGCTGTTCCCGTTCAAACGTCCGCTCCACCTTGCGACATAGCAGGTCGGCATATCCTACTCCTACTTATTTTCTCCATTCTGTTCACTGTGGGATATTTATGATGACAAAATCTTCAAAACTTTGATAAATAAGAAGGGCTACGACAAAATTACCGCTCAGTTAAAGGTATAATTTTTTCCATCACTCCGTCAAAAAGTATGTCTGCGCCAGTTTCCTCGAATCTTCTCCCAACTAACACCATTCCTACAGAACTAATTTGACAGAGATTTGCTTTTTTTTTTAAAGATCAGCCTTTTTTCATATCTGTTCCATTTGCAAAAACAAGCATAATCTACCAGACGAAGTTGGTCTCCGCGTCTAATTAATAATTTAGCTCCTCCAGAAAGCTTTCGTTCTTGAAAATTTACAAGTTAATTGCAAGGTCAAACGTGACTTCTCCTTTTTCACTGTTGCGATTTAAAAACGTGGGGAAAAAATTACTCAAATGTCTTTTATTTTATGGACGTACTACAGCTAAGTTTAGATTAATGTGTTGTGGGAACAAAGTCGTTGACGTAAGGTGCCTATTGTGCAATTAAACGGGCTAATTTTCTCTAATAATTCACAAAAAGTCTCTAAATGTTTTTAATCAGCCGTAAATTTTTTGTTTGGGAGGTTGTGATCGAGATAGAGCTTGAAACAACCACAACGATGCTGAGATATTCGCAAAACGTGAACATCGGGACCGATCGAACCACCATTTCGCTTTTCGGGATCTCGCGCATTACACACTACGCCACGGATGCCCTTGCTTTGTATTTATCTCAGCTAGTTTTCTATAAACCAGTGCCATCAGCAATCACCCGTCAACGGGATTGATCTCTCGGAGATAATCCCGCGTGTTGAATGTGAGATATACAGCACAAGACCTACACTCTCAATGGGATAGGCCAAGCTAAAAAGGAATCCGACATTTCAATTTGGTGAAGCAGTTACGAATGAAGCGGTCCCATGAGTGAGCGTCGATCAAACGGCAAAAAAACAACCTCAGTGGTTTCTCACAACGGGCGATTCCATCAATGACGTTTGGCGGTGGGATAACTGACGAGAGTGGGCCAAAGACTAAAACGGATAGGAGGCCATTGAGATCGAAAGAGCTCATCCACGGCATACCGCGAACACTGCATAATAGTATTTTGTTAATTTTGCTTATTGGATATTTCTTCTTATTGCCAGAGTTGCAGAACAACATAGGCAGAACAGTCTCCTCAGACGCTGACCATCACGGCTTGATTGAAGCCGATGCTCACACTAGGATTTACGTGATCGCTCTATGGTAGACGGAAAGCATCGATAACAACAACATTCGCCATCTCAGTTATGAGGCCATTGCTTTCTGAGGGAAAAACCTTGTGATGAGACATCGATGGCGCCGGATTTGTCGTACAAACTTTTGTTGCATCTCCCTATTCGTGCGTATTTTTCAATGCTTTATATTGCAAAACATTCATTGACTTATAAGAGATTCTATTCCTTTGCTAGGCTGCCTTCCGTCTTTCTTCAAATTTTTCTTCAATATAGTCCAATATCATAAGTTGTTCCTCACAGGCATGCGTAGCCTTATTTATGGAAACGAATTAACGACGCTCCATGCTCCGCTTGAGAAGTTGAGTCGCAACGAAAAGTCGTATTCTGAAAATCTTGTTAGAATATTCAATTCGGTTACATCCTGGAACTGGGAACGCTCGATGGGAGAACTACGACTCGTCTATTACAAAAACATTCCAGATAATCGCTATCTCTAGTTGGTCGACAGATCATGTGAAGTCTGATCAATGCCTACAAGGTGCTCATCGAAAGTCGCAAGCGCTTTGAGGCATACTTTTCAGTTTATCAGTTAATGACCTCACAATAGATCTCAACCGGAAACAAGCAGTTGCTGGAGGGTAGATGAATTTGAAAGTTCCTTACTGCTTCATTAACCCTAACAATGCCGGTAATGAATGGTTGCCGCAGAAGATCCTTCCACCGGACCTACAATGGTACAAACACAAAAAACTATTGAAAGCAGCTTAAAAAGTAACAATTTTGGAAATTCTATCGAAATCTTTGTAGGTATAATGTTTTTGTTTCGTTACTGATTAATGAAGACGGATTTATTATCTCCCTTCACGTCATGAAATCCAACTGATTACTGAGCAGTCCTGCTCCAATTTTTCCATTTCGGAAACCTCGTTTTAGACTTGGACACCTTCCTTGAGGAAAGCCGCTTCGAATTTTTGACATTCTAACCAGGAGGAGTGATAGAAGAAACCTACGCGACTACCTGTCGGTTTTGTTGTTGAGTGAGCATTACATGCTTTCCACGAGAATTATCCCATCGAGCGTATCAAGGATTTCGGAAGAAGCGCAATAGTGAAGCGAATAGGATTCCGACAGGGATTCGCATCCAACGCGAAGCACTGGTCACAGTTAACATTCAGAAATACCCTTGCTTCTTGTTATAACGTTTCTCGAAAATGAAACGCTGTTAGACGGAACCGTGACACATTCCATCCCTTCAGCGTTCCTCATCTAAGAAGTGAATACCTACTTCAGGTACTTAGTCTGATTTACATGACAACTGCATTATGAAGATGTAGCTCTTCCATAGATTACTTACTATTTAATTCAGGAAAAAGAGCAAAGTCGTTAAAGATGCCATTTAATACATGCATGGCCGATGATTCGCCCACAGCCGGCCTGAAAAGGCCTTCCGAGGTCTGCAAATAGGTGCCATGTTTCTCTGGAAAAAACACCAACCGATACCCGAAAGCTGGCGAATGCGCTTGTGGTAAAAACGCAGAGACGCTATGACATAGATAAAGTGTCTGCTTTTTAATGTTTGTTTTTATAAGTTTGTAAGTCATCATGCACTCGGCAAATGGTGTGAAAAGGAAGAGTACGATCCTTTCCTTCTTCTCACATTTTTTTCAGCTCCCATATCATTGATCCCTTAGAACCCTATGAACCAGGCACTAATCCCTCTCTTCGACCTTTAGAACAGACACGCTCCAGTGCTAATCTCAATCTATACTGTGTTTAGTGAATGGCGACATTCTTTACGATTAGTAGGTTTTTGCACTCATCTTATTTCCTCCATGAGCAAGCATGCGGTTCAATTTCATTATAGGACGTTTGATCATTTCCGTCGTCGCAGTGCGTTCACGCAGAATTTCTCATTCTGTGCAGTTTGTAGCCTCTGTCCATGAGCCACGTTCATTTGAATTGACTTAAGAGAAACTCTCTATATGAACATCCATGTGAAAAACTTCATATGGGAGTGTCTAGCGTCTGTTTGGCAGCTTTTTCTCACTGCTCATTTTTCATCACTATTTTTTACAAGCCGTTATTTCTAAGTACTATATGTCCTATTTCATTGGCTAGATAAAAAAAGTATCATGCACTGATAGCTTTACTTTGCAATATTTGCTCTGTAGACATTAAAAAACTCGCATGGTGTGGTGGTGAACGCGTTAGCCCCCGGAAGGGGTAATAGCTCCTTCTTTCCGCACCGCAGACACCTGTGGTCCAGAGTTTTGAAAATATCTCAGCATCATTCTGTGGATATTATTGATATTTTGACCAAACACATTTCTTTTTTAAAACTTTAATAACCCGATGTTTCATTTCAATAAGCAGACACGAGATTGTTAGTATAGAATTTATTGGAATACAATAGCTGACGCTTCGGCGGTTTCGCCTTTTTCAGAGCCTGGAAAGGTCAAATTGAGATGCGATCTGCTCAACCAAGCACTTTCATAACCCTGGCAGATAAAACTTAACAAATAAATTTGTATTCGCATAAGAAACAGCTTTATTTAAACACCTACCGTTTATTTGTTGTTAGTATCTAAGTCAGTTGGCGGATAGCAGCCGTACAGAGTACTACATGGGCGAGGACTGTGCCTGTGTCAGGTCATTGGATCAGCCTGATGTATGGCACCAGGTCACGCATGATGACAAGACACTCTTCGTTGCGGTTCATTCTTGAATTTTTGGAATTGACCTAGAACGCTTCAAGAGTTTCACGCACTGATGTTTTCGATTGGTGCGTGAGGATAGTGACGCCTACCTCAAAATCTTCTCCGTTATGTTCCTGCATCCTATGCGCGCCTAGTGGAGTGTTTGGTTCTAATTTAGATTTAGCAGAGCGGTCTACCTGTTTCGCCCACGTAATCGTCCCCGCACGCTTTATAAGAGATCAGGTAGACTGCATCCGAGCTCATGCAATCACCGTCTCTACCGTTAGGGCAAATTATGCAGTTTTTCGTTATACACAGACGGTCATATAGGCGGTTGCGAACTAGCTGGTGTCTTAGAGTGTCTGGTGGTATTTCTATCACTCTTACGGAATTCTCTAGACAGGCCCTTATTAAGCAACGTTTTATGGTTGCACTTAATTCGCTTGAAATAAAGGGCAAGAGGAACGGAGCCTTATTTTCACTAGAATTATTGCTCTGTCTTAGCTAGACAAACGATATTCTTCCTTCGTCGCTGCCTGAAACACCGAGTCGTACCGAACTTCATCAGACGAAAACGACTACACGATGTATGCGGCCTACCGAGGGACAGCCAACTAGTACTATACATCGAAACGCGGCTGCTACGCACCTCTCTTCGATGCAAACAGGCCACCCTGTACGCGCAATTGAAGAAGTGCAAGTCGAAGGAATCTTACTGTGTTCGATATTTGGAGGATTCCCTTTGGAGGGGAATAGTGGGTGGGTCAATTTTGATTTGCGATTCTATTAGGTCAAATGCTAAAGTAACCTTGAGCAGAAAGTTTCAAAATTTACTAGATCTTTCGCAGAAACCAGCTTCAATTAAACAAAGCAAAACTGTTTACGATAGCGCTAGCACTAAAAATGTGGTCGATAACGTACCTGAGAAGTCAAGGGTCACCGTTTTAGGAGGCATAACTCTGCCCGATGACGCGCGCTCGCTATTAGAATTGGGTCCAAGTTTCTCACCAGCGCAACCCATTTCTAAAGAAATCTTGCGTAGGATCGCGTGCAGTCTGCACGAGCTCCAAGTTCGACTTCGCAGCAACGCTAGAACTGAGACACGAAATGAAAAGGAACTACGAGAGGTAGGAGTACTACCACCACATCAATTTCCTCGATTATTCTTTAGACGGCAAGACCCAAACGACGAAGTCGATATAAAATTTCGCATATTTTCGTGCGAAATTCTCGAAACCCTTAACCGCTATCGCGCGAAAAAGTTTAGTTCGAACCTCACAACTGCGCAAAAATCTGGTGTGCGACAGGTTCGAGAGCTAATAAAGTCAAAAACAATTAGGCTATAAGTTAGTGATAAGGGTGGAGAGTTTTCTGTAATTCCTCGCCAATTAGATGTCGATATAACGGAAAAACACCTTCAAGACGCATCGCTTTATCGCGCATCAACTGAAAAGGAATTCAGAAGTCAAAATCGAAAACTGAACAACGAATGGGTCAAAACGGCAAGCGCAGTAGGTTTGAAACCAGCAGACATTTCGCATCTTGAGATCGAAGTGCCGACGTGTTCCGTCTTATACTGTTTAAGACCCATGAGTTAAAATCCGCTGATGATCTGGCGTCTAGCGACCCCTCCACCTTGAAAGCTAGACCCATCATCAGTTGTGTAGACGGGCCTGCGGATAGAATTGCTTGGTTTATAAATCTAATCCTCAACCAGTTGCTTAAACTTACCATCCCATCTCACGAACACCCAAATGTTCCTGGATCGTCTACGTAAGGCACGACACAACAACGCGTACGTGATGGAGTCCTTCGACGTCACCGCCCTTTATACAAACGCGTCGAATGACTCCGCTATGCAAGCCATTCGCGAGCTCTTTATACAACATGAAGGAGCAATAAACATGTATGGCTTCTCGATTCAGCAGCTCGTGACACTCTTAAAACAGTGCCTAAACTGCTCAATCTTCAGGTGGTCCGGGAAAGATTACGCGCAAATTAGAGGGTTGGCAATGGGACAGCGACTGGCACCAACCCTTGCCTTTGCCTTTATGTCTAAACTGGTAGCACCAGTAATCGATCTCAGGCCATTACTCTACTGTAGGTATAGATGACTGCTTTGTCATCTGCTCCACACAAGAGGAGATGGACAAATGTTTTGAGTTATTGAACAAACAGTCAGAGTACACAAAATTCAACCGTGAGAAACCGAAGGAAACCGCCAGCGTGTGCACAGGTAGAGAGCAAAGGGAAGAATCCTCGAAACTAGCCCGCCAAATAGCCATTTCAAATGGTTACGGAACTGTAGCTTCTCGGCATAGGCATAGAGGAAAAACCACGCCCAGAGCGATAATTCTAGCGAAAACAATGCTCAGTGCCTCTTGCCCTTTATTTCAAGCGAATTAAGTGCAACCATAAAACGTTGCTTAATAAGGGCCTGTCTAGAGAATTCCGTAAGAGTGATAGAAATACCACCAGACACTCTAAGACACCAGCTAGTTCGCAACCGCCTATATGACCGTCTATGTATAACGAAAAACTGCATAATTTGCCCTAACGGTAGAGACGGTGATTGCATGAGCTCGGATGCAGTCTACCTGATCTCTTATAAAGCGTGCGGGGACGATTACGTGGGCGAAACAGGTAGACCGCTCTGCTAAATCTAAATTAGAACCAAACACTCCACTAGGCGCGCATAGGATGCAGGAACATAACGGAGAAGATTTTGAGGTAGGCGTCACATTTTTTGAGGGAATTCCGTCTTGGGAATTACTTTAATAACCTTCTTGTCAACTCATTAATCAAGAAAAGTATTCATAATAGTTCCCAGATTCGACTTTCTGTTAACCTCGGCATTGGAGTATGAATAGTTTGTTTTCCTGTTTAGCAATCGCGAGGTTGTTATACAGCACATATTTACTTCCATAGAAAAACACACAATACAATACAACACAACAGTAGCTGACGTTTCGGCAGTATCGCCTTCTTCAGAGCCTGGAAGGGTATACTGATGTACAATTTATTAGGCCAAAGCCTTCAATACCACTTACAGTAAGACGAAAAACTTCATGGCAATTACATGATCAACAGCTTCTCGAAAAACTCACCGCTTTTTTACATGACTTCCAATGAGGAAGGTTAGAACAGCTGATTATAGTCGTATATGGTTGATGACTGCGCCACCCCACATCCATCAGAAATTGATCCGAAGATACAGAACCAGGTCGCGTGTAATCTCTGGGCATTCCTCCCTGCTATTCATTGCGGGATTTTGGCATTTATCAAAAAAGCCTCGAGGAGTTTGTGCGTTGGTGTCTTAGACTCCTATGCGACGATATTCACTTTAACTTCAAAATCGTCTCCGCTATGCTTTTGTACCCGCCATGAATAGCAGGGAGGAATGCCCAGAGGTTACTCGCGACCTGGCCCCGTATCTATATATCAATTTCTGATGTGGGGTGGCGCAGTTATCAACCACATGCGACTATAATCAGCTGTTCTAACCTTCCTCATTGGAAGTCATGTAAAAAAGCGGTGAGTTTTTCGAGAAGCTGTTGATCATGTAATTGCCATGAAGTTTTTCGTCTTACTGTAAGTGTTATTGAAGTGTTTGGCCTAATAAATTGTATATCAGTCAGTATACCCTTCCACGCTCTGAAGAAGGCGATACTGCCGAAACGTCAGCTGCTGTTGTGTTGTATTGTATTGTGTGTTTTTCCATGGAAGTAAATATGTGCTGTATAACAACCTCGCGATTGCTAAACAAGAAAACAACGTATCCATAATCTCTGCTAAGGCTTAGTAAGGTAAAGTCGGTTTTCTAGATATTGCTCCACTCTTCGCCAGATAATGAAATGCCAACTGCAGCAAGATGCATTACCGACAAGAAATCAGATCATATTGGGTGGCGACCGTGGATGAACATTCGTCCCATGTTGGAAGGCATCGGTGATTGAGGTTCATCATTCGAGCGATACGCTCTCCACTGGATTCGGCTCGATGTGGGAACACCTACCCACAGCGCGAGGGCGACCAGCTGTAGACCATCGGCTCAGATTAATCGGGCTCTCAAGAAGGTGAAGACATTGGAACCTTAGCGGAGTAAACACCTTTCATAGCACTCCCGTGTCAGTTCGCTAATCGGTAGTAATATTGCTGATATTGCGGTCTACCATAGCGCGATATCTCACTCCTTTTCTTGGTGTTCGCAATATATCAAATAATCAAATATTCCAAGCAAAGAAATGTTTTCGTTTGTTCACTGACCAGCTAGCTAGGATGTTTCTTGATGTACAACCTGAATAGTACTATTGCTGGCGACCATAAGTACTATTCGGTGGGGTTCGTCCTATATTTCTTAGAATTAGCAAGAATATTGGGTTTTCTTATCTATTAAAGTATAAAGCTCTCGGCGTTGATCAATCCCTGAGGGATGCGCCATGCATTCGACTTCATTAAGCATCGTTTGGAGGTGATTGAATGCATATTTGGCCTTTGTAATGACTCGCGGTGGCCTACTGATGTATGTAGCCAGTGAAGCTACCTTCCCAGACAAGTCTGGTACCAATTTGCTATCCCCGAAGGGATGGGAGGCTTGGTGGGCTATGAGCGTGTGATTGATTTCACGTGTGTTGCAGGGCTCTTCCGACCACTGCGTCACTCGCGTCCTTATCTGCCTATTACTTATGCAAATGCATAATAATACGAAAAAATGTTGGGATGGAAAACTACGCTAGGAGTTACCTGAAGAAAATTGCATGGAAAAGCGTCGGCAAAGAGCGTAGATTTGGACGGAATAGCCATTGACAGCAGAGAATGGAGGTCGCGAATCCCGTTCGACATCAACAATTTTGGTATGAACGTCTTATGTTGTCACTAATCACATCTTACCGTACTGCCACAAGTACGCGTTGCCTGAAGTACGCGATGCGTTATCGTGTCACCACATTGTGCTACTGCGCATTGACTTATATGCGTGCGCAACCAAAGAATAGCTTCCCGTTCTAACCTTAGGCAAAGCCTTCTCAGCCCATAGTAAACTACTTGAAGTACCGATCATTCGAATTTACAAGTTTTCAACGCCAATGAGACACAAATTTTCTCATTCTCCAAGATGAAATTTCGGATTTCAGAAACTGAAAAAATTTTCTCTTGCTTTTTATCCCTCGACGATCGTAAACTCGGAAGCAGGGAAGTGTTTATACAAACGCGGAATCTCCTTGAGCAAGACGTTATAACACCCTATTCCGAACTGGTCGTTGATATTTGCGCCAACGGCTTTGTTTGTGTCGAAGGATTTTGGAACTTTCATTTTTTAAATATTTGTTTTTAGCAAACTCGAGGCAAAAATAGCACCTTGGGAGGATTGCTGTATATACATACATATACATATACACATACATATACATACATATACATGTACATATACACATATACATGTACATATACATATATATATATATATATATATATATATGTGGGAAACAAAGAAGTTATTTCTGGGCACTTTTCATATTTCGCCGTAAGTTCAAGCAATAAAGTGAGGAGTCATTCAATTCAAAATATGAAATTTTAGGCATCTGTGCATCATTTAACTTAGCTATTTCCTATTCATAACCCAATTACTATCATAGCCTTCCAAGCGAATGGAAGTGAGCGTACTGCTTCCTTTATCGAACGTCCATTGCATGTGACATGACCATCTTCCGAACTCATGCATACATAACAGATCAGAACTATTTTTGAGTAGCTCCCTAAAAGTGCAGTACTTTTTACACCTTCTTTATAATTCATCTAATCCTTTAATCCTTATTTATGTTATCCTAGTCCCAATTTTTTTTTTTTTTTTGGTGAGGTTTCCACATACAATTGAGGTTTTCGGTAGTATAGTAAACTTCAGGACATTTAGAGCCTTCAGTTCGAATCGAATGAATTAAAATACCGTAATTTGTATTATTAGGTAAAAATTTTTTTCTTCTTCTAAATAGACCTTGCCATTGATACAAAGTAGTAGAAATGATTATTTAAGAGTAGCATAGTGTGCGACGGGGAGAGAGAGAGAGAGAGAAAGAAAGAGAGTGAGAAATCCCAAGCCCACGTGTGGACGAGTTTAAATTTTCTGTTATAAGTAAACATAAGTCTTTCAACGGTTTCTGTCTCCATCAGGAAGCCTAGCTAAGAGTAAACCAATACCAGGGCCTGCCACCATCCTGGTATCAAAGTCGCATGGTGGCAAATCTCCCTAGGATCCAAAAGGGCTACTGCCTATGTGGTGAAAGACCTGGGGCAGACTAGCCTGGCTGACCTCGGGATTCCAGTGAACCACAATGGCTTAACCAGCAAATCTCCGAAAAATGGTGATTATGCTGGGGCTCGCACAACCAGTGAGGATGGGCCGTTCAAGTATCAAGTATCAAGTAAGTAAACATAGGGAGCCCGTGCGGCGCAGTGGTCGGAGGCGCCCTGCAACACACACGTGGAATCGATCCAAGCGCCCATGGCCCACCAAGCCTTCCACCGCTTCGGATCTGGCAAATTTTATGCCAGACCTGCCTTGGAGGATAGCAACGCTGGCTGGATATATCGGCAGGCCACCGGGAGTCTTTGTAAAGGCCAGATTTGCATTCAGTCACCTCCAACGATGCTCAATGAAGTCGAATGCATGGCTCATTCCTCAGGCAGGAATTGATAAACGCCGAGAGCTTTACCCTCTATTTTATCCTTTTAACTAAGCATCGGAATTAAGTTCACCGTACGAGATATCACGCAATGGAGAGATTTCCGTGTAATGAGACCTCATAGTGCACCGTTATACGTTGACAACTCTCCTGTCAGCATTTCAGCCAAAGTATCCCTGAGCACTCGGACACTTCGCAGATGGACACATCTAAGTCGCTTAGAAGCGTCACCAACGATCACAGTTTTTGTCTTTGAAGGTTTCCAACATGTTCCATGTGAGAAGGTCGTATCCAGTGAGAAAAGCCAACCGCGTGATAGCTCTATAGTAGTACTGCAGCTATAAAATGAGTCATTCTGAAATTGGAGCAAAATTGAAGTAGTCCACGTAGGCAGAGAAATTCGTCAATGCTGGTAAAGCCTGCCATTTAGATGCGCCATGCAAGTGGCTTTGTATAGAAGTGCTTGGATTAAGCAGTGAATAGTTTCCGCACAATTCAGCGTTTCTATCAGAATTCTCATTCTCATTGCTTCTTCATCGCTTCGGAGACTTTTGGCGGACAAGACGGCTTGTTTTCCGACTTGTTCCTATTTTTTCTGTGCTGTCGTCTCTTCACTTGCACTCCTCAAATGAATCATGATGACTTTAGTGCAATGGAAGCTCTAAAGAAACCTTGCTGTAATCGCCTTAATCTTTTTCGTTCCCAGTCGAAACTTTTTCTGCATATTATAGTGCAGGTGTGAATAGACGTGGAAACTAGGTGTTGCTTTTATCAGGTATCATTTTCTGTGATAAAGGTACGAAAGGTCATAACAGAAAACTATGTAGTTATGGAGATGCTGCAATAGTACCCGAATGGGTTTTTTAGGGCAGATTTATTCAAAGGCCAGCGGAAATTGACTGGATGCTTTCTAAACTAATAAGAAATTGGTTGAACAGACGCTGCTTTAGATTGATAACATTATCTATGAGCGATTATCCATAGTTCGTTAACGAGGCTGCTTGCTGATGGGTGAAATCCCATACCTCTTACATTTCGAGTTCTTTTCAATTTAACTCGTTATTTTTGTAGCAGTTGTTTCTTTGCTCAGAATCAATTAGACTCTTAGATTGAGGTAAAGGATAAAGCTCTGGCATTGATCAATCCCTGAGGGATGAGCCATGGCTTCAAGCATCGTTTGTAGGTGATTGAATGCATATCTGGCGTGTACAATGTCGCGGTGGCCTGCCGATGTATCGAGCTAGTGCTGTTGTCCTCCAAGATAAGTCTGGTACCAATTTGCTGACCCCGGTCAGTCGGTTGGAGGGCTTGGTGGACCATGGACGCTGGGATCGATTCCACGTGTGTATCGCAGGGCGCCTCCGACCCCTGCGCTACACGCTCCCTTAGATTGAGACAAAGAGGTCATTTTCTCAAAATTTCTTTAGTCATCGGGTGTAGACAGCAGTAGATCGGAAGAATTCATTGGAATTGTCTTCAGTTTGCAGTACCTCTATAGTGCTCACTTTCTTATTTGAATTATTCGTCTTCACGGCTATCGTAGAACTCTCAATACAGTTTCCATTTGATTGAAATTTTCTTGATTGCATAAGATTCCCACCAACGAACTTCCGAGAAAAGTCATGCGAGGCGTTTTGCAGTTTCTTTTCAACAGTTTCTTTTAACTGGATCGGAAGGAGTTTTCTGCTTTTCGATTAGATTTCTTTCGTTGCGTGCCTCGAAAAACAGAGCAGAATTTGTAGCTTACGGCGGGATAATTAGAAGACCTAGCTGGGATTACCTTAATCCATCTGATGAATATCACGACTGCAGGTAGTGTGGGGTGTCTCGCGTTAACAATTTTAGTATTCTCACTCTTCTCAGTTTAATGACGATAGTGAGCTGACTACAGATAGATTGAACTTCAAAGAATTAAGCGTTTTCTAGGAGGTCCAAGATTAGATTTCAAAAGGATGAAAGCGTCCCCCAGGACGACTTCTCACAAGATCGGGCAGAGTGTCTGTGGTTCTCGTCAATCAGCTGAATTTGCAGCTGGAAACGTTCAATGAATCTTGAGATAAACTTCGCGGCAGTCTCCATGTTAGAAGCATGCCACTACCATTGCTGGTGCCTGCTGAAAAGAAGAGGCGAGGGGAAAATGCCTTAGACAACTTAGTACTGCTGAGGACGGACTATCCAACTACCGAAGTAAAGTAATTTTAATACTGGTATCCTGTTATGCGTCATTCTTCACCGCGGTAGAAGAAGTACTTTATTTCCAACGAAGAAGCCCTGCCGCTGGATTTCAATCGTTGTTTTTGTCATCCTCATCGCTAAATGCAGCGGCCAAATGATGAGCACAATTGAATTTAAAGCGAACAATCCATGTTTTCGATTTGTTTTGCTGGAACTGCATGCTGCCACCACTGTTGAATTTTTGCAGACGTCAGAAACCATTCCCATAGTGTTGTTTCTAATTGGGAGCTGTAGTAGAATACGGTAGCTTAACACTTTTTTTGCTGGGTTCCTTGTTGTTTGCAGTTTCATACCTACATTTTAAAAGAGAAAATCTTCTAAAAGACATGAAAACATTGAAAATGATCTCTCACACGGCGTATTTGCAAAGAAATAGACAGGTTCAAAAAAGCGGATATTTTGAAGCCGTTTTTCTTTTCAATGAGTGCTTCGAGTCAGATAGTCTTCAGCTTTATAGAAGCAGAGGGCGTGTGTGCCGCAGTGGTCAGAGGCGCCCTGCAACACACGCGCGGCATCAATATCCCGCGCCCGTGGCGCACCAAACCCTCAATCTCTTCAGGATCGGCATATTGGTACGACCTGTCTGGGAGGATCACAGCACTGGCTCGATACATCGGTAAACCACAGCGAGTCATTGTAAAGACCAGATATGTATTCAATCACCTCCAAACGATGCTTAATGAAGTCGAATGCATGACGCATCCCTAAAAAAGAATTGATCAACGCCGAGAGCTTTAAGCTTTTACAAAACACTGAAGAACATCTGTAAGTTCAGGTAGCCACGTCAATCATACGTCTACTACTAAGAAGGTTGGATGATTATGAGGTGGAAGTGGCCAGATTCGTATGGTGATTCGCATCGCATGCCTCTCTTATCATGACACTTATTTGATACATGAGTATTCCGTCATTACAGATAATCATGCAGACCTTACGATTTTCCACCAACTTTTTGATTGGTAGTTAAGTACATATGTTTTTCAGAAATCTTGAGATAGCTGTGGGTTTAGTTTAGAAAGGTAGTTAACCATCCACCGGCTCTGTCGCTATAAGGGTTCTTGCATTGCTTTACTAGTGGCCGAGCCGTCAGATGAAAATCTCTAACCCTTTCGCAATCTGGTTAACTATGGATGTGAATGAGCACCGTTGAGCCCACCATGAAGGAACACCTGTCGGACACGATTAGGGTAGTGTCTGACTGATAAATTTATCCTCGAGCAATCTTAGTTACTTGGATGCTTGGACGGCCCGCCTTCACTTGTTGTGTGCCCCCCAGCCTAATCTCTACTTTTCGGAGTTTTGCTGGCTTAGCCATTGTTTCGCTGAAGTTCCGAGTTCAGCCTGGGTAAAGTCTGCCCCAGATCGTCATCACCACAGGTAGTCGCCGCCGTTGTGGATCGGAGGGAGATTTGCCACTATCGGACTAATCTGATATCAGGGCAGTGGTGGATCCTGGTATTGCTTTATTCTTAGCTGAGTTATCTGTTGGAAACGCCGGACTCCTTCTCAGCTTGGGAGACCATGCCGGGGATGAATCCCCCGCAATGTTGCTTAGTTTCTGGAATTCTTTTTGTACACTTAAACGTCTTATTCCAAAAGTTTAAAAAAGTTTAAGTTTAGCTCATGTATATTTTCGGATCGTCACAACATACTTGCTGTTTCTCTGAGAAGATCGGCAGATGTCCTCAAATTTGTTCCAAATTTTTCCAAAATTTCAAAATTTTCCAAAATTCCGAAGTTCCAAAATTTTGAGTCGTCAGCCATATGCGACTCTGAGCGGCTGTTCTTCCTCGGTGGAAGACAGATGAAAAAGCGACTCTGGAGAAGGCGATTCTGCCGAAACGTCAGCTACGATTGTGTTGTATGTGTGTTATTGTACGGAAGTAAACGTATGCTGTTTAACAACCTCGGGATTGCTAAAAGAGAAAACGACGAATTCATAATTCAATGCCGAGGTTAATAGAAAGTCGATCCTGGATACTATTCCAAATTTTTATTAAAATAAAACCGTATTTTTGCATCAGCATAAATCAAGAGATGAGGATTTGTTTAATAAAAGGAAAGCTAGTGGTATAGCAGTTTTAGTCCTGCTCCACATGTCGGCGTTACTTAAGCAACTTGACAGGCAGCGAAGTTCTACTGTAAAGTTTGTGGTGATCCTCGTCGTGTTGTTCTTGTTGTGTTCAGTAAATTTATGATCTCTTGTTTCTATCCTCTGCATATATGACGAAACTGGCACACTGATGACTCTTCAAGAGATTTTCTTTGTCTGAAAGCGATGGTTTTTCATAGGTGGATAAGCACGAGTCATTTATAAGGCAAACTGCTGTCGAATGCGAAATGAAAGTGTTGCACAACTGCCTAGACCGACAACGGCACCAAGACCGAGTTTTAGATGCCACCAATGTTATTGAGAAGATTCCTAGCTTCATTTTCATTTTGTTAATTCTAATCTGTCTGTTTAAAATACCTTTATCACTCGTTATCACTTATTGCTATTGCTATCTATCCATCTGCCTTTCAGTTTTCCTACTCTTTTTTAACGAAGTGAAGAGGACGTGGCAGAATTGAATGTGTTGGATTGTAAGTATGCTATGTAGAGGATAAAAAAAAAAAAGTGAAAAAGCTCTCGACGTTGATCAATCCCTCAGGGATCTGTCGTTCTGTCGCCGTAGTGGTTTCACTGCATCGTTATTCAAAAGTAGAGAACCACTATTGAACTTTTCTGTTGTTAAATTTTACGTCAACACTCTGAATTCCTCTTTTCTTGAATGCTGAACTCCAAGTCGGACTCATTCCTTCATCCACTTCATTCGTTTTTCCACCAATACCAAAGAAACCAGAAACTTTCATCAGAATTTCTGTCTTAGATTTTCTCGGCCATTTCGTCTTTGCTTTTTCTTGTTTTCATAACTCGCCTACCTTATTCTTTTTCATTCCAGACAGTTGGACGTGTTCAACACAAGTGGAGCAGTCTCTACGGGTTTGAAATGGTCTTAATGACGCTAGGATTGCAGAAATTCAAAACAATCTCTTCTCGGGTGCTAATTTTTCGGGCTTTTTTTATTTTACTTTAATTCGGATCTCATCACTCACTAATCCACTTCCGAGCTTTTTATCGTAGTTAAAACGAGTTCGTCATTAGTTGGATTCACCTCCTCCCTTTTATTCAAACTAAGTGTATTGAGGGGATGACGTATGTTGCTATTCTCCTTGGTCCAGTGGTCCGTAACTGGTATCCAAATAAGAGTGGTACTGCTTGACGAAGGTTACCTGCACATCCACGCATCTTCTAAGTGGACCCTTGAAAACGTCCTCTTAAGTTTAGCGCTGTTTTTGACTCGTGCTATTCAGTTTTCTCGATTCATTCCAAAAGTCGTTAATCATATTTTTGAGCGATGAATAGCAAAGCTGAAAACAGCATTCAGAGTGAGGTTCAGTTCATTCATACTTGTTTGGATAGTTGACGACCACACATCTTCACAAATTATACTGGTCCTCGTACAACATTTTTCAATTCGTCAGCAACTTGCTGACTTATAAACTTTATTTTCCATTAGAATTCACAACGATCCGTTGTTAAAAGACACTCTTGGCTCGCAGGTACGGAAGGACATTGGCCGAAACTTAGTGGACGAAGTGAGGATTAGCGCCTCCTTGCTACAAGGTCAAAGTCCAAAAAGAGACAGCGAGTCGTGGTATGGGTTTATTCACATGGCAAGGTTCGTGAACTGATAGACTCATTATGAGCACCTGCCACAAGGCCAACAGCCTTGGAGTCTATGTAGATCGCTTTTTGGCATGCGAATGCTCAAGACGTTAAGCCGATGAACACCAGTGAAAGGGATTCATTAAACGTAAGATTATTTGAACAATTGCTTAAAAGTCTTTTAGAGTATGTACATTTTATCAACGCTAGAAAATAAGCAATATAGAAAATTACTTGATGCTTGATATTTGAACGGCCCGTCCTCACTAGCTGTGCGGGCTCCAGCATAATCACCATTGTTTGGAAATTTGCTGGTTAAGCCATTATGGTTCCCTCGAATCTCGAGAATAGCCTGGCCAAAGTCTGGCCCAGGTCGTCACCACGACAGGTAGTCGAAGCCATTGTGGATATAAAAAATTAGCAAGAGAAAACGTATATGTCACATCGTCAGCATGATAAATTAATTAATCTAACCGAAACCACTTCGTCATAGGTCAACCTGCTCTAACAAAATCTGAACTGTTTTCATAACAAAAGATATGCATGAATAACAGAAAGAGCAGCTCAATAAATTAAATATATAAATGCCTAAAATACAAGGGATAAAATGTTCAGCGCTGACAGATCGCTGAAGGACGCACCATGCATTTGACTCAATTCGTGGCATCAAAGAGATGACTGAGTGCATGTTCAGCCTAAACGATGGCTTGTGAGCCTAGAACTTTCTAAAATTCAAGTATATTGCTCCTCATGTCTCCGTTGATGTTTCCATATACGCTATGCGCGATTTATTCCGCATGTGACTGCTACGATCATCAACGGTCGGATCGCCTACAGAACACCGAGTGGATTTACATGTCCTCAAATGAAAAGAGGAGTCCGTTGTGTTATAAAGAGAGCTACCAAGGCAATATGATGCTCGGAATCTGCCGTTTCGTCTTAAAAGTGATCTAGTGGCAAAGAAAGAAAGAAAGTTCCGGTAATGTAGTTAAAGAAAGTGGCAGAGCCCGTCAAGACCAGGACATTGTCATTCAACTATGCAACTAGATACCAATGAGTTGAATTTTTTTATATGGTCCGTCTTCACGTCTACTGTGCCGGTCCCAGCACTTCCCACATTCGATTCGTTTCCTCGCAGCCATGTCAACGAAGATCTTCCAACTTTTGCGTATGACTTCGGTTGCCGCTTGAGGATATTCCTTTCACCATGAATGTTCTCGAACGTTGCTCGAGTTAGTTCCTTTTGGAGTCCTGAGATAGCCGGGCTGCAGCGTTCCCAATTGGATTGAGTGATTTTTTTTCTAGACAAGTCCGGTACCAATTTTCCGACCCTGGAAGGATGAGAGGCTTGGTTGGCCCGGAGTGAAATCGAAATAGGACCATGCTCGTGATGGCGGAATTCACTACCACTGTGCTATCCGCCTTCTAATGAGTTGAATTTAGTATTTTTAAAACTTTGTTCAACGTTTCCAGTTATGAATTCGTAGTTTTCTCTCTTAGCAATCGCGAGGTTTTTAAACAGCATACGTTTACTTCCATGCAATAACACACATACAACACAATCGTAGCTGACGTTTCGGCAGATCGCCTTCTTCAGAGCAGCTTTTTTCATCTGTCTTCCACCGAGGAAGAACAGCCGCTCAGAGTCGCATATGGCTGACGACTTTGACTTTCCAGTTATTTTATTCATAATTAGTAAGCTTGAGCAATGAAGTCTTGTGTCGATATGACAGAAATTAGAGGAAAGTACGTAAACAGTGCAGTGAAAAACATTCTGATAATATGTTAACTGATAGTTTGTTTGATGTCACTCATTCGATTGGTGACGAAGGTAGAAACGCTTTCCTGTTTGTTTTTCATGTGCTTGATGGGATCCAGTTGTCAGAAAAGCTAAAATGTTTATATCCTTAGTTTCAAACATTTTTTTCTCTGTTTATTCTTTCTTGCAGTGGTAGCGATAACATATGAGCGGGACTAGGACCCTCAGTTACGATTCGAACCCACGACTACCCTTTCCGTGGGCAAACGTGATATCCACCACAACAATCAATGTCCTTGCTCAGACTTTCTCTGAACGGGTTTTTTCTCCATCGGTGCAACAAGCAATCACCTGTCAAAAGGAATGGTCTGGGCAACGTAAATCGGCATTGAACCCCGTTGAGCAGGCCATCATCATTGGCAGGTGGTAATACCATTGACTGAATGAAAGCACGACTGAGAAAGAAGCAAAACAAGGTCCTTGGTTGGTATGATGGATAAAACGTGAGCTCCCTGTAATGATGATGGCGGTTTCGAAGCGCACCTGGGGTTCCGAGTTCTACTCATTCCAGGGCATCCATGTCACTGTGAAGTGCTCAGTTAAGGCTTAAATATTAAGAATTTAAAGCTAAGTGATAATGCAAACAGTCTCAGTGCCAACTTTCTATTAACCTCCGCATTCATTAATGATTATCTATTTTCTTGGGCAGACACGTTGTCGTCATTACACTATTCGTTCGCAATAGCTGACGTTTTGACGCTACGCCTTCTTCAGAGCCTCCGAGAGTCAAATTGGCATCCAATTCACTCATTGAAGAACTTTAGATAAAACCTTATACATAAATGTTAACTCGCGTCGTTGACGGCTGCTCTTAAATACTTACCGTTTTGCTCTGTATAATCCTCCAGATACTATTCGAGAACACCCGCATAAAGACCCATGTGGATGGGAAATGTATCTAACTCAGGTCAGAAGATTTTTCTGTGGTATGGCATAACGTCGAGCACTATCACAAGGTGTCCTTCCTCGTGGTTCATTTTCGGGTTTTCGGAATTTATCCAAAATGCCGCAAGAGTTTTGCTCAATAGTTTTCGATTCCTCTGCTAGGACCATCACACTTGTGCTTTAAAATTTTTTCCGTTATGTTTCAGTCTTATGCACGCCTAGTGGATTGGTTGGTAAAGTTTAACTTTGTTGACTAGTTGCTCTTTTATACATACGCGCAGTAGACTACCCGTTTCGTTAATGTATTCTTCCCGCACGCTTTACAAATGATCAGCTAAACCGTACCCGAGCTCATTCAATCACCGTTGGGACACACTACGCAATTTTCTGATGTGCATAGAAGGTCGTGCGGTTATGAGCATAATGGCGTCTTAGAGTACTTAGTGGTATGGCCATCAATGCTATTGATTCTCAAGACCGGTTTAAGTAACGTTTAATAGCTGCACTTATTTCGTTTACCAGAGAAGCCGAAGAAAGGCGGGATTCTCTTCCTGAACGTTCAAATCCCAAACGGCTACATGACTAAATGGTACGGAAAGCCTAGTAACAAAAACATACTGGTTAATTACCTCTCCTCACATCCTTTGCGCACAAAAAACGGCGTTCGTATGAAACATCTTTCGAACAGCCACCAGTGTGTGCAGGAAGAGAGCAGAAGGAAGAATTCCTGAAATGGTGCCGGCGAATAGCCATTTCGAATGGCTAAGAAACTGCAGCTCCTCGGTGTAGCTGTAGAAGGAAAACCACGCCGCTAAACGGTAATTCTAGCGAGTATAAGGCCCTGTTTATTTTTCTTTCCATTCCTAACGAAATAAGTGCAGTTGTAAGACGTCGCTTGAAAAGAGTAGGTCTAGTCTAGAGATTTTAGTAACAGTGGCTAAATTACCAGTAGACACTCCGACACGCCAGTTAGTTCGTAACCACCTGTGTGACCATCTATGTACAACACAAAAATACGTGCTTTGTCCTAACGGTGGAAACGGTGATTGCATGAGTTCGGTTACGGTTTATCTGATCTCCTGTAAAGAGTGTGAGGGAAAATATATTGACGAGAGGGATAGACCACTCTATGTCCATCTGAAAAAACCTAGTTGGTAATTTAAAGTTAAATCAAATAGCAAAATTAAATGGCGATTGCTTTGAAAAGCACTAAATAAATACTCTGCTAGGCCAAAGAGACATAACGGAGAAGAATTTGATGTAGATAACGTTCTCGCACAGTAGTCGAAATCTTCAGCGAGTGGCTCTTGAAGCGTCTTGGACAAATTCCAGGATTCAACCGAAAGAAGGAGTACCTTGTGATCACGTCTGACCTCACGCCCAGCTCAGGCTAATTTTCTGATAGGAGCTAGGTATACTTCCCCTTCATGTAGGACTCTATGCAGTTGGTCTGCTACAATAACTGGAATACTTGTGAAAAACAGAACGGTTAGCGTTGAAAAGAGCTTGTTTACAAGAGAACAAAAATTTATTTATTAAGTTTTGTCTTCTAAGGTTACGAATGTTCTTGGGCTAGTAGATCACGTGACAATTTGACATTTCGGGACTCTGAAGCCGCAAGAAAGTCAGGCGAGTGAATAAATAGAGTAGTAACAACCTGGTGTCCATTTATCAAGAAAACAGCAACGAAGTAAATATGTGAAAAAATTAGGCCGATAAGCAGATCAAATCAATCGATTAATTAAACTTCGTCTCAAATATTTCTGCTAAACGAAGTTCCACGTGGCCATCGTATTAACGCAACACTTTTATTTAGAATAATTCATTCTCTTTTTTTCTGCTTCCTTCCATCTCTTTGTCTCTCTCTCCAGAAACAGGGAGCCATAGGAAAATAGTGGCAAGCACGATAAAAAAAAAGATAGATTGTAGAACATGAAATAATATGACCATCACTTACTGACACACGGCATTCCCACGGGACGTATCCTCGGCGCCGTGAATGACGTCTCCATGGACGTTCGCTGTCAGAAATTTTGATCCGTGGTCTTTCCATGGCTGGACTTTTTTTTTTACAATTTCAGTATTTGGTTGTCTCCATGATGACTTCGTTTTTGAATCAGTCCTTGGTCTCTACTCTTTTGTGGGTTTGGCCCTAATTTGTTATGAAAATGCCCTCCCTTCTGCATCATTTTCTTTTTGTTCGTCACCAATTTATACGAAGCCCTTTCTAGGAGTTTAAGAACTCGTTCGACGAAAAAGTATTTTGTCTCGCTTTTCTTTGTTGTTCTCTTGTTTCCAGAAATTGACTGTCCTCTGCGGGCATAACGAAAGTCCAACGATATTGCAGGATTATCTCCAGCAAAGGGATGATGGAGCTGTTTACGAACTTCTTAAATTCTCTCAACTCTTCACCGACTACCCCGTCATGCACATTTAGCTTCGCGGCTCTTATGTCCATCTCTATTGACCGACTCTTTACTTACTTCCGATTTCTAAGCTTTATGGAAAAGTTGCCATCAATTTCAGCTGAATTCTAAACAGAACTCTTTGAATAATAGTGGCTGAGGTTTTGCACGTATTTTTTGTGCATACTGTATTCGCGTTTTTGTGGATCATTATTGAGGTTAGTTTGCTGAGGCAGGTTAGTCTCCCATGTTTTTGATATTATGAATCCTTTCCACTATGAAGACCTGAGAACGTTAGTGTTACCTTTCAATCAATCAATCAATCAAGTTTCTCCTTACTCTGATTGCTTCTTTATCAAATTTTTCTTTTCTCGGAATCGTTTTAGATGCCGTGCCAGGTCGTTCCAAATGAGCAAACTCGTCAACTTTCATGGATAGGAATGAGGTCCGCCCCTTTACGATTGGATTTCTCCTGGAACGGTGTACAATTCCTGTCACTTATTTTGTCTTAGCTCTGTCTTCTGAACTCAACACAAAGAATTTTTCGGCTCGGATGACGTAGTTGCAGGCGTGGAGCACCCAATTTAAATGATTCATCGGAGTCCACTATTGAAAAAGTGCTGACGTCTTCTTTGAGAAAATCTACAATTCTTGCATTAATTTCGCAGGGCAAATCAGCCATCGATCAGTTCTCTCGTGTTCTTCACGTGTCCAGTGGACTTCAGGAGAAGAACGAAGGATCTTTTCGCCTTTTCCTCCACAATCGCATTTGGTTTTTGCTGAACAAATGTCTTTGTACGTTTGGTTCCATCGTGTTTGGTTCTATGAGAATTTTCCTGCTTTTTAACCTATTCGCAGTAATATATTTAGCTCATTAGTTAATTTATTCCTCAATATTGATTTCGTTTAGCTGAGAGACAGGCGAAACGATGGACCCGCATGCTATGGTGGTGAACGCGTTACAGACACCTACGGTCCGGAGTTTTGCAAATATCTCAGCGTCCTTGTGGTTGTACTTCGTAGACTGTGGCTAGGCTGACCTCAGGACTCCAGGGAAGCATAATGACTAAACCAGCAAATCTACGAAAAAATGGAGATTATGCTGGAGACCGCATATCCAATAAGCACGGGTCAGCCAAGTAACCAAGTAAGTAAGTACAACGGCGCTATCAGTGTTACATTGGAAATAATGGAAATTTTTGACACTCAGGGTAGAAGCTGCGAATTTCGTGAGGTTGGACGAGTTTTCCTAGCGCGTCGAATTTTTATCGTATAATTTTGTAAGTAATGCCGAATTATCAGCATTCACGCGCTCGTAAACTAAAGTGGAAAATTCGGCCGATATCGGTTGAGTTACGAGCACTCTCAGCGTCAAGAAGATGTAGAACACACGAATCCAATCATTCACCTCTCGAACAACAACGAAACCCCGTTATTCTATTATCCAGGTTCTCTCTAGTATTCTTCTTTCGCCTTTTCAGCAATTTTCTCTTATTTTCCAAGCCGTAGTGCTTTCCACTCGCTTTTACTAACAATGCACCAGGATACCGTTGTGATTACAGGTGGTCTGCAACACATACTGGATTGGTCTCTAGTTCGCTCCCACACCTCGGGCTCAATAGCTTTCCATCTCTCAGTGGTCAAGAAAGTGGTACTAGATTTCTCTTGTCTTTTTTCACCTTATTTTTCACTCAGCATGTTTCTAACTCAAAAAACTGGTGGATGACCCAAAATATGCTGCTTATAGATGGTTTTTTTTAATTGTCATCTAACACATGCACTTTCAGCTTTCAGTGAACCTTTCTTGTCATTAAATTCGCGAGAAGTGCTCTCGAGAGTCTGGAATTTTTTGCTGAAGAAATCGGCTGTCGAAACAGGGTGAGAGCTGGGGGCATGTAAGAGATTGAGAGATTTTTCTATGCAAATAGAACAACCTCTAGCGAAATCCGTCAGCATGAGTGGCTCTGTTCATATGTCTGTGCTGATTTCGAAGGTCGAATCTGTTAAGGTAACCATTAAAGGACAAGGAATAGTGCGGTCGACGCCAATCAATTCCTTAATGACGTATCTTGTATTCGGATCCATTCGTACTGGTATAGATATAGACTTGTGATGGCTTATTGATATATAAAACGAGTGTTCGCGAGCATGTTTGGTACTGCTTTGGTTACCTCGGCAGGATGAAAGATTTTGTGAGCATGGCTCAGGATCAAATCAGTGTCAGAACCAGTGTTCATTGTAGTGCAACTTCTAACCACTGCGCCACATAACTTACTATAAATAATATCATAGAGAAAAACGACGAACCCAGGGTTAAAATTATTTCTAAATTTGAAAATAACGAACTGACAAGAAAATATGTTTCTCTCCTTTGAAGCGTTTCTTGTCGATTCCCTTCACACTAATAGTGTAATCCGGCTTGAAAATGGAGTAAATCAGCTGATTTGTGTCGTATTCAGTTCACTAAGCCCTTTCCGCTTCTTCCTCTTCCTCATAGCTTTGTTTTTTGTACATTTTTCTTCTTACGTTTCTTAGAGGATTTTAATTACTTGGAACCCTTTTTCGTTGCCTTACGAGAGTTACTGATACAAAATTATAAAGAAATAAAAATATACTCGTCTTTAAAATTATTTTTAAGGTCGTTATCGTGCTTGAAATTTTTAAAAATTCTCAAAGAAGAGACTTTTAAAATCATATTTAGGTATATTTTAGAAAAAGTTTTATTTCTTGTTTTTTCACGTGAACCAAAATCATGTAATGCGATTCCGAACACTCCACGCAATTCTTTTCTTCACCTCCAACATCCATGGAAGTCTCGGATTTGTTGCTTCGGCTGCTGCTTTAGGATTTTGGTTTTCCTTATGGACGCCTTGAATCCTGGTCGAGTCGCTTCTCCATTGAGTTTTGACAGTGCTATGCTAGGGTATCCCTACGTCCATTAGAGGAACTTGGCTGACATAGACACGTCTGGTACGAATCTGCCGACCACGGAATGATTTGAAGCTTCACGAGCCTTGACTGTGGTCTAATCATTACCGTACTTGCAATGAATGGCAGCGTTACCTCCACCTCCTAGTGCACATGTTAAACAGAAAAGGCCATCTTGGGGTTCTAACATTGGCTCCCAAGATCGATTTTCTATTGACCTCGGTACTGTGTTGTAAATATCTCGTTTACATTGCAGCAAATGCGAGGTTGTTATTCAGCATACTTTCTTACAAGTAGCAGCATTACCTTCTTCGGAGCCTTTTTTTGCGTGCCTTCTGAAGAAGGCGATATTGCCGAAACGTCAGCTAACATTGGGTTGTATCTATTAGTTTTGATATTTTTTAAAAATAATTTTGCAGAACACATTTTTAAAAAGGAGTCTTAATAGATTTTCTTGGAGATGTTCTTAACCAAAGCCGTTGTCGTTTAAGTTCAATTATGAAAATAAGATGGGTTTTTGAGATAAAGCGTTATAACCACAACAACTTTGAGATATTCGCAAAATTTGAACCATAAGCCAGATCGAACCGCGATCTCCCTCTCCGGGGGCTCGCGCGTTACTCACTGCCCCACGGAGGCCCTTGACCTGCGTTTCTCTCAGCTAGTTCTTCAAGCTAATGCTTCCGTCTAAAACGCTTAAGCGCTACGTTGTTATAAAGTTTCAATAAGTGAGTTTTCTGCTGCATAAGTGAATAATTAGATTTAAGACATAAAGAATTTGTTAAACTTTTTGAATTCTGAGTCGACAGCTACTAATCCTGGGCCAAATTGTACACATTATGTGCTAAGATTTTCCAGGCTTTTTTCAAACGCTAGTAAAACGGTTGTTTTGCTGAAAATCGGACCATTACGTCCATTACGCCGTCTCATCGCGTAATGCTCAAGATTCCTCCCTTTTATGGTCTTATTTCTAGTTTAACCCCCCTCCCTCGACTGCTACCGTATTCCCGATCATGGCGTCTTTACGATTCTCTTAATGAGTCGACGATGTTAACGATGTTTAAGTGACGGCATCGTCTCGTTGATGAATCTGATTAAATCGTCGCACCAGCGCTCAATTTTAATTATTTTCTTCTTCTTATGGTCTTTTTACTGGCGTCATTTCGTAAATAAACAATAAAGTGCAAACGAAGTAGCGCCTTTATCGCAGTGGTTAAAAACGCACTGCGATACAGATCGTCTTTGCCTCGATCCCCCCTCAAAGATCCACGAAAGCCTTCATTCCTCTGGAATAGGCAATTTGTTACCAGAATTTCTTGAGAGGATAACATCTTTGCCTTTATACATCGGAAGACCACCGTAGGTGGCGAAATAGGCTAAATCTGCGTTCACTCAACCCTGCGATGCCATGAATGGAGTTGAATTTATTGCGTACTGATATTGAATAGCCAACATTTGACGCTGTAGAATTTGTTATATTGCCACTATAGTTCATCTTTTCCTTTCCACTTATCTTTATGTAATATTTCATTAAGATCGGCTAAGTGTGCTAATCCAAATAGGGATTTCGCTCACAAAGACGACCTCCAAGGGTACACAGCACTTCCGATGGTTGGGGATTAGGTCGTCAAACATGAACTAAAAGCTGCTGTGTACTTTTTTGAAAATCCAGTTGATTCACGAGATGAGCTTATTGTCTCTGCTATGTTCGATTGAACTCATGCCTTTCATGCATATGAAGAAGTACATCTGCATAGATGAGCTTGTATGTGCACAAATTGCATCTTAGACGGCAATTCTGCTAAAAGCCTACACACTCAAGTCACCGGTAATTATGTAAGTGATTCGGAAGTTGTCCGAAGTTACCTCGGGGAGAGAAATCTCCGTCGTAGACTTCGGGTCGGTACGAAGGTTATTCATGAGTATACCTAAGCCCCATAGTAAAGCTCCGTGAGATACTTCTCAACTCATACACAAAGAGTCGATATAATTGTTGTCGAGAAAGGGAAAGAGAAGATCTATTCTCTGCATGTCCTATTAAAGATCAAAACCCGCTTGATAATCCTGGCGCTCTATAAGGAGTTTGACTTTGTTTATGGTCTCTTACGTCATTTAATGAATGGGATTATAAATGTGACAGGTGATTTCGGTAGTGCTTCCTAAGCTTCGGAATATTTTGCTACATTCTTCGCTCTTCTTCCGTAATATATAGCAATTGTGAGCTATATAAGAGATTTCTTTTAGTATGAGTGATTTATGTGACTGATGTTTTCTTGCCTTCAAGCCAGTAAAAGCTGATATATGACATATCGGCATAAGTTAAGTTGTGAAAAATTATGGGAATCGGACACATCACATATCTAAACGGCAGCTGCTGCTTGGGAAGCGTCAGTAACTTGAAAACACGCGAAGTCAGGGCATCTCCCACGGAAACCACCAAGTCAATGCTCATGTTTTTTCGACGAGATTCCTATGCTAAAATTTAGATGCGGTTTATTTCCCTGGACTACTAAAAGATATTAAGTTACTCTGGTTGAAGGTTAACTAGCGCATGCATTCTTTCATTGATAAGTTGGTAAGGTAGCATATTGACTGATAAAATACCTCATTAAATAAAATATCGGATACCAACGATCCGGTGCTTTCTTCCTTTTTCCTAGTCTCTATAAAAAAGCGGTCCTGATTGAAGTTGTTTCATTCGAGCGGTTCTCCACTGGATTCGATTCGATGCGATTACGAAGACCCTACATCGGAAGAAAGAAGAACCATGGTTAATCGGCTTGCATCGATCGGGCTCTGAAGAAAAGAAGAAAAGTAATGAAAGAGTAGATGTTGAGCAGTCATGCTAAGCCTAAAGAAAAATCGATTTTTGAAATATTCTTACGTTCTGACAAAGATAGAATAGCCTCTTTTTTATAAAAGGGAAGAATAAGCTGGTATTCTTGAGATCACTGGGATATCCCTCATGTGAGATTCATCACTGGCAAAAGATTTCTTGATAATCGACTCTCTCGATTCACTTGGCCAACATATTAAGTAATGTTATTCGCTTGCGACTCAACACAAGTGTCAGAGTCATGGATTCGTTGCCGATGCCTGTTTTTCAAATCTGACGGCAACGGACCCTCTTTTTTGAGTGGTAAACATTCATCTGTTGCTCAGCTTTCCATGAATATCGGTTCGGTTCGTATTTCTTGTTTTTATAACAGAGATATATTCGGTTAATGAGGTGTTTTTGGTGAATTTCTCTTTCTCAATGCCCCCGAATAGTTATGACATTCTGACAAGTATTTTCTTACGATTTTTTTTTTATTATGGCGTTAAATATAGCCCACGTTCTCAACCTTTTTCTGGTCGTCCCTCCGATCTCATCAGTGCATTTTTTATGGAAGTAGCAGGTGCTTTAAGCGGACACAAGGATGAATCCAAACCGTATCTAATTTAATTTAGGAAAACATTAATGTACTATAATTATGAAATGAACACATTGAAGCTGTTACATAATAGTATGAAGACAGGGGGTCACCATTTCGTATAGGACGAGTTTCTCTTACCAATGGCGGACGCACCATTTTTTTAACAACTAGTTCAGTGTCTTTCTTCAATAAGCAAACACGAGGTTGATATCACAGAATTTATTAGCATACGATAGCTGACGTTTCGGCAGTTTCATCTTCTTCAGAGCCTGGAGAAGTCAAGTTGACATGCTACCTACTCAGCCTAGTACTTTCATAACCCTAACGGACAGGACTTAAGGCATAAATCTGCATTCGCATAATAAACAGCTTCATTTAAAAACCCACAGCTTATTCGTTCTAAGTATTCCAATTAGTTGGTGGATAGTAGCCGCATAAGATAATACATGGGCGAGGTCCGTGCCTGGGTCAGGTCACTGAATCAGCCTGAGGTATGGCGCCAGGTCACGCGTGATGGCCAGGCACTCCTTCTTGCGGTTCAGTTTTGATTTTTTGGAGTTAATCCAGAAAGCCTCGAGAGTTTTGCGTGCTGATATCTTGGATTCCTGAGCGAGGATAGTGGGTTCTACTTCAAAATCTTCTCCGTTGTATTTCCGTGTCCTATGCGCGCTTAGTGGAGGGTTTGATTTCAATTTAGATTAACCACGAGGAAAGACAGCGAATTATCAGTCAATGGCGAGATCAATCGAAAGTCGGTCTTGGGAACCAGCACAGTATTGCGAACCTCTTCTATATTCGTTGACTTTCAACTGAACAATATATTACCTTGCACTTGTCGAAATGTTTTTTAATTTTACTTTCACTTATTCGCTCTTTTACTTGTTATTTAGCTGCTAAGTACTCCAAAGCGGTTAAGAAGCCACCTGCCCAGCGTCTCGCATTGATCTTTTGCTTCTTATCGACCGATTTTTATTGATCGATACGAACAAAACTTAAGACAAACGGTTTCTGCATACATCAATGCCTTAGGGTACGTCATTCATTCGACCTCATTAAAAACTGTCCATTAAAAGAGGTTAAAGGATAAAAGTTCAAAGATAAAGTATATGTTCATTCCTGAACATATATTAAATTAAAAGAGGTAATTAAATATATATAGTCTTCGGCCTACACAATGTGATCTGCGGAGGTCCATTCAACAAGTCAGTATTTTTATCCTTCTAGACAAATGTGGTATTCATCCGTCCATCCCTAAAGTGGTTTGAAATGGGTGGTTTGATTAGTCCATGGTGGGTTTTAAAACTAACAATCATGTGTGTACTGGACTACATCTCTCCCCATTGCGCTATGTAACTTTATAAGATGGATACTGAAGACTAATGTTGAGGTGTTTTTAAATTGTTGAACTTATACCAGCCTGAGAGAGATGTTTATTCGGCTAGCGTTTCGACCTCTTCGTCTTCATCAGAGCCAATGATCCGTGTCGGTGGTCCACAGTCGTTCGTGATCTCGGTGTGGAATTGTTGCTGAAAATTGTCTTGCCGCAATATTGGGACCTCACTATGCTTTAATGAGGTTGTTGTGCTTAACGTCTTAATATTACCACGAAGGACAGGGATATGCGAAAAGTTTGACGTCAGAGCTACCGGATAGGAACGGCACTTATTACTATTATCATGGTTGTTCGTGGCGCGTGTGGCACAATGGTCTGAGGCACCCTGCAACACACACATGGAATCGATCCCCGAGTCTTTGGCCCAACAAGTCTTCCATCCGTCCGGGGTCGGCAAATTGATGCCAGACTTGTCTGAGAGGATAGCAGAACTTGCTCGACACATCGGTAGGGCACCACGAGTCACTGCAAAGGGCAGATATGCATTCAATCACCTCCAACCGATTCTTGGTGAAGTGGAATGCATAGCGCATTCCTCAGGGATTGATCAACGCCGAGAGTTTTATCCTTTTTTTACTGTTGTCAAAGTCCGAGTGCACCAAGTTTCTCGTCGAACTATGAACGAACATCAATCTCTCAAAAGTGACTTTAAAACTAATATTTTTGAAAGTAGACTTTTATTTAACCCATTTAACCTCCTCAGTAATAATCAGCACTTAGTTGTGTTCATGGGCATACACGAGGTTGTTCTTACTTTAGTTACGTTTAAGTTGTTAGATCTAATTTGCTTCAGTGGAGTTCTGATTAGTTTAGTTTGATTTAGCTTACAAGAGTTTAAGAATAGTTTATGACAGAATGTACCACTAAAAATTGTGTTTTTTATTGTGTTTTTCTCTTTAAAGAACTATCTGAAGACATGATTATCGATTTTCACGGATTCCTTGTTAGATACGTATAGCCCGTGTGATGCAGCGGTTACAGACAGATGACCTTTAATGGACAAGATCGCTGGTTCGAAACTTGGACCAAAGTTAATCAAGTCTTCCATCACTGTGGAATGGAAAAAATGGTACCAAACCGGCCTAGAATTATAAGAACACCACAATTATGCTGAGATATTTGCAAAACTGCGAGCCTCAGGTGTCTGCGTTGGAGAAAGAGCGTGCTTTTACCCTTTCCGAAAGATTAAGCGTCCACCACCGCACCATATGGGCCCTCGACGGTCACCTCAGTAATTGACGACGACTTGAAGACAAGATTTCACTGGAGTATTTGCTATTACGAAATTTCGTTCCGACATTTTTTAAACTTCACTAGTTATCTGGGCTGATCAATTTAATCGTCAGTGATTGCTCATGTCTTGAAGGTTTTTCTTTTCTTCCGCGGTTTTCGTTAATTTAACGTTGCGATGTGTTGTTACAGCTAACGTAACGATTACAGTACTCACTAGCTTGTGCTTTCTTCCAATGATGAGCTTACGCGAGATTCTTGCCAAACATTTATTCACCTAACATTTCGACATCTTTGTCTTCATCATGGCCAATGATCTGAGTTAATGGTCCCAAGACTCTCGTCCTCCCGATTCGGGGTCTTCGAGGTCATTTCGAATCAAATCTTCACCGGTGGAGCACCGCTCGAATGAAGTACACGGCGGTACCCTTTCATACGGGACGGTTATTGATGATAAAGGTTACCTGTTGAAGACAATTAGCTTTTCAAAGTAGAACCCATAGTGCAGCAGTCGATACTAGATAAGCATGCAAACGGCACAGTGGAACTATTGTAAACTGACTTTCATTCAGCTACGCTATAAATAATCAATGTACTTCCTTTCTTGTGAGCTGTCGACTGGGACCATTAACTTGTGTTTTCGTCAATCAATTTTTCTACCAACAATAATGTTGCTACTTTGTGAGATTTATGCTTCAATCCTACTTTCACTGTTGTCAACAAAAATCGATTATCGATTTTTCAGCCTTTTAAACTTTGAAGAATAGCCGAGTGTTCATCACGATGAAGATCCATTCTTTAGAGCTTTTCATCCGGAACATATCAGTTGCATTCTTTCGTTTGTTTCTCTTTCCATGACAGTACCTTGTGTGAGAAGCATGGTTATTTTTTTTCTGATTGACCTGTTTGTTTACTGTATCAGTTTTAGTACCCAGAATCGACTTTCTATTAACCTCGGCATTGAATTATGAATTCGTCGTTTTCTCTGTCAGCAATCTCAAGGTTGTTAAACAGCATACGTTTACTTCCATACAATAACACACATACAACACAATCGTAGCTGACGTTTCGGCAGAATTGCCTTCTTCAGAGCCGCTTTTTTCATCTGTCCTCTCCACCGAGGAAGAACAGAAGGCGATTCTGCCGAAATGTCAGCTACGATTGTGTTGTATGTGTGTTATTGTATGGAAGTAAACGTATGCTGTTTAACAATCTCGCGATTGTATCAGTTCTATTTTTTGTGGTCTTACTACTTTGAGAGTCGAAGTGGGTGTGGAATGATTGTGGTTGCGCATAAGGCAGAACTGGACTGCGACCATAATTTCTGTTTCCCGATTATTAAGGAGAATAAGCTTTCATCCTCCTTCGTTGCTCATTAAACACACAAAGATCGCTCTTCAGATGAATATAGAGAATAGCCGGACTGCACCCAATTTCCTTGTCCTAATAAATTGTCTCAGCTTATTTTTTCCGACACAAACAACTCAAAAGCTAATTTCATTGCTGCTAGTGTACTCTCCTGTGTACTCGGTAGAGTAATCTCATTTATTTCCTGCTTTTCTTTCTGTCTCTCCAGTAGATACACTTCCGGCCAAGCAAACCATTACCGATGAAATCAATCCGTATCGTGACGAAGGACCTTTAAAGATCGGTTAATCATAGGGATGTTTTTAAAACACATTACAAAGTGATTAACTAGGAAACTGATTTAGCACTGAAAGACAAAGTCTCTGGATCTCTTTCATTTTAGAATTTCCGGATCGCTGGGTAGCAAAGCCCACTGCTCTCGAGGTCAATTCAGCGATCAGATGCATCTTACAGCACCTTTGAATGCACTAGAGGAGCTTCCCTCTTGAATCTTTGAGTGCAGTTATTTTTACACATTCATTAAAGGACGTGTTTACTTGGATCTAGATGGGATAGTGTACTCTGATTTGGTTAAGATACTGTGTTTCAGTCTCCATGGCTATGGTTCAGGGTCGTCTGTAGCAAACAAACACTACTTTTACTTTTAGAGAAGCTATGTTAACCTCAGAATCTGCATTTCAGAATCCGCTGGAATGAGGATATCGCATTGAAATGGGAATAAGGGGCTTTGTAGGAATAATATGATGCTCTTCAATCGCCCTGAGCTAACGGGCCCGCTTCACATTTATCGATGTTTGGTAGAGTCAGCCGATCCTCAGTCGGGTGATAGACGATAAAACTTGTAACAATTCTGAAAAAAAGCAAGAAGGAAGCCCAATTCAACTTCTGCGCATTATTTTTCAACTCTGTGCGCTTCGATGAGATGCTTATAAGGCATTGGTTTTCTTTCACGAACAAATGCGTATACTAGCTAATGGATAGAAAATTCGAATAAGAAAGGATAAAAGGATGAAGCTCTCGGCATTGATTGACGTAAATCCCTGAGGGATACGCCGTGAATTCGGCTTCATTAAGCATCGTGTAGAGGTGATTGAATGCATAGCTGGTCTATAGATTAGACTCACTATGGCCTATCGATGTATCGAGCCAGTGCTGCTATCCTTCCAGATAACTCTGGTACCAATTCGCTGGACCCGGAGGGATGGAAGGCTTGGTGGGCCATGGGGACGGGGATCGATTCCACGTGTGTGTTACAGGGCACCTCCGACCAATGAGCCACACGCGCCCGCAATTCGAATAGATTCACTAATAACTGTGTAAGGTCTGCCAATATTCGTCGTTTTTTAAACCTTTTTTTTAGCTTCTAATATCATAGCATTGACATTTATATATGAAATAAGTAGATAGATTGATGATGAAATGAAAAATTCTGTCTGGTTTCTATAGCCGTCAACCCAGCTTTTTCTTGTTACCGTACTTGCCCTTGTTTCTTGTCTAATTAGAACCTTTGCGAAGGTTTCTTAACCATGACGACAATAGGAGATAATGGATGATAGTTGACAGATGTCGTTGTTGTTAAATAGAACTGAGTCTATGCAACTGTGGAATTTACTTCAATAGAAGCAATCATATTTGGGTTAGAAGGCCCTAGATGTAAAGGGTCACACTGAAAAAACCAGTCGCTTAACCCAAACCCTTGGCGAAAACAAATTTTCAATCAGGTTATCAAGTGGTTGAATTGATTTAAAGCTAGTGCGCACCTGCCTTTTGCTATATTTCAGACCTTTCGCAGTTTTCTTTCATAAATTGGCTTTGTTTTTATTTTTAACTACTTTTCTCACAGAGGCATTTTATGTACATTTCCGTATCGACATTGCTAGTAGATCG
>MQTX01000143.1:482889-561272 GCA_009735665.1 Angiostrongylus cantonensis | reverse complement strand
GGGGGGGGGTTTACTTAAAAGTTTACAAGCCATTTTATCCATACTGTAATTTCTAGTTGGCTAGACAGAATTTACAATTGTTCTAGAATAGAGATGTCCTAATGACTTCTATGACAATATGAATTGAATGGAATGCAAATGCGAAGTCGTTTTGAATTACACGCACTGAAATAAATGCAAACGTTACAGGCCTTTCATTCGGAACATCTATAGGAAGTCATAAGTTAAACACATTTTATTCATAGTTTAAAACTACCTTCCTCTTTGCGTCAAAGGGAAGTCGTGCTAAGGATCCACCTATCGGGCGGACGGTTCTTGGTGTTATCCAGCAAATTTTTTATTACTATTGGCTTTGTGTTTGATGACTACCCTCCACAACAACAATTATACGTTCGCTTCGAATTCACATTCCACTGCTACCCTTCACATCTGATCTGGAATTTTTCAGATTTTTGAAGTGCCTTCATAGAATTGAATTATTGGACTAATTGCGGACTGAGTCTTGGTCAACGCTTATTCTGTCATAAAATCGTGTTTTTCTGGTGAACACAATCCCTTCAAGCACTGAACATTTCATGAATTAACAGAAGATGGTGTTTTTGATGATTTCAACTGAACTTTTGGTAATACAGATAAGCGGTTTTCTTATTTGACCCGTCTTCACGTCTATTGTACAGATCCCACCACTTCTCACATTCATTTTGTTTCCTCGCTTCCATTGTCTATGAAGTTCTTCCAATTTTACGTGTAACTTCGGTTGCTGCTTGAGATCTTCAATTAATTTTGAATGTCGTTGAATGCTGATCGAGCAATTCTTCCTGGAGTTCTGAGATACCCCGGTTGGAGCGTTTCCAACTAGAATGCAGAGAGTGATTTTTTTTTTTCCTAAACAAGTCTGGTAGCAATTTCTCAACGCCGGGGAGATGAGAGGTTTGGTTAGGCCGGAGCCGAATCGAATTAGCACCATGCTCGTGGTGATGGGCATCATTACCACTGTGCTCTACGTCACCTACAGATGAACTGTCCTGTCTTCAATTTAAAATTCTGCTGCAGGGAATGCGAAAGCTGAGTGGGAATAACAGTTTGTCACCTGCATCACCTATTCTTCCGTTTATCGTGAAGTGAAACTTGAGCTATTCGTCCTTGTCTTGCGCCAGAGTTGTCTAGCAGCAATACAGGAACACAGTCGTTTTTTTTCCTGTTTTTTTATTAAGCAAAGATTTGGTTGGTGTTCCAGCATGCATTGATACACAATATCCGACCTTTAGGCGGTTTTGCCTTCTTTAGAGCATGGAAAGGTGGAATTGGCACGTAACCTACTTAGCCAAACACCTCCATATCCTCAGCAAAAAAGACTTAATTCATAAATTTTTATTACGAAAGCTTCTTTCAAACACTCACCTCTTTATTGTACGTAAGTTCTCCAGTTATTTGACAGAGACCAGCCAACAGAGTACTATATTTACGAGGAATGTGCCTGGCTTAGGTCAAAGAATCAACCCAAGCAATGGCGCTAAATCACGCGTAGTCGCAGGACACTCCTCCTTAGAGAACCGTTTTAGACCACTTTCAAGAATCTAAGAATGAACCACAGAAAAGAACTTCACGTCATCACGTGTGACCTAGCGCTTTACTTTAGACTGGTTCCATGACCTAACCCAGATACATTCCTCGCCCATGTAACACTCTGTGCTGTTGGTCTCACCAATCATCTGGAAGACTTGTGGAGAACAACACGGCGGATGCTTAAAAAAGCTGTTTATTACACGAATGTGAGTTTATGCTTCAGGTCTTGTCTGCTGAGGATATGAAGGTGTTTGGCTGATTTGACTGCACATCAGGTTGACCTCTCCATGCCTGATGATGGCCAAATGGCCGAAAGCTCAGCTACTGTGCATTAATAAATACTGTAATGCTAAGTTCATGTTTGGTCATCAAGAGAAGCAGTGAATGTGATGTGATCAATGTTGAGGTTAAAAGAAACTCGGTCTCGGGAGTAGTATTTTTTCTAATGTTTTCATAAAGTGTCTGACTTGCTTTGTTGGGTTTCCTGCTATACGCGTGGCATCCTGTTCAATCTAGTCACTAACGACTGCTGCTCGCCGGAAGTCGTCAAAACACAGCACCTGTTCGACCCACTGGATTTCAAATATCTTGGCATAAACGGAAAAGTCTGCGTGGTTTCTGTTGTCGATATTGGCTAGAACATGGCTGAGGGATATTCATACACAGCACCTTGTTGATAATGCCGAGTAATTTTTCATCTCGCTTACGAACTGTGAAAGTTTCCGACACTTGAAAGAAGATAGGAGGAATCTTAATGTTAAAGAAGACGAATGTTCCTTGTCTTTTTCATTACTTACTCAATACCCTCTTGTAGATTTGCTAAGCCGCTCGAATTTTTCTACTATCTGCTGCAGCCAAGTCGATACAGAGATCCTTCGACAAGGATACAAGGATACAAGTAACTAAGCCATTTGGAGCTAAGAAGGGAAGAAAAGCATGAAGGAGAACTGTTAAATGTATTGTCAAAGGTATAATCATCCCATTAGGGCTTGTAGTCGTATTCCTATATTAATCAGATGCAAGGCGACCGTTAGCTGACTAGAACAGCTGTGTTTAAGTGTTTGTGTTATTGATACTGGTCACATCCCAAGGGAACGAGCATAATAGAAAACGTTTTCCAATCCGTTGAGTGAAATCACCACTCAGATCGAATTTAACAAGATTCCACCAACTTTGTGCTATCTGTTAAACTGCCTACTGATTAGACGATTAACTCCGTTCTTAGGACCCACATGGTGTGTGATGAACGCGTTAGCCTCCGGAAAAGGTAATAGCGCGTTCGTTCCCCACCGCAGACGCCTCCGGTCTTGAGCTTAGCAAATATATCAGCATCATTCTTTTCTTAGGATACGTAATTGTTTACTGCTCGACTGTGCCGTAGTCTTCGGAACAATTAATATTATCTGATTATGTTGATGGCCATTAAAACTTGTTTTTCATCGGTCCCATTTATATTTGCTGCTCTCATTTCAGTCTTATCCTAATGCTATAATCGAACTGTTTCCCTTCAATCCTATCTTACTCAATTTCGTCCATCGCTGTTTTTTATCGTTGAAATCCTTGCTAGATGTGAAGTCAGTTGCACTGTAATGCCTAGGAACACTGAATAGATCGAGTTTCTAATTCGTATGATGGCATTTTCCATTAAATACACATATTAAAAAAAGTACATACGATTCAGAGGAACAGAGACTAAAGGAGAGAGACGTAGAAGCAACTATAGATGATGAGAGAGGCAAGAAAAAGGGGAGGAAAAGAGAGAGAGAGAGAGAGAGAGAAGAGTTAGAGCGACATGATTCTGAGCCAAACAGATGCGATGAAGAAAAAATCGAAAGCTGTTAATTACTTGCATGGTGTCGGCAATGTTCTTTTTCGTTCAGGTCCATTAACTTTCCATTAACTTCAACATTGTTGATGAACCTCCTGTCTACTAATGACAAGCCAATTGATCCAAGTTTCCTGCAGCTATAAAATCAATGTGTATTCTATTCATTCATTCACAAAAGGACGCATTTATACTCCTATGCCGAGGTTAATAGAAATTCGATCCTGAGATCTATCCATTCACTTCTTTACTTAAATAACCCGTCATCATATTTCGTTTAGGTCTCAGCACTTATCAATTTCGCTTCGTTCTCTTGCAAATATCGTTATCCACGACGACGGCCTGTTCCGTTAGTGCTTTCTTAATCTTTCATCACTCGCTTTTCACCGTTATGGTGGATGTTGGCCAAAGGAAGTTTTTCCAAGCATTCCGAGCTAGTTGTGCAAGAATGTCCTCGAGTGCTTCGTTACGTCATACCAGTCGTCGCCGTCTCTCGTGGATCAGCGGGCGGGCGGCTGCCATCGTACGACCCGGATTCTTCTATGAATGCAACTAATCCTACTCTTAGTCCACCGATCACCCAAGGACTATGCATTAATCCGAAATTTATACTACATTTTTGCTTATTGCATATTACATGACACGGCATCATATATGTCACATTGTATGGATTCCGGCACTTCTTGAATTGAATTCATTTCCTCTCATCCACCATCCATGATGATCTTCAAACTTTCCGTGTATGGGTTTAGCTACTCCTTGAAGATTTCTTCATGTTCGACACAAATGTCGTTGAATGGCGGACGAGTGGATTCTCTCACATCCTCAGATAGCCGTGTCGGAGTGTTTCCACATGGACTTTGTGGTTGTCCAGATAAGCTTTGCACCAATTTTCTGACCCCGAAGAGATGAGAGCCTTTTGATCGCAGAGCGGAATCGAACCATGCATGTATATGTGCGTTGGGCCGTCCGCGTTATTAATGGTTTCACAAACACTTCGCTGTCCACTTTCATAGTACATTTATGTTCCTCTTCAACTGACGTTAAGGGAGGGGTGTGTAGCGCGATGGTAGTTTTGTCGTTCATAACCTGTACGGTGTTGCCCGACACCAGGTCCAAGATCCCGTCGAAATCTTGCCAGTGTCATCTCTCTGAGGTCAACGAATTGCTACCAGACTTATTTGGGAATAGTTCACTCCCTGCAATCTGAATAGGGGCACACTAGCTCGGCCACCCTAAAACTCCAGTAAAATTAACTCTATCAGCATTCAACGGCATTCATCGAGGACATCCATGGATGACGACTGGCAAAAAATGAATGGAGTGCAAGCGAGCTGGAATTCACACATTGTATACGAAGACGGGTCGTGTAAAAAAAAATTAGCAGACACTTTAGCGACTGGTACATCTTGTAACAGTTCGTAGGATCGACATTCTATTAACCTCGGCATTGGAGTATGAATTATCTGATTAGCTGAGATAATCAGCTGTTCTAGCCTTCCTCATTGGAAGTCATGTAAAAAAGCGGCTCTGAAGAGGGCGATACTGCCGAAAGGTCAGCTACTGTTGTGTTGTATTGTATTATGTGTTTTTCTATGGAAGTAAATGTATGCTGTATAACAACCTCGCGATTGCTGAACAAGAAAACAACGGTTTCATACTTTAGCGACTTTTGGTTTTTTCCACATCTCGGATTCATAATCTCTCTATCGGATAATTCTTGTTTATGCTAAGCGTTGGCACCCTTAGATTTTACCTAAAGTATTAGTTTTTCAAAATTTCTTCTCACTTTTCCGTTCGACTACTGAGTAGTTAAGCAGGTTTTTTTCACATTTTATCCTTCTTTTCAAACGATGTTCCTACAACGTGCTTATTCATTTGATCGTTATGCACAGCAAACGAAATAAATCAAGTCGAAAAAAGCTTTTATTGCTTGTCTTCGCTTGCCAAAGAAGCCCTGGATTGCTTTCAAGACCATCTGAACAGCCGAGATACGGTAGAAGTATCCGACGAAGTCGTTGATTTATTGAACTCTAAGAAATTTCTTGTGATGGGCGTCGTTCTACATCCTGTTTGTTACATTTTCTTTTGTTTACTATGGATTTTTGCTTGTAGAAATTCTATACAAACTAAAAAGGATAAAGAATAAAGTTCACGGCGTTGATTAGCCCCTGAGGGATGGGCCATACATTCGACTTCAGTGAGAATCGTTTGGAGGTGATTGAATGCATATCTGGCCTTTACAATGACTCGCGGTGGCCTACCGATATATCGAGCCAGTGCTGCTATTCTTCCAGACAAGTTTGGTACCAATTTGCCGAACTCGGAGGGATAGAAGGCTTGGTGAGTCACGGATGCGAGGATCGATCCCATGTGTGCGTTGCAGAGCGCCTTCGACCATTGCGCCACACTCCCTCCTCTGTATAGATTACAGGATAAGAATATGAATAGACGATAATTAAGTAGACGTTAGCTTTTTTCATAAATGAGTGTTAGGGCAATTGTGGGAATTGTAGGGAGTTTTTTCTTCAGAAGAAAAACTAAGATGCTCATTGTGTTGTCATGGAAATCGAAAATGTGCCATGTTTTTCATTTTTCTTCTCAGGAACTCTTTTTTCTCTTTGTTTTACTATATATGTATTGTCTGGTTCTCTAGCGCTATACAGCAATCCGCTACCGTTCTACATCAACAGCTTTTTAAGCAATTTTTTCACTCCAGGAGGTGGAGTGAAAACTCTTCCTTTTATGCCAGAAATGTTCTACTGCTTTACTAACTCTTCGTTTCCTTCAAACTGTTCCAGAAAATTCGTGGTTGGTTTTTCTGTTGCTTGTTTCAAAGTCTCTCTGTTCCTTATCACATTCTACTAACCTGGTGCGAGTTCATACTTCCAAGCGAGACCAGCTACACTAGCAAAATTTCGAGTTTTTTAAAAAAGTCTTATCCGGAAACAAATTCCAGGAGTAAGGAAGTGTTAGCAATTTACGGCGTCCTGGTAGCAGTCTAATAGAAAATTGGCCCACCTCCCACGCTTTTTGCAGGCTGACGATCTGGGTGGCTTTGGTATGGAGCTCTTGGGACACTGGATGAAAAAGAAGAAAACCTATCAGTTTATCGTTATACTAGTTAAGTGGCGAACGTTTGGAGTCCTGAATAATTACTAGGCACTTCAAGTGTCAAAAGGGCCCCATAACTCTTGCATTTCCGTAACTTTTCTTTTTATTTAAGGTTCATTGCCCACATTTATTCTTCATGTCGTGTTAATTCACTGTCGTTCTACTATTGTGCAGCGATCTTTTTAAGAATATGATTGTAGCCATTTAGAGGATTAAGCTGGCATGAGTTTGTTACAAAACCTTGATTAGGCTAGCTTTTCGGCACCTTTGCCATCTTCGTAGCTGCTTTTGTTACTGTCGATTGTCCATATTGGGTCGCTGTCGCTACATGTGTGTGTGGGGGTTTTTTTTCTTGCATAGAGTCGAATCCAGTGCAGTAGACCCACCGACGGAATGAAGTTTCCTCATTTGGTGGGGCTATTCGAACAGTGCAGGAGTTAGCCCACTATCAACTTTTTTTGATCTGATTCTGACCTGTTTTCAGGTCAGAATCAGATCAATGTTTTCATAACGGCAGTATCAAGAGAGCGATGTTCTTCTCGAAAAAATTCAGCTCCACACAACTTGTTCTGCGAAGAGTTAATAAGTCTAACTAGAGTGTAACGGCTATCGCAAAAAAAATACTCTAGAGTGAGCCGCCCGTGCAGACCCGTAGAACATTTCCGCAAAGTGCAATACGTCAGAACGGGTGTGTTAGATCCAGACAGCTGCTACTCACTCATTTCACACAATTCAGTGAGCTCGTGCTGATATTAGCTAAATCCTGACGTATTCTGGCACTAAAGCGTCTCATTTCGCTGATCATTTCATCTTTTCCTCATCCGCTTCATCACAATACTGCCTAGGAGAGCATTAGCTTCTCCCTCTTCTTCTTCCTTTTCTTTTTGCTCTTGTTCTTGTTTTTCTTCTTTTCCTTCTTCCTTTTCTTCTTCAGCGAATGAGCTCCATGTCCATTCTGGGAGAGCCTGGCAAGCTACCCGTTAGTATACCCAGCCCCATGTTTAGAGCCTAGCAAGCAATGCGTGGGTATGAACAAGCTAAAAACAGCAAAAGAAAGGGCCTCATTCCTCAGACCCCTAAAGAGCCCCCAATTTCGCAGCGTTGGGTAGGACGGCTGCGGAGAAGCTGCTAAAATCTCAGAAACAATAGCAGCTGCCTGGATCACGAAGAACTATGGTGACGATCTGTGCCTACAGTGCACGTACACTTGCATCCCAGTCCTTGATAGAAGACTTGCTCATGCAAGCAAGAAGGATAAGGTACGAAGTCATCGGCATAGCCGTGACGAGACGAAGCCACCCATTCAACGCTGTCTATGACACTGGAGAAGTTCCTCGGAACGAGCGACAGTAGAGGCGTAGGCGGTGTCGGCGTTCTCGTCAACACGAGTTTGTCCGTGAACATCGGTTCATTCGAACAGCTTACAACCCGAATCGGACGTTTGCGCTTAAAAACATGCGGATCAACACCGGTTTTGACAATCTGCGTCGTTTGCACGCCGACATCAAACTATGACGAATAAGAAGTCAAACCCTTCTATACGGACTTGGAGAAGTTCGACAGAGAAGACCATACGTTCTTCAAGGTCATCATTGGAGATTTCAATGCCAAGATCGGACCAAGATGATCGTCTGAGAAACGTCACATTGGGACCCACGGATTAGAATGGACCGAACAGTGTGAGCGGCTCTCTGAGTTAATCACTGCGTCCAAGACCATCCATGGTAACTCGCAATTCCGGAAGCCTCACCGTCAACGATGGACGTGGGAATCTTCCAATGGAGAGTACCATAACGAAATAGACCACATCATAGTAAATAGGAAGTTTTGCCTAACCGATGTCGCTGTTGTCCCAAAATTTTACACGGGATCAGACCACCGTCTCCTTCGTGCAAGATTTCATTTTTCGCCGAAAGGAGAAAAAGCAGCTAAATTCAAAAACCGATGTCCCAGAACCAACACATACTGGGACTTACTCAACTCATTAGTCAGCTGTTGGGAAGATGCCGTTGTCGACAACATCGACGAGGAATACGATGGGCTCATTCAACATCTTCACGTTAGCGCTATGAAAATTGCGAGTTCAAAAGTCACCAAGAGACGTCTGTCTCCAGAAACACTCGGGCTGATACGTTAGCGTGGAATCGCACGAGCTGCAGGCAACCGGGAACTAACGTCTAAACTTGAAAACAATGCAGACATGCGATAAAAAAAGTCTTAAAGAGAGAAGAATAGCAGTAACGGTGGAAGCAACAGACGATGGGAAAAGTTTTCCGTTCCTAAAGACATTCCCAAAGTCCATCGAAGCTTCACCAATTACAAGACAAAGATGATTGCACTCCGACGCCCTGACGGAACAATAACAGCGTCCAGAAAGGCAATGGAGAAAATTGTTCATGAATACTGCTCAGATCTCTTCGATAACCACGTCCACTTTCCGTCATACGAAATAAAGGAAGATGGATATGTTGTACCACCGGTTCTCCCTTCCGAAATCCGACATGTCATTTCGTCGGTGAAAAATTGAACAGCACCAGGTCCGGACAGGGTGAGAGCAGAACACCGGAATAACCTTCCGCCAGTCCTCATAAACACACTGGCTCTGCTCTTCACACGTTATCTCTCTGAATGCAAGTTGCTTCTCAGTGGAAAACCAGCAAGACCGTGTTACTGTTTAAGAACGGTGACCTACACGATATAGGCAACTATCGCCCAACCTGCTTGCTGTCTGTCGTCTACAAACCTTCACTCGAGTCATCCTATACAGGATTGACAGAACACTGGACGAAGGACAGCCATACGAGCAAGCAGGGTTTCGAAAAGGATTTAGTACGGTGGACCACTTTCACACGTTAACAAGGCTCATTGAGGTATCGCAAGAGTACAAAAGACCGCTCTGTCTCACTTTCATCGACTTAGAGAAGGCTTTTGATTCAATTGAGATAGAAGCAGTCATGGAAGCCCTTGGTAGTCAAGTAGTCCCTACTGAGTACATAAAGATTCTTCGTGAGCTGTACAAAAATTTCACAACCAAGATTTCACCATTCTACAACGATATTAACGTTGACGTCAAAAGAGGAGTTAGGCAAGGCGACACAATCTCGCCAAAATTATTTACCGCCACCCTCCAAAACGTCATGCGAACATTGGAATGGGTTAATATGGGAGTGAAAATCGATGGTCGGCAGTTAAATCATCTTCGCTTTGCTGATGACATTGTCCTTATAACATCAAACATTAGTCAAGCGGAACGTTGACGACTTTGATAAAGGCTGTGGAAAGATTGGTCTTCGACTAAATCTTACAAAAACAATGTTCATGAGGAACGGATTGGTTTCGTACGTCCCATTCGCACTCAACTTGCTTGGATACTTGGATACTTGCACAGTCCGTCTTCACGAGTTGTGCGGACCCCAGCACATATGCCATTCGTTCCTTTCTCTCGCAATCGTAGTCCATGGTGGTGGTCTTGTTTGAGCATGGTGTCGCTTGCGAGTCTCATACCGTGATCTGTAAAACAACTGCAGCTGCGGTTACAGCTGATTAACTTTGTTTACGAACGCCTCCGCCTAACGTGTAGGTGGTCGCCCAAGGGGACGTTTACATTCTCTTGGAGTCCACTCTACTGTTCTTTTCGTTCATCTCTCATCTGTTTTTCTCATCATGTGACCGGCCCGTCTATGTTTCGCTGTCGATGTATATTCTCCTGGATCTCGAAGATGTGACAGATTTCGAAGGTCAGAGCTTCGCATTCTGGCTAGATATTGAGAGTGCCGGTTATGTCTTAAAAGAAATCGCTCAAGCGCTCTGTGAGTAGTGCGAGGAATTCTTGAGGTTGTCAATGTCAAGAATTCGCACTCAACGGAACCAATATATCCAAATGCCTCTGTTATTCGGCGCAGCAGAAACAGGGAGTCCATCCCCTGGATCCACCTGCGTCTCAGGGAAGCAAAGGTCGCTTTTGGTCCGCGATTAACCCCCTATCCGCCACCTGGGGACGCGCCACGTAGCCTCGCGACTAACCGGCTCGAGATCCCTCATATGAGGGAGATCCGTGGTATGTCTATGTAGGTCGGGAAATTAACATGTTGAACGACTTGGCTCTAGAGTTGAGTAGAAGGAAAGGAGTAGCTTGGGAAGCTTTCAAGAGAACTGAAGAAGTATTAAGGAGAACAAAGAACACCCGACTCCGTGCCCACCTTTTCGGCTCGTAATGGTAGGAGTGTCGCGTTCTACATAAATAAGGAATGAGATCCGAATCTCCGACCTGCGTCAACGATTAAAAATCAAAGATGCTATTCTGTACGCCAAACAGTCGAAGATAAGGTGGGCCAGACAAGTAATGCGTATGAATCACAACCGATGGACAAAAGCCGTTAAAGACTGAATTCCTCCATCTGTCAAACGTACTGCAGGAGGACCACCGACCCGATGGTCAGAGTTCTTCACGAAGAGCCTAGAAGAAAAATATGATGCTCGACGAGTCCCTCGAGCGAGCGGAACCCACTGAGTTATTCTTGCACGAGACGAGGAAATATGGAAGATTTACTGGTGCCCGCTCGAGTCACTCGACGGCTAAGGGGGCTACAGGTGAAACCGTTAATAAATTTTAAATTTCCAGGAACTCTTTTATGTATTTCTGTTAGTAGTAGTGAAGTCCACTTAATCACGATAAAATAGAGATAGTGACTTGTAGCAGTTCTGATATATTCACTTGGATACTTGAACAGCCTTTCTTCACTAGTTTTGCGGACCTCAGCACAATGTCCACTTTTTTTTATTGGAAACTTACTGGTTGAGCCATTGTGGTTCCCTGGGATCCCGAGGTCAGCCTAGCTAAACTCTACCCCAGTTCGGTATTTGACAACTTATTACTTGATATAATAATAATAATAATGTTAACAACTTTTCAAATTATATAAATAAGAGAATGCATTCTCGGAGAAAAGGGACTCTCTTTGATTGACTAGAATTCTCGTAGGAATTTGCTATCTGTTTCACCTTGTTCTTTCACTTATTTGGTTGGCTCTTATTACTTCACACTTTTACCTCTGGCCAATTTCAACTCGTATCGTGAAAGTAAACAGGGTGTTGACGTAGTAAATCTTCCCTGATCGTTCGATCCAGTAATTGCAGCCATTGTTGCAGTTCTGGAAGAACCATAATTACAAGGCAGCAAATTTCCCTCACATCTTCAATGACGGATGATTGCTCTGTGGCTAAGATTTGTGAGCACCCAGCATTCGAATTTGCGAGAAAGCTTGATGAAAAAAATTTTAGGGTGGAAAATTGTAGTGAGGATTCGCATTTAATATGTCAGTTAGGAGACGATGATTGACAGATCTGCTTGAGCCGTAGCCGCACCCATGTTTACTCGACCACTTCTATGGATGGATGACTGTTACTAAGAAAATTTAATACGACCTTCACTTTGAGAAAATTCAACAATTCAAAACAATTCAAAGGCATTCAGTAGAAAATGTTTCGGTGTTTTTAGCTAAAACAGTCAGGAGGCAAACACATAGCGGAATTCGGAAGGATTTTTTGTGGAATAAATTTAGCGCATGGCGATTAAATGGTGAATTATACCTCGGATTCACAAGATTCTTCCAGGAGACTTATAAGTAGGAAATGCGAGTGAGAAATCCTGGCGAGTCATTTTTTTTTAATGAGTGAAAGTACTTCTTTGCTCATTTGCTTCTTTGCTCCATATGTATTATAAAAGTAGTGTTGTCGTAGAGAGGTTTTCTAAATACGTGACATCCTTGGGATTCTTAAACCGACCTCGTCAAGTGAGCGCCGTCAATTTTTTCTGGGCTATGTGTTCCACATGAGTCGTATATGATGCATGCAGTCGGAAACGACGGTCTAGATGCAACGGTAACGCTACGTTCTTTAAGATTTTTTGTGCTTCATCCTTCATATTTTTCACTTTGGCTCGTTATTTTTTCGCACTTTTAAAACCATTTCCTTGTTTTAATTTTTGAAATTTTTTCCACCATAATCCAGCCAAACACACTGCGTTTGGCCTTTGCTAAATATTTTGGTATCTAGACTAGGACATGGTTTTCTTGGATTATAGAGCCAGCGAAAGTTAGTTAAAAGCTTTATACAGGTAAAATTTGGACGTTATCATCTGCTTCAAAACCCCGACGAATGAAGTGAGCCGATTGTCCACGGCCGTTAGTCCTAGTGATGTGGATGTTTGTTATCACATCGAGTGAAACCCAAAGAAATGGGGCATCGCTCGAATAAAGTGTTTTTGCTCAACAGTGCCTCTTTTTATACAATAGCTATTAATCTATTATAGTTATAGATAGATATGAAGATGATTTATCATTTCACGCAATAGCAGTGATTGGCAATGACTATTGAGACGCAGAGAGCGAGCGAGCATCAACGCCGAGAGCTTTATCCTTTTATCCTTTTATCGCCTAGAAGGACTGCTGTTTGTTTTGTATTTAGATGACCAAATTCCACATATTACGTAAATCTCAGCATTTCTTCTTTAGGTTTTCCGGGTCCGTTATTCAAAAAAGTCCTCCTATTTATCAACGAACCTCCTATCTATCTATTCCTCTGCAACTTGAAGGTTTTTTCTTCTATTTAAATACTCTTCAATACTCATTGAGTTCTTTCTCCTTAAAAATTCTGGGGTAACTCTGCTATAACGTCTGCTGGATTATCAACCTTTGTGGATAGAATCTGTTTGCGAGACAAGTCTGATACCAGTTTGTAGACTTCGGAGGTGAGGGTCTTGTTTAGTTCTAGTTGGTCAGTGGAATATGGGTCTTCGAGTCAGCCTTCGCTACCAAGTAGTTAGCACTTGTACCAAGAAGGAGCTATTGTAGGGAGAATTGATTGACAGAGCTGTCGAGAGGAGTGTAGAGAAGACTGTTGAGGAGACTAGGACTAAGTTCCGCATTGAGGAAGCCGCTTATATGCGTGGTATGATGAACGGAGTTTACCTAGAGTAGTTGAAGAAGTAGTTTTGAAGAGGGGTGACAGAAGTCTTTGAACATGGCTAAGCAGTGCAAGACAAGTGCACATTCGATTGACGAAATGACTAAGCAGTTCAAGGATAAATGTGGTAAGCAGTGAATATAGTTACTGTAGGAAACATACAATAATATAGGGAATAGAAACTATTCGGGATGATCTATTGAATGATGAACGAGAAACCTCGACTGCATTGCACGTGATCACCACTGCGCTTTGGGAACAGTTCCCAACAAATTTCCTTAGAGAAGAATTCCTCAATTCCTTTTCATTTCGTCTTTTACAAATTATAAGACCTTTTCATAGTTTAAAAATAACAAATTCAACGGCTTCATTCCTTCGTCTTTCTGCGGATGGATCGCTACAAAGCTCTTAAGAGGTGAGTAAACTCTACCAATTCTAGTCATAGTTGAAGACGATGGTGATGTAAGAAAAAGGAAAGGGCAGTAATGACCTTGCAAAGAAGCTATAAAACTGTTAAGAATCAATATTCTAGAAAATTTCTGCGTTTTCTTTATCAACGCTAGAGTCTGATGTTAGCATTTGATTTTTGCTCTCCATACTTAATGGGCAATCGTGGCTATTAGCTACAATGACTGAATATCTACATGTGCTCCTACCTTACGTACCTGATAAGCTATGGACAGCAACACTGTAGAATGATGACAAGTAAAGGATGAAAACATGGAGCGCTGGGTGCTGATCATTCTGTCAAAGATCTGTCGTGTATTCAAATCCATTTGTATCATAGTAGTGAAGAGTCCATGCATATTTCGTCTGTGTGATCTATGCAATGACTTACCGTGCTTAGCGATGTAGCACATCGGCTCTGGCACCAATTTTCCAACACAGGAGTGATGAAAACCTTACTCTGCGCTCGAATTCGAGCAAGCGACCATGTCTATTTACAGAGCACCTATAACCACTTTGCTACTTGTGGTCTGATAAAATTAAGTGCACTATCCCTTGTCCTTTTTTTGAAATTCTCCATTCATTTATTCATGTTGGCTGTTATGAAGAGAATCCTTCTCTAACACTAAAACATTTTATTTTTCACGTACAAAAAAAAGTGCCCAATCTGTGGACTACGAATTCTTCCTCTCAAGAAATGGCGTTATCGAACAATGCATATTACTGCTCTTCCATTCAAATAAGATTTTGCTGCACTTGCCTTCTTCACTTTCATGAAATCACTAGGTTTCTCACTTTTTTTTTAAAAAAAACTCTTTCTTGAAGCGACTAATACATTGGCGAATTCTGTTGTGAAAACTAAGCCATAGACCCTTAATTTTGTTGAGGGCTCCAGCTTCAAAACACACATTCGCACCCACGCACGCACAAACGCATGAACATTTTACAGCGTCCAGTTTCGGTTAACCGCTTCGCGACCGCGTGTCATTGGAGCGCAACTGAGATGCGCATTGAAATGAAGATGTTCCGACCGTAATTCCGCGTAGGTAGCAAGGCTCTGTGGTTTTCTGAGAACATCGTCGTATTGTTCAGTTCCCTCACATTTTTTGTCTCATGTTTCTCTAACTTTTATATATGTGCTATGCCCTACTGTGTATGTTCCCATGTTTACGGTATTAATGAAGGTCTTTAGATTCTTTCTTTAATCTTTAGATTCTTTAGATTTCTGCACGTTGGCTCTGCTGCTGCTGAGACCTCCTATCCTCTTCATGAATATCGTTGAGCACCGGTCAAGTTGATTTTTCTTGCAACCCTCAGATTGCCGTGCTGGGACGTTCCATATCTTTAATCCAAACAGTCGCGATTATTTGTAGGTTTTACTGAAATACACGATCTAATCCCAGACGAGTACAGTGTCAGTTTCCCAACACAGTAGAGGAGGAATTTAGTGTACACGGGAGGGCTTGAACCTGGGTCTATGGAGAGATACCATTATCGTTATCACCTACTCCTCTTAAGCAGTAGAACAGAAAAGCAATTATGTGCGCTCACTTCTCTAAGGTTTTTTCATGTAAGATAAAAAATTGTCCCAAAACCTGTTGCCAGTCGTCGACTAACCGCGCGTTTTCGTGAATATGGGAAATCGATGCAGTTATTTCTTCTATTCGCAATTTGTTCACTTACATAAGGAAGAATCTTCTGTCTCATTCTTTATTCCCATCTTAGTCGAGGCGACAATGAAAACTTGTTTTTAGTTTCGAGCACAATTTGTCACACATTTTTTAATGACGTCTCTCTAAAATCGAGGAAGAAAACAGCGCTCATTTATTATGTCAAATTCTAAAAAGGGTCGCACTCATCTTAATATTCATCTTCAGAATCGCATAGAAGATAAAAAAGGATAACTCTCTCGGCGTTGATCAATCCCTAAGAGATGCGCCATGCATTCGACTTTATTATTTATCCCTGGAGGTAATTGAATACATATCTGGCCGTTACAATGACTCGCGGTGGCCTGCCGATGTATCGAGCTAGTGCTGCTATCCTCCCGGACCAGACAAGTCTGGTACCAATTTGCTGACCCCGGAGGGATGGAAGGCTTGGTGAGCCATGGGCGCATTCCACGTGCGCGTCGCAGTGGCGCCACCAACCACTGCGCCACACGCGCCCTCAGAATGGATAAGCATGAGTCATTCTAGAGTGATGGCTATGATTGCTTATACGAACGAAGGCATACACACAAACTGTCGCGCATGTATGAATTAATGGTGCGATTTGTTCCGTGATTGTGTGAAGACTTAATGAGCATTGCATGAATTCCAGAATCGCATAATTCATTAAAATTTAATTGGTCAAAAATAAGCGTATGGAAATACCGCCCACTTTCTGAGAACAAAGCGCTTTAGCTAGTCGATCAGTATGATAGTTTGTACCAGCTGGTCGGTTTTTTGCATTTTTTCTCAGCGTCGAAGGCGTTTGTTTTATAACGCAGGTAATCTTTAGGTAATGTCCGATAACTTTAAATTAGTCAGTGTTTTTCTAAAGTCGAGCGTTCATTAGAACATTGGGAATTGTTGAATTGTGGCTTGTGCTAGCTTACTAATCTGAGAAGATATTGATTATTTATGCCGATGTTGAATGAAACACTATTTTCAAAGTATTTGAATCTGCCACTTACTCTACATCCAAATGTTCCTAGATCATCTACGTGACGCACGTCCCAAAAGCGCGTGCGTTATGGAGTCGTTCGACGTTACCGCTCTTTACGCTAACGTGTCGAACGACTCTGCAATGCAACCCATCCGCGAGCTTCATGAACAACACAAACGAGCAGTTAACACGTATGGCTTTTCGATTCAGTAGCTTATGGTCTTCTTAAAGGTCTGTTTAAACTGCTCGATCTTCAGATGGTCCGGGAAACATTACGCGCAAATTAGAGGGTTAGCAATGGGACAGCGACTGGCACCAACCCTTACCGTTGCCTTTCTGTCTAAAGTGGAAGCACCAGTAATCGATCTCGGGCCATTACTGTAGGTATGTAGATGATTGTTTTGTCATCCACTCCACACAAAAGGAGATGGGTAGATGCTTTGAGTTATTGAACGAATAGTCAGAGTACATAAAATTCATCCGTGAGAAACCGAAAGGAAGCTGGCTTCCATTCCTAAAAGTTCAAATCAACCTATCCGAAAATGGGCTGTATCACGAAATGGTATCGAAAGCCAAGCAGTAAGAATACAGTGTTCATTACCTCTCCTCTCATCCCTCACACTAAAAGGTTGCTTATAAGAAATATGTTTCGAACCGCCGCCAACGTGTGCACAGGTAGAGAGCAAAAGGAAGAATTCTTGAAACTGGCGCGCCAAATAGCCATTTCAAATGGTTACGAAACTGTAGCTCCTCGGCATAGGCATGGAGGAAAAACCACGCCCCAGAGCGATAATTCTAGCGAAAACAATGCTCAGTCCCTCTTGCCCTTTATTTCAAGCGAATTAAGTACAGCCATAAAACGTTGCTTAATAAGGGCCGGTCTAGAGTATTTAGTAAGAGTAATAGAAATACCACCGGACACTCTAAGGCGCCAGCTAGTTCCCAACCTCCTATATGATCGTCTATGTATAGCGAAAAACTGCATAATTTTTCCTAACGGTAGAGACGGTGATTGCATGAGTTCAGGCAGAGTCTACCTGATCTCTTATAAAGCATGCGGGGACGAATACGTGGGCGAAACAGGTAGACCGCTCTGCGTCCGCATAAAAGAACACCTAGTCGGTAAATCTAAATTAGAACCAAACACTCCAGTAGACGCGCATAAGATGCAGGAACATAACGGAGAAGATTTTGAGGTAGGCGTCACTATCCTCACGCACCAATCGAAAACATCAGCGCGTGAAACTCTTGAAGCGTTTAGGGTCAATTCCAAAAATTCAAGAATGAACCGCAACGAAGAGTGTAGTACTCTGTACACATGTAGTACTCTGTACGGCTGCTATCCACCAACTGACTTAGATACTAACAACAAATAAACGGGAGGTTTTAAATGAAGCTGTTTCTTATGCGATGTCTTGTCATCCCGCGTGACCTGGTGCCATACCTCAGGCTGATCCAATGACCTGACACAGGCACAGTCCTCGCCCATGTAGTACTCTGTACTGCTGCTATCCACCAACTGACTTAGATACTAACAACAAATAAACGGTAGGTGTTTAAATGAAGCTGTTTCTTATGCGATTACAAATTTATTTGTTAAGTTTTATCTGCCAGGGTTACGAAAGTGTTTGGTTGCAATTGCAAAAAGCATCTCAATTTGACCTTTCCAGGCTCTGAAAAAGGCGAAACCGGCGAAGCGTCACCAAAAAAACTATTGTATCCAAATAAATTCTATAATAACAACCTCGTGTCTGCTTATTGAAGTAAAACATCGAATTATCAATCAGTGCCGAGGTTAACAGGAAGTCTGTCTTGGGATTTGCACGTTGATTACGTTTGCAGATCAACGAAAAACTACTTTAATTCTTACAAAAATTAGATTAAATAACGTCATACCTATGCATACAATCCGCTCGGTATTTCTAATGAATTCTTCTCCGATGAAGTTTTGCGGAAATTCCACTGGGAACTGAAGGTCGTTATTCTTGAATGGAGGAGGAGGCACAGTGGGAAGATCCTGGGTGTCAGCTCCAACAAAAACATACAGTGGTGTAAGTGCAGATGTGGTCCCACTGGAAGAAACTTAATCGAAAGGTAGTAAATCTTAATCCGATTCACACAAGCCCACTATTCTTAATTACTATCCGGGATCGTCCTTGCGTGACTATCTAGGGACTTGATCGAAGGAAATCTGGCTCGATTATCAAAACAGCGGTCGAATAGAGGACAAGTTGGGATACGTGGAGTTGTTTATTTATGTGAACCGTTGAAGTCCTCAGGTGTTCAGCGATCGTGCTGGAAGTAGAAAACAAGTGAAGGAAAAAGGAAGCCCGTTTCCTTCCTTATGCCTACCTTAAAAGGCAGTGAGTATATAAATCTTCTCAGTAGCTCGTAAAAACAGGAAGTTTTTTTCCAACTTTCTTTAAAAAAAAGACTATCTTAGGAGAATAACATAAGATAAGGATAACTTGTTCGACATTGATCTAACCTTCCACGGGGATCCATCATGCATTTAACTCCATAACGCATCACAGAGGTGACAGAGTGTACGTTTGACCCATTTGTTGACTTCCGATGGCCTATCGGTGAATCGACTAAGGGTGTTACTCTCCCAGATTTTCTGATAACAATTTATCTGTTCTAGAGAGATGAGTGGCTTTGTTGGCCTCGGCACAGGATCAAACCATCGACCCTGGTTGCATTTCAAGACACCATTACCATTGTGCTACATAACTTCACAAGAAATCAGTAACTTAACTGAACATTGTAGAACAAGGTTGAGAAATTGGAATGCTATAAAAGAAGATATGAGACACATTTTCATGACGAATAATTTTGCTATTTAAACATTAAGGACTTCAGATTAAGACTAAACTACTAGAACTAATGATATGCATCCATCACGCACGGCTTTTAATTTATACAAAAGCCGCCACATCGAGACGAAAGAAAAGCGTGGACCATCGACTCGGATCATCGGCTCTGATGAAGACGAAGACGTCGAAACGTTAGCCGATAATAAATATTATTATCAACCTCGTGTAAGCTCATCAAGGAAAAAAAATACGTATTGATTATACAACATTGTCAAAGTATTGTTGGACCCTTCTTTAGCTTACCTCTAAAAATGTTTCATCACCTTCTCTTCTTTGTCTTCAAAATATACTCATTGTTGTCGAACTAGGATATGCATTTAATAGTTAATGAATGACTGTCAAGCTTAGAAAGACAGCATTTACATTTAGGACAGAGACCAACGTCAGCAAACTTAACCCAGCTTTGAACCAGAAGAGCTAATTATGAGCCAGTTTCTCGTCATAAACAGTAAAAAGTAAAGCGCGTGCTAACGAGACTGTGAGTCTATCTGCACGTCTGAAGCCAGCGGATCTCACTGAGTATTTCTGATGTTTTAAGGAGAACAATTAAACCTCTCGAATTTCTTAATGATTAAGGAGAGTGCTGAAGGAAAGCGAGTAAGAAATACTGCAAATAAAGATATTGTAAAAAAAAACAGTGCAATAATGAAAATGAATCGTATGTGTCTCACATGGGTAACAGTTTTTTAGAGTGTGTTCAGCAGCTTATTGACCTTGCCTAAAGCAGTACTATAAGACCAGCAATCATCCTATTATTTATGATAAATGCTATTATATCGACAAACGTCAGTAACGATTTGAAACCAATGTCAATGCTCGGATCAACAATGCTAGCAATGTAACTTTACGAAGAAAAACGTTTCCATGAAGAAAAGTAAGAATAGAATAATAAAAATAAAAAGTAATTTTGTCTATGAGAACAGCACCTCGCGTTTGCTTAGCAAGAATCTAAAGAGTTGTTCGATCAAAGCCTAGGATCATATAAAAGCGTCTCGTGGGCGTCTCTATGAAGCGTCTTATAATTTTAAGTTTAACTCTAAATTCTAAATACTTTTTTTACTAAATTCTTTTCTTCAATTCTCAAGTTTTTTTAAAATTCTATTAAATTCTAAATTGTAGTTTTGAAATGTTCCGTTAGAATATTTTTAATACCTACCTATGCGTTTTCTGTATGCGCCATACGGACAATCATGCTTTTTCAACCACCGAAGAACATTTTTGGAGCCCTAACAATAGCATACGGTAGAAAAGTTAATTTCATGCCTAGAAAAGCCATTTCTAATGACTCTAAGTGTTTTTTCCCGTTTTCGGTTGCCTACGCCACTTTGTTGTTCGTGGCGATGACGAATGAAGTGTGAAGCTAATCGCCGTCCGTCCTGCATCGAACTACATCATAATCAGTTTTGGTTCCAGAAATTTCGTTTTTCCTTCGAATTCAAGTCGTCATCAGCTTTTTTCACAAATGAAATCGCAGATAATATTAATTCCTACTAGTTTTCTTCCCTCATTATCCTGTGTATTTTCGGCATTTCACTTGAGAAGTGCGAGTTCGGTTCCTCGTCAGTTTCGCTGAATTGTTCGAGTTTCAAGAGAAACCGAGTGAGGAGATATGTAGCGGGAAGAGAACTTTCGACAACTATGAGTTTTTGTTAGTTAGAATTTTTTACAGATATTCATCAATAGAGCTAGAAATCCTCAGCTTAAGAACTTTTTCTGTATTTCGCAATTATCCTTTCAACGGTTCGCCTGAGCCATCAATTCATTCCTTTGTAATTGCTGGACGGTCAGCATCCTAATTCATCACGAAACTATAGGTGGCATCTGATTGGAAATTCCACGGGTGAGACCATTGCCTGCTTCCCGTCATTCATTTTTAGAACAATTGATCACTTACACGACCGACTTTCACCTCGGCATTGATCAAGTAATTCTTCGTATTCTTGTTGACCATAACCAAACGGAGAAAACGCTAAACCGAGATTTCAATCACAATGAACACAGCTTTACACAACCACCGCTTTCTATGAGACTTCCACTGGGTATGTCGCGTAAAGACCAACCGCGCAGAATTCACATGGAAGCGTAATGTGCCCTTCCCATCAAAATAATAGGCTTATATATAATAATAGTAATAATAATAGTAGTATAATAATAGTATATATTGCCCAATATCACGCGTGATAATGAGGCATTCTTCCCTGCGGTTCATTTTCGGATTTCTAAAATTAATCCAGAACGCTTGGAGTGTTTTGCGCGCTTGTGTTTTCGACTCCTTCGTGAGGATCATGACACGTACTTCAAAGTCCTCCCGCTCATGTTTCTGGGTCCTATGCGTGCCTAGTGGGGTATTTGGTTTACTTCTGCCGACTAGGTGTTCTTTTATGCGGACACAGAGTGGTCTACCCGTTTCGCCAATGTATTCGTTTTCGCACGCCTTACATGAGATCAGATAAACTGTATCCGAGTTCATGCAATCACCGTCTCTACCATTAGGGCAAATTATGCAATTTTGCGTTGCACATAGATGGTCATATAGGCGGCTACGAACTAGCTGGCGCCTCAGATTACTCGGTGGCATTTCAACTACGTTTACCGAGTTCCCTAGACCTGCTCTTCTTAAACAGCGTTTTATAGCTGCGCTTGCATCATTTGAGATGAAGGGTAGGAAAAACGGGACCTTTTTATCGCTTTATGCTTGAGATGCTCTATCTTCAGATGGTCCGGAAATTACTGCTCTCAAATAAGGGTTGGCAATGGGACAGCGACTGGCACCAAGTCTTGCCATTGCTTTTATGTCTAAAGTGGAAGCACCAGTGAGCGATCTCGGGCCACTACTCTATTGTAGATATATAGATGACTGTTTTGTTCTTTGCTCAACACAAGAGGAAAAGGACAAATGTTTCGAGTTGTTGAACGAAGAGTCAGAGTAATATCAAGTTCACCTGAGAAAAGCGGAAAGAAAACTGGCGTCCATTCCTGAACGTGCAAATTAACCTGTCCGAAATTGGCTCTACATTACGAAGTGGTACCGAAAGCCAAGTAGTGAAAACATCTTGGTTCATTACCTCTCTTCTCACCCCTCTCACACGAAAATGGCGTATGTAGAAACACGTTTCGAACAGCAATCAACGTGTGCACGGGAAAAGAGCAGAGAGAGGAGTCGCGAAACTTGGCACGGCAAATAGCCATTTCTAATGGTTCCGAAACCGTAGCTCGGGATAGGTACAAGGGAAATGGAATGCAGTATACAGTATAGTATACAGTATAGGGCAGTACACAAGCCTGGTATTCTGATGGGAAGGGCACATTACGCTTCCATGTGAATTCTGTGCGTTTGGTCTCCACGCGACATACCCAGTGGAAGCCTCGTAGAAAGCGGTGGGTGTGCAATGCTGTGTTCGCTGTGATTGAAATCTTGGTTTAGCGTTTTCTTTGTTTGGTTATGGAGGCGTTTGGCCGAGTAGATTGCTGTCAAGTTGACCTTTCCAAGCTCTGAGGAAGGCGAAGTCCTCCAGAACGTCAGCTTATTTGTGATTAAACAATAATAATAACACCTCGCGTTTGCACAACAAGAATACAAAGAATTAATTGATCGCTTACTTATTAGTCGAGGAGAATTTGCATATGAATAGCCGAGTTTGCTCGTTTAGCGGCTTTTCTTCGTCATCGTTTGATATTCAAACGAAGTGGAATGAGTGAGAGAAGAAATGGGGTTGGATCAAAGGTGAAGAGAGGGCAGTGCGCTGTTTTCTAAAAAAAAAGACTTTTAATTCATACAGGAGTTCGAAAATGATTGAAAGTATCCTTGTCGTGTACATGACTAGACACCACATTTATCGCACTGTACGGATCCCAGCACTTCGTGTATTCGATTCTTCTCCTGGTATCCGTCATCCACCAAGGTGTTCCAACTTTTGCTTATTGGTTCGGCAGCTACTTGAGAATCTTCGTCTTCGTTATGAATGTGGTTGAATGTTCGTCCAGTCAACTCTCTTTATTCATGGGATTGCCGTTCTAGTGCGATCCCTTGTGGATTGGAGAGAGCGAGCTTATCCTAGGCAAGTCCAATATCAATTTCTCGAAGTAGGAGGGATGAGGGCTTGGGACCGAGACGAAGTCGAATCAGCGCGTGAGTAGGTTAGACCGTCCCCATCATAAACTTAGCCACTACCACTGCGCTGTGCACAATCATCTGTTTCCATCGGTTTTCTAAAATTATTACACTTTTAGTAGCATTCTCATAACTTTTCAGACCCTCTGATAAGCGCACTTAATTCGCTATTAGTTTAATATTATGCAAATTGTCGTTAGGTGACGTCACTCATATAGGAAATCAAATCACCGGTGAAGATGTTGGCTCTTTTTCCTCCTTCTTCTCTCGTGCACAGGAAGAAACGAAACTAGTTGATATTGTGCTCGATGTAACAGTTCCCAGGATCAACTTTCTATTAACCTTGGCATTGTATAACAACCTCGCGATTGCTGAACAAGAAAACAAAGTATTGTGCTCGATCACAGTATTTTTTGAGCGTTCACATTGGCTTGCCTAAGCCATTCTTATCGTTGCTATGCACTAAATATAGTGACACTATTGCAAACCGGCTTTCATTTAACCTCGGCATGATCGATGTTTAGTACCAGACTTTTCTGGAAGTATAGCAGCAGTGGCTCGATACATCGGCAGGCCACCGCGAGTCATTATAAAGGCCAGATACGCATTCAATCACCTCCAAACGATGCTTAATGAAGTCGTATGCATGGCGCATTCCTCAAGGATTGATCAACGCTGAGAGCTTTTTTAAATGATCGATCTTATTGATAAGCTAACACGAGGTTGTTACCAAGCATTTTCTCGGCTGACGTTTCGTATTTTGGTCTTTTTCAGAACCAACGATCTGCGTCGATGGTCCGCAGCTCTTCGTCTCTCGATGTCGCGTCTTCGTCATCCCATCGAGTCAGATTTTCTTCAGTGAAGCACAACTTGAATAAGGCAACCTCTCACGACTGTACTCTTTTATGGAAAATAATTGTACGGATGGGCCGCTTTTCCGGTTTTCCCAAAATAGACGTGAGCCTTGTTTATTGGCTTGGCAGCTACTTCCACAGTTCACAGGTACTTCTTGGTTGCTTATCATCATGCCGTCTAGCAGGAAAAGACAAATAAATAATGTAGAAATTATCATGGGCATGCACACAAACACTCTTGTTCAAAAATGGCTGAGTAAGATTATGTGTAGAGATAAGGCGTAAGTACGACCCAACATAGTGAAGACGTTCATCCCTCATATTCATCTGTGAAGTCTCAGTATGTGCGCAAGGTTATCTTCTATCCATGCGTATCGTGCTACCTGGGAAAAACTACGTGAATATCCTACACATGCCGAAGATCTGTACATTACCATATCCCAATGACATTTCTAATTTTTACTTCTGATTACTTGTTTATTGGAATGGCTAAATGACGCGTTCTCTGGTCGAATCGTGAAGACCAAAGTACAGTTCCACTTGGGTGATAATTTGATGGTCGAGCAAGTTTTTCTTTCTACGGCTGAAGTCTGAAGCCAACCGTGCAATGGTTTTCCTTGGCACTACCACGGTAAGTCACTGCCTCTTTGGAGCATAAGGAAATTTTCCACCTTTCCGAGAAATTGCTACCAGGGCGGCACTGATTTTTATCATTACTTTAGTTGACCTTTCGGTTGGAAACGCCGTTCTACATATTATACCGATCTAAGCCTTTTCTTCATTCGATTTATTCCTTTAAATCCGTTGTACACAGAGGTCTTCGGATTAGCGTCTGATCTCGGATATTACTCGGGAAGTTGTCTACCTTCTTGAGGGCATGAGGTATCTACAGCGTTCCTAGATCCTCACCACGGTCTATCCTCATCATTTGTAGATTGAAAAGAGTGTGTGGTACCAGGTCGCCAAACCTTGTTGGATAGGAAGTTTGGGTGGCCCAGGGCGACGTCAAGCCAGCGGTCATGCTCATTATTGCTCGCCATCTCTACCGCTCCGTTTCCCGCGCCGCAAGACAATTCCGAAAGTGTTCAGTTACATTCTTACAATTCATTCGTGACATTTCAGTTAAATCAATTTTGGTACTGAACGTTCTTTAAGTGATTAATCTACCAAAAAACCTTGTCGTGATAACTCAGTCCAGTAATCACCTTCTTATCACAGGTGATAACATTTCCTATACCACCACGGATCTCCCTCGAACTAACGTCCGAGCTTGCGAAACAGTGCAGACATGCGATAAAAAAGGCCTTAAAGAGAGAAGAGTAGCAGTAACGGTGGAAGCTGCAGAGGCCGGGAAAAGCATTCGCAAAGCCCGTCGAAGCTTCGCCAATTACAAGAACAAGATGACTGCACTCCGACACCCAGGCGGAAAAATAACATCGTCCAGAAAGGCAATGGAGAAAATCATCAACGATTACTACTCAGATCTCTTCGATAGCCACGTCCACCTTCCGTCATATGAAATAAAAGAGGATGGATATGCTGTTCCACCGGATATCCTTTCCGAAATCCGACATGCCATCTCGTCGGTGAAAAATCGAACAACACCAGGTTCGGACAGGATAAGATCACAACACCTGAAGAACCTTCTGCCAGTCCTCGTAGTCACGCTGGCTCGGCTCTTCACACGCTACCTCTCTGAATGCTAGGTCCGTACTCAGTGGAACACCAACAAGACCGTATTGTTGTTCAAGAAGGGAGAATGGCGATATAGGCAACTATCGCCCTATCTGCTTGCTGTCTGTCGTCTACAAACTTTTCACTCGAATCATCCTAAACAGGATTGACAGAACACTGGACGAAGGACAGCCATGCGAGCAAGCAGGGTTTCGAAAAGGATTTAGTACGATGGACCACATTCACAGGTTAGCAAGGCTCACTGAAGTATCGCGAGAGTACAAAAGACCGCTCTGTCTCACTTTCATCGACTTAGAGAAGGTCTTTGGATCAACTGAGGTAGAAGCAGTCATGGAAGCCCTTGGTAGTCAAGGAGTCCCTACTCAGTACATAAGGATTCTTCGTGAGCTGTACAACAATTTCACAACCAAAATTTCTCCATTCTACAAAGATATTAACGTTGACGTCAAAAGAGGAGTTAGGCAAGGCGACACAATCTCGCCAAAATTATTTACAGCCACCCTCCAGAACGTCATGCGAACATTGGAATGGGATAATATGGGAGTGAAAATCGATGGTCGGCAGATACATCACCTTGCCTTTGCTGATGATATCGTTCTTATAACACCAGACATTATCCAAGCGGAACGAATGCTTGCGGATTTTTAGTACTACTACAACTTCCGTCTAGATAATTGGTTAGAAGAAATTTTCTCAGGCATTTAAAAAACAAGACGGAAGAGTGGAAAATGGTGACTCAAAAAACCTAAACCTCGGCATAGACAGTTGATATATTTATTTATATGATCTTATAAACTGAGACTTCCACTCGCAACATCACGGCTCTGAGGAAGGCGAAATCGCCGAATCGTCAGCCGTCGGCAATTATAACACTAGCATTTTTTGCCACCAGGTTCATCGTCTCAATTAGTATTTTTAGGACTATCCTATGCAATTTTTACGATAATAGTTATCAGCTTCCTCTCTGTATCACCTGTCACCTGTATCACCTGTAGTCCCGTTGATCGTCGAGTGACTCGAGCAGGCGCCAGTAAATCCTCCATTTTTCCCTATCGCGTGCAAGAATAGCCCAGTGGGTTTTGCTCGCTTTAGGGGCTCGTCGAACATCATTTCTTTCTTCTAGGCTTTTCGTGAAGAACTCTGACCATCGGGTCGGTGGTCTTCCTGCAGCACGTTTGACATCCCGAGGAATCCAGTCACTAACAGCTCTTGTCCTTCGGTTATCATTCATACGCATTACGTGTTCGGCCAACCTTATCTTTGACTGTTTGGCGTATAGAACGGCATCTTTGATTTTCGATCGTTGACGTAGGTCGGAGTTTCGGATCCCATCCCTTACTTGTGTGAAACGGGACACTCCTAGCATCGTCCTTTCGACTGCGCGTTTGATAACGCTGAGAGTGATCTTTCATCCTGCTTACGTAGCGATCAGGTTTCTGTCGCATACGTTAGGGCAGGAAGAACCGTTGAGTCGAAAAGGTGGGCACGAAGTCGGGTGTTCTTTGTTCTCTCCACTACATCCTCGATGCTCTTGACAGCTCCTCAAGCCTCTCGTTTCCTTCTGCTCAGCTCTGAAGCTAAGTTGTTCATCAAATTGATTTCCCGACCTAGACAGACATAACTGGACCATTCGGAGATATTCGTTCCGTTGAGCGTGAATGGGGCAAACAAAACCAATCCGTTCTTCATGAACATCGTTTTCTTCAGATTTAGTCGAAGACCAATCTTTCCACACGCATCTTCCTCTCTATCTCTGTTTATTCTCTCTTCTTTCCGCTAGCCGGGACTGGCCATTTCGATTGTTGACTGCTTTCATTTTAACGATTTCACTTTGGTAGCTTATTCACGAATGTCACGTCGCAGTATTGCACAATTAGGATTTTTCGTTACCCTTTGTCACCCTTTCGCCAATCATAATTTTTTATAATGGCTATGACTATGAAAAGCTGTGAACGCCCTGGCACGACAAGCGCGAGAATCCAGGAGAAAGCTCACATTTGGCAAGCGTTAAGCATGCCAATGAGGATCGACGACTAGAAAGCCCCATTCTGAGGCCAAAGTTTATAAATAAATCTGACGGGCATAATAGATGAGTGAGAGTTAAAGCACGACGAAACGAATACGCATAAAAGCTGTGAACCCTAACGATACGAGAAGAGCGGCCATTATAGGTACGTAATTACAATGAGTGTAAGGATTTAGTGAGCATTCTCACCGTCACTACGTTCAGCTGATGTGAAACCGTCAACATTGGTAGCGATAAATTTGCATTTATGCTAACAAGATTACCCGGCGAGATGTCGGATTGAGATATAGCCTAGCTCCGACAACTGACACAATTCATATAGTGATCCCTTCCATGGGCACGTGCATACCATTGAGTAACTTTTTTTTATTATATTTTATTTGCATCGGATATAAAAAAGAGTAAAGGTCTCGGCGTCGAACAGTCTCTGAGGGATGCGCCATGCACTCGGCTTCAATAAGCACCGCGCGGACGTGATTGGATGCATATCTGGCCTTCACAATGACTCGCAGTGACCTAACGATGTATCGAGCTAGTGCTGCTAGCCTCTCAGACAAATCTGGTACCAATTTGCCGACCCCGGAGGGATGAAAGGCTTGGTGAGCCATGGGCTTGGGGTCGATTCCCATGTGTGTGTTGCAACCACTGCCCTACACGCTCCTTTACATCGGGTATACCTAAGCTAATAATGCCGCTACCTTATTCCGGGATTATAACATCCACTTATTTATTCTCTTAAAGGTTCGCGTAGCTCATTGGTTTGAAGTGCCTTAAAATACATATGTGGTCCTCAGTTCAACTCTCCGTGCCGCTGGCTCTTCGGGTCTGGAAAACTAGTACCAGACCAATCTGGGAGGATTAAAACACTGATATGAAGCATCGTTGGGCTACCGTAAGCTATTCTATAGGTGAAGATTTCATCAACTCCACGGTGCTTTGAGTCGAATGCATGGAATGACAAACTAGCAGAGCTAAGAATGTCGGACGGAGATTTATCCTAACAATAACTCCATTCATTTGGTGATAATCTTGCATTTTTGAATTTCGTTATTTTATGTGTATTGAAGAGCTTTAGAACAAAATTCATGTTCAGATGTTCAGCTAGGCCAATACCATTCGAATGGCGACGCGTATGGTCTATTTGAACTTTGGTGAATGGCACTGTGGATAATGGATTTCCAACCAAACGGAAACTATTTGCACAAATAAAAAAAAAATCAATCCTAACTTTGAGTGCTGGAAACAGCGTCTCATTTTGGTATTTGGCTCTTCAACAGTTTGCTCCGCTCTTCAGTCAACACTTTTGAGTTGTTCAACTATTCAAAAGCGACAACCATCACATCGTTTTATTTGAAGTCTTACCTGAAGCTCTAATAGTTGAATCGTGTCATCTTCTCTAAAAGTCTCTTCACCTTCTCGCTTAAATAGTCGATTGTTTTACTTCATTTGATAAGTTGAAAAGATAGATAATAGATAATATGCTACTAAGAAGACCGACTTTCTATAAACCTCGGAATAGATAGTTGATATATTTATTTACATGGCCTTATAAGCTGGAACTCCCACTCGTAACATCACGGCTCTGAGGAAGGCGAAATCGTCGAAACGACGGCCAACGACCACTACAACACCAACGACAACGACAATGAAGACCTATACCAACTTCGCATTAGCTGAAGAACATCAGTTTATAAGATTATATAAATAAATAATATACTACTACTTAGATACTTGGATGGCCCGTCCTCACTGGTTGTGCGGACCCCAGCATAATCTCCAGTTTCTCGGAGTTTTGCTGGTTTAGCCATTGTGGTTCCCTGGAATCCCGAGGACGGTCAGGCCAAAGTCTACCCGAGACCGTCACCACCACAGGCATTAGCCGCCCTTGTGGATCAGAGAATTTGTTAAATAACATAATATAATACAAGTTAAACATTTCCGCGCAGTGGTCGCACATATAGGAACTGATCAATATTTGACCAATAAGATGAGCTTCTTGCGTCGTTTTCTTTTTTGGCAATCGCGTGGTTGTTAAACAGCACACGTTTACTTCTCTAGAAAAATCACGTACAACGCAAGAGTAGCCAATGTTTCGACAGTACCGTCTTCTTCATAGCCTGGAAGGGTACACCGATATGTAGCTTACAACGCCAAACGCTTCAATAACACATGCAGAACTATGAGAATATATATGGCAATAACTTGGTCAACAATTTCGTGAAAACTTCAGCGCTTCTACGTGTTTCCCACTGAGGAAGAACCGCTGATTAGATCGCATATGACTGAAGACTGCATCACACCATATCGTAAGTCGATGCGAAGATACGGCGCCAGATCGCATGTGACGCCTGGGCATTCATCCCTGCTTCATTCTAGGAATCTTGGCATTTATCCAAAAGCCTCAAAAAGTTTGCGCATTGGCGTTTAGGCATCTTTTCTGAGGATGGTGACTTTCATACCGAAATCGTCTCCATTTTGCTTTTGTACCACGTAGTTGAGTACTTCGTCTCGCTTTTGATTTGACATCGGAACCAGGATGTTTTTGTTACTTAGATTTCGGCACCACTTCGCCATGTAACCGATATTTGATAAGTTTCTTGTGTTTGTATAGAAGAGACTGATCGATAAAGTATGACTGCCTTTTTCATTTTATACATGTGAATCTAGATATCTAACTACGATAACGATCTTCGCTGTATACATAGAAATTGACCGACATATCAGACTGGCCAGCTGTATTTGACGATTGTTTCACGTTATTCCGTACTCATTGTCGCTACATCTCCAGAAATCCTCTCGTTCCATGAAAATTCTCATCTCAAGAGCGTATCCTACTTGCCACAATGATTTCACATCTTCGCATCCTTCGGTTTTTTATCGTCTTATTTCTGTTGTTTTTTATGTTCATACATTTTTCCTACTTCCCACTCGATTCCGCCGTATCTCAGTTTGTTTAACTCTGCGTCTGAACTATGGTCAATCGAAAAACTTTTCAGGTTATGAATTCTACAATAGAAATGGAAGTGGACGATGAGAACTCGATCTATGCGATTTTTAAGCTTATCGAACAATCGTCCGCGATTATATGGCTACGACAGAATTTTCCATATTTACTACCACTGCTGTGTATTGTCGGTATTGTCGGAAATTCTATGGCTTTATTACTTATACGGTAATTTTCTACAGTAATAAATTTCTTCGGAGAGAAATCGGTCTGTCTGAGTGGCTAGAGATGATATAGTGCTGTAGGGTTCATTGAAAGTACCAGAAATACTTCAATGTATTGTTAGTAATCTACATTGCCATTATTAATATTTACTTACTCTTTCCTTCTTTTAGATTTTCTCGTAGTTTGATTTCTAACCAAGTAACTGTCAATGACGTTGGGGGGAAAGCACTAAACCTGAGGATTCGCAGAGAAACACCATTTACATACGAACTTCTAATGAGAACACAGTCGATTCAAGGACGAACTTTTTAACCTTGGCCAAAAATCTCAAATAATACTTTTTGTAATGTCGTCGATTTTTTGCTTACTGCCTACTATTTTTTAATGGTAGGGTATTGGGTGAAATAAAACCATAATGTTGCTGAGATATCTACAAAACTCCGGATCACTGGTGTCTGCGGTAGGGATCGTACACGCTAATACCCTTTTAGGAGGCTAACGCGTTCACCATTACACCATGCTAGTCGTTGGCTTCACCTGCCTCACAGTTGCGCTATTAACTTATAGCCGCTACAAACAATCAACGTCAACGGAATTGGTTTGGGGAGCACCAAACGGCGTGAATCCAGTTAAGCAGAAACTATGGTATAAATATATACATAGGCATAAATGAATAAATATATGCATAAGTAAATGAATATATATATATATAAATAAATACCATAGCTTCAGGTTAACTGGGTTCATGCCGATTTGTGCTCCCCAGATCAATCACGCTGACGCTGATTGCTACTAGCGTCTATAGGTCAATAACATGGCTGAGAGACAGGCGAAACAAAGGGCTTGCATGGTGCGGTGATGTGAACACGTTAGCCTCCGAAAAGGCTAATAACGTCTTCATTCTCCACCGCAGACAGCTGCGGTCTAGAGTTTTGCAAATATCTCAACAACATTATAGTTACACTTTTTGTAATGTTCGCATATTTTGAAGCTTTTGTCTGTTTTATCTCAATTTAAGCTCCTGTGTCAATAGTTTACTAAATATTAGTGTAATAATGCAATCATAAGGACGCATACGGTGCAGTAGTTAAGGATAGCCTGCAATACACACGTGGTCTTTGGTTCGATCCCGCGTCGTGAGGCAAATCATGCCCACTATCTCTCCGGGAACGGAAAATTGCTATCATATTTGTCTGGAAGAGTAAAAAAATCGACCTGCTTCATCAGTAAGCCACCATGTTATATAGGTTAGATACGCAATCCTTCACCTCTACGATCTTTATTAGAGACCAACCCATCTCTAGGGGATCGTCGATCAACAGTGGACACTACCCCGCTCCTCCTCTCCTTCCCTCCTACCGCTCCTCCCTGTGGACAACTAGTCCCCTTCGAACATCAACTTTTCATGAACGGCGTAATTGAACTGCGTCGTTGTTGTCAATATGTAGGAATAAGAACATATGAGAGAACATCTACTAAAATTCGTTATTTACCAAGAATGTTCGTCCCGGAAGCTTTCAAAAATAGCATTGACCTCAATATGACTAATGACCTTTTATAAGCACTGAGAGGATTGTGGTAAATGAGATCTAAGTTGTGGCTTTTTGACGTCATGGAAAATCATTGCCAGGATATTCGTTCTCGATCATGTGGACGGCTAACCGCAGGAAACCTTGTCGTCGAGAAAGTATCCTAGTGGGAAGGCAGGAAAGCTTATCTTTCATCAACATGTGCCGACTAAATAGAACGCTATGACTTTGTCGGTATTTCTCTTTTCACTGGGTGAAACCAACAATGCATCAATATTCTAGGTGCCCATCAGTAAGAAATTCGACAGATTACAGACTGTCAAGTTGCACCCGTACCAATACAGGAAGTCGAACTCTTTTATGGATGACAGTCACAGGACAACGAAACTAACAGAGCTTTGAAAAAGGCGAAGCGTCAGCGAATATTGAACAAGTCTTTTTATAAACAGCCTCGTGTCTGCTCAAGAACAAAACATTAACTTGAGGCTAGCAAGTTTTGTGAGGATGGATTATCTGCACACATTTAACTTTTTTAATAATAAATAATGATAATAATAATAATAATAATAATAATAATAATAATAATAATAATGATAATAATAATCCTTGATCACATCTATAAATAACAAACAACACGATTTATTGGCAATCTTCTAGGTGACTGGTAAGAGTTCTTCATTGATGTTTCGACCTTACTAACATTTTCCAAGGCGTATTGATTGTGTTCACTACGGATTTGTTTCTGGTAGAAGCGTAAAGCGTTGACGTCTATCCATCCCTTAGGAGTGCTTCATGAATTCGCTTTCATCATTCAACGTTAGGCGTAAATGAACGCAACTTGCCCTTCAAAATGACTTACGAGTGCAAACCAATAAACCAATAACTCCATTAACTCAGTGTTTTTACACATGCAGACAAGTTTGGTGCTAATCTCCTAACTTAAAGGAAAGATCGCCTTGATTAACAGGGGGTGTAGGGTTCAACTAAGAACCCTGTATGTTTTGCAACGCACCTATGAGCATCGCACTACACACGGCGTTTCTCACACAGAATGAAGATGAAGAAATAAAGGACTAGCAAGTGAGCATAATCTCTGTATTCTTTTATGCTTTTTAATTTCGTTTCACTTTATACGACCCGTCTTCACGTCTATTCTGTGGATCCTAACACTTTTCACATTCGATTCGTTTCCTCGCATCCATTGTCCACGAGGATCCTCCAACTTTTACGTGTGGCTTCGGTTGCTGCTTCAGGATTTTCTTTTCATCTTAAACGTCGTGAAATGCTGCTCGAGCAATTCTCCATGGATTTTTGAGATAGCCGGGCTGAGCTCCGGACTGGATTGCAGAGAGTGATATTTTTTTCCTCCCAGATAAGTCTGGTACCAATTTCCCGGACCTGGAGGGATGAGATGTTTGGTTGGCCGTGAGTGGAACCGAACTGGTACCGTGCTTGCAATGACGGACATCACTATCACTGTGCTATCCACCCATATTTCATTCATTATTCTTTTGTACTAATACATGAAATATGCTAATGCTGGAATGGTACGAAAAATATCAATCGTTGGTCATTTTTGAGTTCTCGCACTTTCACTACCACATTCATGCGCACTATTTTTCTTAAAAAAAATGATGTATATCGTAGAACTGAAATCGATATTTATTGTATTTTAGTTTCTCTTGGGATAAAGTATCTATTCACCACCAGACGCAGACACCTGCTGTCCGGAATTTTGCGAATATCTCAGCAACGCTGTGGTTGTATTTCGCTTAGTACCCTGCCGTATGAATTGTAGTAGGCAGAAAATAAAAAGCAAAACATTGTGATTTCAACTACCGGTCTCAGCTTAACTGAGTTCAACGCCGATATGGGCTCCCCAGATTGATCCCGTTGACAGGTGATTGCTGCTGACAGTGATCGATGAAACTAGCTGATAGAGAAGTGAAATGAACGATCCGTATGGTATGGTGGTGAACGCGTAGTAGCCCCGGAAAGGGTAATGGCGCCTTCGTTCCCCACCGCATACACCTGCGGTCCAGAGTTTTGCAAGTATCTCAGCAACATTATGGTTATATCTATTCATCGACGACAAAGAAATTCTTACGAAGTTCTCTTTTGAGAGTTACAATAACCACTTAGTAACGTCTCATAGATTATTCCCTAAGTGTATTCAGTTTGAAAACAGAATTATTGGACAAATTGTGGCTGAGTTCTATCGAATGGTAAAAGAGCTTTCCAAGAAAGCGAAATTTGCTAGTTAACCATCCCAGAACAATTTCTATTCTAGTAAACCCGTTCCACCTATGGCTCATCAAGAACGGCATAATAGTTCCATAGATCGTTAAGAACAAAATAACTTAGTAGCGTCATCTTCAATAGATTTTCTGTTTTAGGAACTTTTACTTCAGCAGGTCTGAAAATAATGCATTTAATGCTGGTCCCTCCTTCGAGGATGAACCATGCATTCCAGTCCATGCGTAGCAGTGTGTTGGTGACTGATTGCACATTGGGCAATTTAACTTGGGGTTGCGCAGTGATATATCAAGTCGGTGTTTCTCTCAATGCAGAAGAGTTTCGGTACCAATTTACCGTTCCCTGAAGGATAAATGATAAATGAAGGCTAGCCCTTCATACGGCCTCGAACGAACGATCACGTGTGATGCAGTGAACCTCTAAACACAATGCAATGCGTGCTCTTTGCTATCAAAATGTCATAAAAACGTTGCTCTTAAGTGCTAGAGTGTGGGTCGCTGAGCTTCTATAGATTTGACCCGAACTAGAACAACTGGAAAAAGTGGCGATGATATCAGTGGTTTTTCAATCTGTTCTAAATTTCAGTACGAATTTTTGGCTACGACGTCTGACGTCAAACGTCTATTTATGTACATTGTCCGTATCCAGTTGCGTGTTTTTGTTTACGGTAAGACCATTTCTTAGTTTCATTAGTTACCAACAACATGGGAATATCAATCAGTGGTTTTATAACTCCACGGCTTCTATTCTACTCAAAAAGCAAAGCACATTCGGAATTTGTTCCCTTAAAGTAAAGTAGCGGCAAATCTGAAATGTGAAGTTCTCTGGACTTTTTCAATCCACTGAGAACCCTTTGAAAAAGGCAAAAGGATACACGACCATTATAATGACGTCATTATATCAACTCAGATTCACATTCACTTTATTTTTCTCCTTTCTCCGTTCGTTTTGACCAGCTTTAGGGCTGCACTTTTTCCTATTTGCTTCTCTCCCCACGAAAACATTGACAGACATAATCATCAGCTGATATGATCACATCTTCTTCATAAAGGATATGTCAATTCATTGTTTCTTCCTAAAAAAATCGCCTTTCTCAATGATAATTCTTCTCAGTTCAGTTGATGGTGTCATGGGTGGATTCGGCGTATCGTCTTCATATCTACATGGATTCGGAGATCGGCTGCAAATTATTTACATTTCTCGCTCATCTATCGGATTTCGTATGTGTATGGATGATTTCATGGATATCATGTGATCGTATGATCGTGCTATATCGGCCAGGTAAGGCTGTGTTTATTTGAACGACAGAAGGTGGGGATTTGCTATCCCTTTTTGGGTAACTAATTGAATAAAGGCTCAGCTGATGACAATTTTCTCCGTTACATTTATGCCACTGCTCAATGACGACTGTTTTACAGTAGTTGCCGTCAAATAATGCATCGAAATAAGAGCGATATTTCAGGTTTTCGTAAATGGGTCTGCACGAAAAGGTTCTCCCGAAACTGGACGGTCTCCACCCTTATGACGTCGATTGTGTTCTACAGCTGGGTGTTCATGTTTGCTGGTCTCGAGGAATATAAAGGCGACTTGTTCTGCGGTCTGAGCAGTAAGGCCCAGGTCTTTGGGTAAGCAACTTTTAGCATTTCCGCTCGATATTCAGTGGAGATTAGGATAAATGATAAAGTTTTCGGCGTTGATGAATCCCTAAGGGATGTGCCACGCATTCGATTTCATTAAGCATCGCAGAGCTGATTAAATGAATAGTGACCCGCGCAATGATTTGCGGTAGTCTACCGATATTTCATGCCGTTATTTTGATTCTAGTACCAATTTGCCGACACTAGATGGATGGCATACTTGGTGAGCAGAACACTTATATAACAATATGCTACACGTGCCCGATGGCAGTAGCACACAGCGCACTTTTGCTTAGTGTGGAATACGTTTATTCCGTCATTCTACAGGTATCCGGTGGCCGATCACTATTTCCTGTTCACGTTACTCGACACTGCAATCTGCACCCTTGTGCCTGCTATTCTGATCATGTTTGTCAATTCTCTCTCCATCTACCGCTACCGTCAATGCATGCGGATCTACTCGTCAGGAGTACTGAGAGTACGATTCGACCGCTCATCCAACGGTAACCCAATACACTACGTGAGTTCATAGCAATTTCAATGGTCTAAACCATGAAAGTTACCATTGTCACGTATGCAAAAGCTTCATGAAATCCAAATCTTTTAGCAAAATTTTGCCAGATGTGGATTTCTCCCTTTCAATTTTAGTAACAGTACATCATATTGATTATATGTATGCATGCATATGTAATCGCGTTAGTCACCGAGTGTTGTAGACTTGAAACTTACTTGGATACTTGGATGGCCCGTCTTCACTGGTTGTGCGGGCCCCAGCTTAATTTCGTTTTTTCGGAGTTTTGCTGGTCTAGCCATTGTGGTTCCCTGGAGCCCCGAGGTCAGCCTGGCCAAAGTCTGCCCCAGGTCTTCACCATACCAGGTAGTCATCGGCCTTCGTTGATCGTAGGGAGATCTGTCACCATACGACTACTTCCAGGAAGGTGGTGGATCCTGGTACTGGTTTACTTTTAGCTGACCTTCCCATAGGAGACGGCAGATTACTTCTCAACTTGGGAGACTCTGTCGGGTAGACGAATCCCCCGCTGTACATCGCAGCCCGAAATTCAAGGCCACCTTCCAGCCACGATGAGGAGGTAATAGGATGCTACTGTTTCTTCTAGAAGCATTCACATGGTCCCATCCATTCTGTCTACCTCATGACAGCGAACCATAGTTGGGTAACATAGCTTCGCAACAATCGTGTTCAGGGTCTCCCACATGATCCTATAGATTGTGTCCAAATGGAGAACAAGAAAGCCGTCGCTGTTCATTATTGAAGACACATTGGGAGGAGATCGAACCCTCGTTGGATAAAATATCATTCGCTATACTGGCCTGTGTCACCGTACAGCATTGGATTCCCTCAGGGAGTTGATTTGAACAATTTTTCAGGAAGAAACAACTGCGAAGAAGTTGTTGTTGAGTCAAACGCATACCAATACCCAAATGTCAACGCAATCGAATCGATCCACGTGTGGAAAACTGCGCTCTTCAGATCTTCAGCTAAGCAGAACTTTGCTCATTGTGACAAGGTAAGCATTGGTTCCAGAGAAACCCGACTGTTGTGGAGAAAGAATTTTCCATATAAATAACATAAATAAATCTGTTTAGCACTTTCGTTCTTCTAAATGTCCCCAGTTATATGGTGAGGATCATCCAATACATTTTCGAGCCTCGTACACAAATTTTCCACTTCTTGCACTATTTTTCCTACTTAATCTACTATCTACATCATGCAGTACTGTTCTACATGTACATATTCTGGAGGTATGAACTAGAAATTATTCCGACAACCTTACTTGAATATTTGGATTACATGGATGGCCCGTCCTCATTGCTTGTGTGTGCCCCAGCATGCTCTCGATTTTTCAGAGCTTTGCTTGCTAAGCCATGGTGCCTCGCTGGAGTTCTAAGTCGAGCCTGACCAAAGTCTGCCCCAGGTCGTTGCCACCACAGGCAGTCGCCGCCCTTATGGATCAAATGGTGATTTGCCACCATGGGACTGGCTTGATGCCAGTGGATCATGGTATTCGTGTACTCTTAGCTAGGCTTCCTGATGGAAAAGCCGGACTCCTTCTCAGCTTGGGATACCCTGCTGGGAAGATCAATGCTCCCACCTGTGCATCGCAGCCCCACACCCAGGAACACCTCGCAGCCACGACGAGATGGTAAACTGTTGGGTGGATTCCGACAATCTGTAGAAGAAAATCCAACAAGTATCGTTTTTGTCGCGCGCGATTCTTCGTGGCATCAATCAATACATATCCTTACACGTTTCCTGAATAGCCCATTAGAAATGTTTTTGCTGTTTACGAACGTTCCCACCAAATTTCTGATTCATATACAGTATATGTAAGACAACTGTAAATGCATCAATTGGAATTACTTCTATTCATACAAATTCGTTGTTTCAGCCCACAAATGAAAAAACAACTTAAACCGACAGCGATCCGTCTTCTGGAGTGCTACTGTTTCAAAACTGTTCCTGAATTCGGTCATCGTTCTACTTCCCTTCAGGGTTTCAATTGAATTTTTAGATGTAATAATTTACAACAAGACGTAACCGCTTTCATACAAACCGCTCTTTCATAACTAATTCAATAAAATTTTACTATTGTTTTAATGTTCTCTTTGTTGTTCGATCTCGATCGCTTAATTTTACGAGTAGCTCAACTGTGAAGAATTCAATTAACACATCTATGTAACAACTTGCACATGCTTCTATCGGGTTTGTATTGTGTCCATAAAAATAAAATTTATTATAATTTTGATCTGTTGACGTGAAGTACAAAAAAAATACTACTTGATTTCATAGAGCGCCTAAAAGTCTTCACCACAGGCAGACATAGACCTTTTCTGGATCGGATCTGGATCTCATGCTAAACAGGTCTAGCGCCGGTTAACCTAGTCGAGACTGTTGGGAGGCTTGGTTAGCGTGAGGTAGAGTAGAACCGGAGGCTACAGCTCAAAGGATAAAGCGTACGGCATTGCTCAATCACTGACGGTACGCCATGCATCTACTTTCATAAAGCATCAATAGATTGATTAAATATATATATTTGACCTGTAAAATTACTTGTACCAGCCTATTGCTGAAACCAACTTAGTGGTTTTGTCCTTTTAGTCACGTCTGGTAACAAATTGTCGATTCTGGAGGAATAAGGACCCGGATTAGCCCTTGCGCAGAATTTGGCCAGTTACCGATCAAATCTGCATTGCAGAAAACCTCTAACTACTGCGTTATTATGGCGATCCGTTCAATACATGTTACAATGTACGACCGTGGCGATCAACCTTCACGAGTTTTTTGGATCCCGGAATAATTTCCATTCATTCCTTTCCCTCGCCATCGTTGTCAATGGTGGTGGTTTGATTCGAGCATGGTGATGGATGCCAGTATCATTCCGTCATCTGTAAAACATCGGAAGGCGCGAGTACAACTGCTTGGCTTTCGCTGCGAACACGTACTCCAAGCTCGTAAGGTACGCCTGCATCCTATAGAGTCCACTACTACATGAGTAGCACATCTATGTTCTGTTACTAATGTGTGTTTTCTTGTATGTCAAAGGCGAAAAAAATTTTTCGAAGATCATAGCCTGCCATTCTAGCTTGATGTTGCGTGTCCGGCTATATTCCAGAAGACATCATTAAAGCTCGTGCGGATGGCGTGCATATTTCTTGACATACTTGAAAATACCAGCTCACATGCTGCTGTGTAGCAGAGGGCTTGAAAAGCCATTGAAACGAAAAGGTGAGTACGGAGTTCTAGGTTATTTAGTTGATCGGTGGCTTCTTTGGGAGGCCCGAATGCTGCCATGCTGCTCTAGTTCTTCTGCTTAATTCCTCTTTCATGCTGTTCTCCATGGCCGCCTTTTTCCCTATTCGTTGATTCATTAACCCTGCATCTGCTTCGTTTGTACCTCTTGAGAGGATTGTGATGTAGTGGGCGACATGAAGATTGAATGGGAATTTTCCATAGACAGTTATTCCTTCATCATTCCAGTCGAGTGACTTCACTACCCACTGCAATCTGGCAGTAAACAGCTTTGGCGATATGGTATCACCTTGTCGAACCCCTTTTCCTATGGTGTCGTAAGAGGTCGAAAGAAAAGCTGTATTTTTGTAGTGTAGTACCGACAACAGTCAGACAGAGTTCTTATGCAGAACGGGTCCACTCCTTGGTCGACGAGCGGTGACAGGATTGCATTGGTTTCGACACTATCAAATGCTTTTTCATAGTGGACAAAAGCCAAGACTGGGAGCAAGTAGTATTCCTGACAAACTTTTGTGACTCAGGACACGATTCAAATGTGGTCTATGCGATAAAATAAATAAAATCCCTGCCGAAATTCTGCTTGCTTAATTAATGTGCCTCATCCAATATGCTTGATAAGTGCGATAGGATAATCTTCGTGAAGAGGTTGCAGAAGACACTTAACAAGCATATAGGACAATATTTACGAAGACCTCCTTCTAGAGCAGGATGGCCGTCCGCAACGTCGTCTATTGGTCTGGGATTCTTTTCTTGGCTTCCTTTCCCATTTCTTTCCTCTAATCCAAATTTTCCCACCCTGTATTCGCAGTAATTGTAAAGGCCGGATACGCATTTAATGACCTAAATCGGCGTTCTCACCCCATCCTTCAGCGATTGATCAACGCTGGGAGTTTTATCCTTTTTCTAACACCATCTAAGTTCGCGACTGTGCTGATTTCCTACAACTTACGACAATTACTTGACTTCAAGAGTAGTTTAAGGACCAGGAAGTTTATAAACTGATAGAAAAGACTATGTTATCTGCTCCGTCGATTGCGGAATTTTATAATAGAAAATCTGCCGTGGGAATTACTACAAAAACTTTATTAAATATTTCTTATGCACTTCCTTCTCGATGAGATGCATTTAAAACGGAAACTACTCGAGAAAAACCCTACTGAGCGTCTTGAAAGCCTGAAAAAAAACAGTTGGAAGGGAAGAACAAAGTTGCTTGTGCATGGTGTTCTATGCTAAACTCACATTTCCCCAAGTATAGGTACTGAAAATGAAAGCACTCGCAGTACATCAGACAAGTGTAAGTAGCAATAATGTACTGTGTGGCCAGTCATAGAAGCCGCTTACAAGTTCTTCAATCAAATTCATCTTTCATCACTATGTTCATTACGGATGGAGGTTCTGAGCAATAATGAACAGCTGAGATGCATCCCCCACCAGGCTCGCCAAAACTGATAACTTGTCTAAAACGTTGATCAGCAATCACGGCTAATAGCAATCCTATGAAATAGAGCTCAACCAAGTATCCTTGGCTACGTTTTAACCAAAAACAATATAGGAATCAGACACGCGCAAACAGTGATGCTATACTTTTTTGGTGCAGCATCAACCGTATTTTGCAGTGATGCTATATATGTCGTTCGAGGCAGTGAAGTTTACAGGGCAAACTTGGGGCACGACAGGAACCAGTAGGATTTACTAATACAAGGTCAACTTATTCGGTTGTTAACGGAAATAAGGGCGATTGAAACCAATTAACGACGCAGTAAAATTCATCTTGCATTGCTTCATTAGGCCACTAAATAGGTATTTCATTTCGTACTCAACTCCTCCTACTGCTGTTTATGAAGTATAGTTTAGGATCATCGGAACCTCTCTACATACAATTATGGCGATGCAACGAAAAGTGGTGCATCATCATCAGTACCAAGATTAATTAGTGGTAAAGTACGACTATATGAATTGCTTAACATCAGACAATAGTGGAACAATGAAAAACCTAAATAATAACTGTTTTCTTAGTAGGAAGACACAAAGTGGAAGATATTCTAAACGTACTTCCCAGGTAACCGTGCATAGGATCACGTGTAGTCTGTATTATCTTCAAATTGACTTAAATATGAAGCTCTACTAATGATATCAAAAGGGTGCGTTTGGCGCAGTGGTCGAAGCCGCCCTGCAACACACACATGGAATCGATCCCGCATTCATTGCCCACCAAGCCTTCCATCCCCTTGGGGATCGGTAAATTAGTACCAGACTTGTCTGTGAGTATAGCAGCACTGGCTCGATACATCGGCAGGCCACCGCGAGTCATTGTAAAGGACAGATATGCATTCAATCACCTCCAAACGATGCTTAATGAAGTCGAATGCATGGCGCATCCCTCTGGGATTGATCAACGCCGAGAGCTTTATCCTTTTTTAAGGATATGAAATAACGAAAAACAAGAAACGGATATAACAAGAACCGTCTTCTCCTCGAGTGTTCTTTAAGCAACAAGACCTTTACTGTGAAATTGATTCAAACCTTTGCACGCTTTTAGATGAGGCCCTCAAAATCTTTAACCACCATCTCGCAAAGTTTAGCCGCAACCTCACAGCAGCACACATGTTGCGTGTGATAGGTTCTACAGCTAAAACATTAGAAATCCATTAGATTGTCAGTTAGCGATAAAAGTAGAGAAAATGTTATCATAACTGGTCGGCGAGATATTGAGATGACAGAGGAAGACCGTTAAGACACCTTTTTTTATCGCTCATGAATTGGAAAGGAGTTTAAAAGTCTACACCAAAAAGTCAATAATGAATGGGTCGGGGTAACAGACGCAACAGACTTGTAACTATCAGTTAATTCTCGAGTTAAAATCGAACTAACATTTTCCGTAGTTCGTAAAGTGCATAAGTTGGTGTCAAGTGATAACACTGCGTAGAGATTAGACCCACCACCTGCTGCTTAGATAGGCTGACGAAGATGTGGTTTACAAATCTGACACCGATCCAGTTGCTATAGTACATACCAACCCACCTTACAAACACCCAAATGTTTTTGGATCGCCTACGCAACGCGTAATGTATTTGACGGAGTCCATCGATGCCACAGATTTCTAATGCAGCCAATGATCCCACAATACAACTCACCCTCGATTTCCTCATGCAGTAAGAAGAAGCAATAAATATAACATAAACATGCATGACTTTGTGACTCAGCAGCATGACCTCAGAGGAGTGAATAAACAGCTAAATTTTTAGATAGTCGAAGCAATCACCTTATCACCTGTCATCGTGCTCGAGTAACTCGAGTGGGCGCCGGTAAATTTACTTGTCCCTGTTGCGTGCGAAAGGAACCCCTTGGGTTTTGCTCATTCTAGAGACTCGTTGAAGTTCATATTTTTCTTTTAAGCTCTTCGTGAAGAACTCTGACCACTGGATCGGTAGTCTTCCTGTAGTAGGTTTCATATTCTGAGGAATCCAGTCACTAACGGCTCTTGTCCATCGGTTGATGTTCAGACGAATCACATGTTCGCCCCACCTGATTTTTAACATATTGTCGTGTAAACCGGTGTCTCCTGTTTTTTTCCGACGTATGCTTCATCAAAGCAGGAAAAGTCGTGCGGACGAAAAGATGTCCACGGATTCACACCATCTAAGTTTTTCTCATACTCCCCAATGTTCTTGATGTTCGCTCCTTCCTGCTCAATTCTGGAACTAAATCATTCATTTTATTGACTTTACGATCCAGATATAGTAGCTAGAACATTCGGGCATATTTATTCTGTTGGCGGTGAAAGGGGCATCAGAAACAAATACATTTTTCATCAACATCGTTTTCATGAGATTTAATCAAAGACCAATATTTGAAGAAGCATTGTGGAAGTCGGAGGCATAGCTAAAGCTTGCTGTTATAAGAACGATGTTATGTGTAAAGCGAGTATGGTGTAATTGCCGATTGTCGACTTCCACGTGGTTCGGCTCTCCCATCGCATGTTCTGAGCATCAGTTCTTCTTGGATATCATAAACAGCATTAAATGGAAGACGCATTCTATTCTCAGCTAGTCAGATGAGGTCGTACTTTACTTTTAGTATGCATCATCAGGTTCTCAACGAAACACTCGGATGCAGGTGGACGTGCATTGTAGGTGCAGATCGTCACTTTAGTTCTTCCAGATTTAGACAACCTTGAATGCTTACAAGATTTTTGCACGTCCTACCCTTGCCGTATACGGGCCCCTTCGAGGCAAGGTAAACCAGGCCCCTTTATTTTACTGCGTCTAGTTTTCATATTCATGCACAGAGTGCCGGACTTTCAAAGATACACTCACTGGAAACTTATGGATTTCTTCCAGGGCAGATGAGAAGCTTGTTTGAATCAAGCGACTTCTAACCACCTGTAGCCTTCTAGCGTATTCCGAATTATTTGATTACAGGCTTTTTACCGAATTTAACCATAAAATATAATCCACATAAACGAGAACACACCCAAACACGCGTGCGTGAAGTCTTCGTAAACAGAGAAAGTAGGTGTCAAATGGGTAGAGCAGAAACAAGAACTCCAACCTCTGGATCCACCTGCGTCTCAGCAAAGCATAAAGTGATTTTTGGCCCGCGATTAACCTCCTATCCGCCACCTGGGGACGCGCTGTTTCGCGGCTAACGGGATGGTCACGCTTTAGTGAGACAGATCCGTGAGGTGTTTGAAATATTATGCACAAATCAAAGGGCCGGCAAAGGGAGAACGAATAGCACCGGTGAAGTCTTGCCATCGCGATCATGCCTAAAGTAGAAGCTACTGCTCCCTGTCTCCGCCTACTGCTCCGTTGTATGCATATCGACCACCGGTTTGTTAATTGCTCAATACACAATGAGATAAAGAAATGTTTTAAACCATTAGACCAAAGATCAGTGTAAATAAAATTCATAGAAAGAAACGGAAAGAAAACTGGCTTCTATTCGTGAACAGTCAAATTAACCACTTACTTAAAAACGGATATAAAGCAGTACTGTAATAAAACATGCTGGTTCACTGTTCCAAAGATCGAACAATGATGCACAGGTAAAGATCAGGAGGAATCGCTGAACTTGGCGCGACAACTAACCGTCTTCGATAGCTACAAAACAGTGGCTTTTCAAAATAGGTTTAGAGAAAAAACCACCACACCATCAAACGATAAAGCTACTCCACAAGACACGCAGGCGACACGAAAGTGTAGAAGAGATCTCGAAACGGTGAAGAAACCTGACTCAGTCACATCCTTTACCCAAGCCCTGTGGTTCTAACATCACTAAGCTGAAGACACAAAAAACTATCAATGTTCTGAGTATTTTAAATAAGCTTTCGCAAAATGTTTAGAGTAGTATTTATTCTATTTTTTGTTTTACATGGCCTGTCACCACGCAGTCTGCGAATCCTAGCACTTCTTGCATTTTATTCGTTTTCTCGCATCCATCATCCATTAAGAACTTCCAACTTTTACCAATAGCTTCGGCTGCTGCTTGAGAATCTCCTCTTTTTTTATGAACATCGTAAAATGCTGTTCAAGACGATTTTCTTTACAATATTGGAGATAGCCTGGCTAGGGAGTTCTCATGTGTATTGGAGAAAAGATTTAGGGAGATGGTAGAACTACAACCTTTGTTCCTGGTGAACAGCACCGTTAACCAGTGTACTAACTCCATCCCCACCATGGCTGCAACACGGTTTTCCGATTCTTAATTTTTTGTTAGACTTGTGAAAGTAACTGGCCAACCGACACCGACAAATTGGGGTTGCAAAGCGTGCCCTCCAAAAAGTTGAACAAAACGAAAACCCACGAAGCGCTAGCCACTAGTGAACAGATACTCTGTTAACAATTTCGTGTCTGCCTGTGCACATAAATCCACTGATCAAAGCTCGGGTTAATAGAAAGTCAGTCCTTGGAACTACCAACGAATGATATTATGTTTGGGCTGGTGCTCATCAGTGTTATGCAGAAGCAAAATGCATTTTCAGCTATTAGAGATATCTATAGAGGATAAAGGGTAAATCGCGTTGCGCTGGTGGTCAGATAGATCTGGTGGTTAAAAATAAGTCAGATATCCTATGTCATTCATAGCATCGTAGGGCTGACTGAAGACAAATCTGGGCTATACAATGAATTTGTTGGTGAACCGGAGTGTGAAATGAACGTTTTTACTATGCTAGACACACCTGGTATCAATTTTCCGAAGCTGGAGGAATAAAAGGCTTGGTGTGCGTTGGGCATGGAATCGAAATGGACAGACCCATTGCTTATCGTACGGCACCTCTAACCATTCCGCTAATCGCGCCCTTTTTACACATGTCTGTACAAAAACCATTCATAGGAACCGAAAGAATAAGCTAAGCCCACACAAACTACATAATAAATTTAACAAACCAAGAACGCATTCGTTCCCAACGGTTTACCGCCTCATCTTGGCTGGCAGGTATTCCTGGGTGTCCTAACGGGATGCACAGCGGAGGATTCATTCCACTGTAGGGCCTACCAAACTGAGAAGTTCGGTGTTTCCATTAGAACATCCAGCTAAGAGTAAACCAATACCAGGATCGAGCACTGCCCTAGTATCAAATCAGTCACATGATGGCAAACTTCCTTCAGATTCACAAGGGCGGCGACTGTCTATGGTGGTGATGGGGCAGACTTTGGCTAGGCTGATCTCGGAACTCTAGGGAACCACAATAGCTAAACCAGTAAAACACGGAAAAAATGGAAATTATTCTGTGGCCTGCACAATCAGCGAAGATGGACCATCCAAGTATCCAAGTAAATATGAACCTTAGGCAATTATTGTATGGGACGCTTGAATAGCAAGACAGCAAAATAAGCACCGTAATATTCTTTGCATAATTTAAACAACTTCATTAAAAGCTGAGAGCACTATAACCGAATGCTTGGAACTGGTGGGCGAACTTTCTTTCATCTTATGCGCAAGGACGTAGACGAGCATAGCAGATATGTAGCAGCGCTGAAAAAGCAGAGATCACGAACCACATGTGTCGATTTCCATGTGCACGCTTTTCGCTGACTTCTTTCGTCGCACAGAGCTTTTCTCACAATAGTTTTCATAGTGTGTCGGTACAGAGTCGAACAGCGATGTTCAGTTGAGCATCGTTCAGAGGAAGCTCTATTCAGCACCTAGAAATATACAAAAACGGCTTTGCGAACGAGTTCACTGGCCAGAAATTTGGCTGCTAGTCGACTACCACTTCAATTTCATCTGCAATAAGGAATCATAGTTACCGCATAGAATGTCTAAGAATAAAAAGCACAAGAATACAGACAGCATAAGTTGTTGTAAAACACTTCCAAGCGCTGACAATAACGTGTTTGTATGACTTACAATAGGGGCGCGTGTGGCGCAGTGGTTGCAGGCGCCACTGCGGCGCTCACGTGAAGTGCGCCCATGGCCCACCAAGCCTTCCATCTCTCCGGGGTCGGCAAATTGGTACCAGACTTGTCTGGGAGGATAGCAGCACTGGCTCGATACATCGGCAGGCCACCGCGAGTCATTGTGAAGGCCAGATATGCATTCAATCACCTCCAACGATAGTTAATGAAGTCGAATGCATGGCGCATCCCTCAGGGATTGATCAACGCCGAGAGCTTTATCCTTTATCCTTTTTATCACTGACAATAATAATAATAATAATATGACGATAATAATAATAATAATAATAATAATAATAATAATAACATACAGTAAATAGCAACACAGCGAATAGCACAGTGGTAGCGATCTCCGTGATGAGTATGGTACTAGTTCGAATCTTCTCCGAGCCAACCAAACCTCTCATCCATCCGGGGCCGGGAGATTGGTATCGGGTTAGTCTGGGAAAAAAGCCACTCTCTGCAATGGGAACGCCCCAGCCCGGCTATCTCAGGACTCCGGGGAAAATTGCTCAACCAGCCTTCTACGACATTCAAGGTGAAATGAAAATCATCAAACAGCAACCAGACCCACGAGTTAAAGCTGGAAAATCTTTAGGGACGATGGGTGCGAGGGAAACGAATAGAAAGTGAGAAGTGCTGTGATCCGTAGAGTAGACGTGAAGACGGGTCATTTAAAAGAAAAAAGTAGAAAATAGCAATATGCACACCATCAAGAGACGTAGAGCGATTGAACAAAGCTTCTTCTACAAGCCCACCATGTTCACACTTGCTTAAATTCCCCATTTACAGAAAAATTACAGTTTATTAACGAAAAAAATGACACGTCCGCCGTGACGAAAGTTTGCGTGCTCGCCAAAAGATTAAAGGACCGCGAAGCAATGCGATCGTGCGGTCCCAAAAGGATGAGCCAGCTCTACAGTGCCATGGGCAGCAGAGCGCCAGTGGTTCGCCATGAGACTCATCCTGTGTTTCTTTTAGAAACGGCGGCTCTCTTCGTTACTCCTGATAGTTTGCCACATCATTCAAAATACCAACTTTCTACAAATCTCGGTACTAATAATTGATAGAAACGGCGGCGAACTGCTGTCGTTGGGCGAAGCGAGGTTGGAGCAGTGGTCCATCACACACCAAAGCTGTGAGTTGTTGTTAAGCAGGGTAGCACTCATTTGTATAACAGATCTTGGAGAGTACTATAGTTTTTTTACCCAATTATATGGATAGATAATGCTACTAGGTACTGTTAGATAGAAAGTTGGCTGAGAGACAGGTGAAATGAAGGGCGCGTATGATGTGATGGTGAACGCGTTATCCCACGGAAAGGGTAATATCGTGTTCGATCCCCACTGCCGACCCATGCGGTCTGAAGTTTTGCAAGTATCTCAGCATAATTGTGCTTATATGGATAGAGTTACCCAAAATATGTCCAGGCTTTGAGGAAGACCGTCACAGTAGGCACAACATCAACAACTTATGTTAACAACCTTCTATCAGCTCAACAAAGGTTCATAAGATAACCACAATATTGTTTTGAACTCGTTTCCAGTTTGTAACCGGTGGTAGAGCAGATCTTGGTCGTGATTTTTAATCCTTATCCTTCCTAGATTATTTACTTGATAATCGATCTTCTAGTTCTTTCTTCACTTCTTGTTTCTTCCATAAGGTGTTTTATTTGTTCTCTATCAACTAAGGGAACAAAAATAGTTTTGTTTCAGCTCACTATTCGTCTCTTGTATTGGTCTCGAGTAGGTAATTCCGTCCATACAATGTAATTTCCGAGTTACAGCTACATTACTGTAAAACTTTGATCCGAATGGCATTTCAGATTTTATTCAACTGACCATGTCTTCGGAATTATATGCAGAATGTGTCTTGTACAACGAGATTTTCAAAAGAAACCCTCGATCCATCAGGGATATGTTCAGCGCTGCAAAAGTTGCTGATATCAAGAAATTTGTGAGTGATTTTCAATATACTATAATATTTACGATTAGTACTGCTACAGTATAAATAGATAACACGTGTAGCGCAGTGGTCGGAGGCGCTCTGCAATACACTTGGGATCGTCGATCCGAACGCACGAGGCTCACCAAGCATTCCATCTCCCCGGGGTTGGCGATTTGGTACCAGATTTGTTTGCAAGGTTAGCAGCACTGGCTCGATGCATGGGTAGGCCACCGCGAGTCATTGCAAGGGCCGGCAATGCTTAATGAAGTGGAGTGTATGGCGCAGCCTTCAGGGATTGAACATCACCGAGAGCTTTATCCTTTCGTTATTTTTTTTATCGTATAATTATTAAATTCTGGTTACCGAAGTTTAATCGGTTTAAAGGATAGATTTATTTCTCGGTATGCGTTGCAAAAGTGTCTTTAAGTTTAGATTTCAAATAACGGCGACATTCCACCTTTGAAAATATGTACAGAGTCCTATTTGGCCACTAGAAAACGTCCTTCACAAAGTGTTCCGAACTCGGCGCCAGCGGCTAAGAAACGAGCATTGGAAGGTGATGATGATTCCGAAGATTCTTCGGACGATTCTGCAACACAAAAAGAGTCTCCGGTATGTCTCGTTGTTGAGTTATTGGTTTTTTGGCCAAACCAGTGTGTAGAGTGAAAACAAGCACTATCAAGTCTCCTATGGGGCTATGACAATGGGAAAATGTGACTACGAAGCATGTTGCCGCTACGTTTTTATCCAAGTTGAAACAATTTGGCCATTGTGGAAAGGACCTGGGAAGCCGTCTTTTCTTCTCATTACTCCACTTGTCTGCAGATGCTCTATACTTTGCTTGTGAGCAGAAAAACAGTCTAAGTACTTAGAAAGTTAGACATTGTTGGAAGTTTTTGACGCTCCTTCGAAGCCTCAAACCTTGCATATTTTACAGGAGGTAGTTATTTAGTAATTTGGTGATGTGCCCTAAATTCATACCTTTGCAGATTCCTAATGGCAAATCCAATACAAGTGGAATGAAACGTAAAGCGGAGGCATCGGTCTCTTCATTAATGTCTGAATCGAACAACGTGAAACAGCTTGCGAAGAAGGAGGTAGCTAAGGTATTTCTATTAGGTTCTATCTTGTCTTTATACAGCGAAACTGTTTTGACCTTGCAGAGTAGTCCTTCAAAAGTTTCTGGTAAGAAGCCTATGGAGGATGATGATTCTTCCTCAGATGATTCTGATTCCAGTGACATAGCTCCTATTAAGGTAAGCCACTTCTGAAATAGTTCGATACTTTGCGTTGAATAAATTTCTTTTTATGCACATCTGCAAAGTGTAAAAGAAATCCTATCTTTACCTGCGCTTAGGAATGCGAGAATACTGTAGTGTGGGAATATTTTTGTGCTAAAATTTTCCCTTACCTGAAGTTCTTGTTGCCTAATGGGAGACCTTTGATTGCTTCTATAAATGTAGTATAGGCTTCGGTGAATGAATGATTTTGCACTTCTTTCATCTCGATGGCGTACATTTCTACCCATTTCCCTCTTGTACTTTTATCAGGAGTTTAGTAACTTTTGAAATAAGAAAAACAGTGCTTTGTTAGAAAACGGATATAAAATCGACATCTACACTTCGTTTAAAAGAACTCATAATCTAACTAGTGGTGCAGGTTGAGAGATGAACTCCAGGAAAAGTTTTACATTCTGTTTTAAGGTTTACTTACTGCTTATTCTTTCTTCATGGCAAGGGATGATATGAAATGCAGCCACAAGGATGCTGAGACATGAACAAAACTCGAGACCCCGCATGGGCTACGAACCGGCGATTACCTTTACTGGGGGCTTACGAGCTGCTTACCACACTAACTGGGAACAAACAAGTCTGAGAGGTGGACAGAGTCCAGTTGGTGTAGTGGATATCTCCTTAACCATCGGTAAATCTAATCGTGGCATCCAAGCCCACATGGGGTCCCGAGTTTTGCTCATATCTCAGCACCCTTCTAGTTTTTCGTGGTTTCAAATATTCAATAAGTTGTTCATTGGAAATAGAATGTAATGAATATGCATGTTCTGAAGTGCACTATGGTGTATTCCTTTCTATAGGAATTTAAATAGTGTCTGTCCATGGTAGAAAGTGGGTATTCAACAAATTATTCATTAGAAACAAAATTTAGTAAATGTGCACGCCCTTAAATGCCTTTTTAATGTGCCCCTTTCTATGGGATTTAAATGGTGTGCCATTATGACACAATTTCTTTTACGGAATTGCCTGTGACATTAACCTCTTAAGCTGTTATATTTGCTATCGAGAGATCATCGATTCTGGTTACGAAACATGTGCAAAGTTTCCTTTTGAGTCACCAATCCTTTCCCCATTGCACGTTTTTCAACTTCGGGATGTTGTACTAAATGGATACCAGAGCACCCGCACTCTATCTTGCTGCCTAGGGAACGCTACCGAAAGTTTCTTCGCAACCGCTATCTTTTTCGTATTCAGTATTGCTGTGTGAGCTACTTGGAAAGATTACACTGTCGTTTATGTCAAGGATATTGTCTGGAGATCTACCAATGGTAGTTTCTCCAAGCAAGTATGGATTCTTCAATGTTATTGTTGTTTATATGGCGTCTAAGTAGTGCCTAGAGTCACCGGCTTTTATTAGGAATAGAATACTACCGGCTACATGTTTTGACCGACTTCAAATAAATGTTAGACAGCAGGGGAACGATTACCATCGTGTTCGCGCTCCACAACGGTCTATGTGGATCTGCCGTGCGTGAGGATTTAGCTGCTGCAATTGGAGCTCCAAAACCAGCACTTTTATCGATCGTTTGCTGTGCTCATAGGGAAATAAGTTTGATAGGAAAAACCAAAACTAATAGATGAATAAGGTAAGAATTGACTCAACTAGGAAGAAAAAAGTTTACAAAACACCGATGATATGGTGTGGAACAAATCGAGATAAGTGGTCCTTTGAGCCCAAAAGTAGTATCTTACATGTAACCAAGGTTTTAGTGAACATGGGAACGACTTAAAGCAGCCACTGCTCAGAATAGAGGGAACAGCAGTGATCCAGAGTCTCTCGTTGATGTGTCCACCAATCTTTCCGTATTTATCTTCGCCTCTGTCTCTCCCTCTCCACATCTCTCTTTGTCTTTTTGTTTCCTTACTGAGGAATCCCCGACTATGATAAAACCAGAACTCCGAGCTTAGATTTCTGACGCAACGGTTGTCTTCTCCCTCCTTCAAGAACCTGTGATTTAGATTAACACTATGACGTCAAAAATTTTAGTCTTCATAAGCAAAATCAGGCCTGACTCTGGTTCTAACCCCAAAAGGGATTGTCATCGTTTTTAGCTCATGGCAAATAGCTGCGTTTGCAGCTGCAAATGATGTTGAAATCACGAAATGCGGTCGCAATGCGTCACTTTGCTTAAATTCGTGAAGACAAGCTATCCAAGTATACAGGCTATTCTGTGGAATCTCCTGTGTCAAAAACACTCGAGACCGTGCGCGTAATTTTTACGCCGGTAGATAAAACGTTTTGACTACTTCCTTCTCTGCTTCAAGTAGTTTTCGAAATAGTTCTAATTTTGATTATAAGGCACCAACAAGGGTGGTCTTTTTTTATTGACGACATAGCAAATCATTTACCCAAGCAAGTCCACCGTTGTTAAATTATTATGGCATTCTTTTGCAGAAAATACCGCCCAAACCACTTACAAAAGCTGGCAAACCTGCAGCTAAGAAAACTACGAGTTCTTCGAGTGAATCAGATTCCGATGACGAAACTCCTACAAATGTAATTTTTTTCTATTATAAATTTGTCTGTAGTTTTTGATATCCAGCCTATTGCTCATAAGTCGCTATGTTATTCATTTACAGAAAGCGGTTCCAACACCATCCCCAAAAATTTTTAAGCCTGCTGCCAAGAAAGCAGACAGCTCTTCAAGTGATTCTGATTCAGATGACGAATCTCCAGCTAATGTAATTTCTTATTACATATTTTGTGCTTTCTTACACCACCCTATTGCGGCTAAGTCGTTTTAACGTCCTTTTTAAAAGAAATCACCAGGTTAACAGGCTGCAAAAGCTGTAGTACCTTCTACGGGAGGTTCATTAAGTTCTTAAAGCAAATAGTGTTATATTGGCGAAGTTTCTGTTAGGCTGTTGTCAGAGAAAGCGATTCTTCTCACATTTTGCTTTCACTCAGATTTTTTTTTTCGTAGCAGCTAGAGTCGTTGTAGCATTCACAATTTACAGAAAGCACAAGTGAAACCATTTGGAAAATCTGTTGCATCTGCAGCTAAGAAATCGGCAAGTTCTTCAAGTGACTCCGATTCTGATGATGAAATCCGTAGGAGTGTGGCCCGTTCACTCGTACGTTTTTCCATGAGACGCTTACTGTTGCTAAATCACTGCACTTGTTGAAAACACCTGCGAAACCATCCGCAAAAGCTAGCACACCAGCTACTAAGATGGCAGAAACTTCCTCAAGTGAATCTGATTCTGATGAGGAAATTTTTTTCGTACCATATGTTCATACATGCATTTTTCCCTGGTTGCCTTATTACTACTAATTCATTGCATCGTTCCTTTATTGAAAACTTCAAAACCAACAGCGAAGGCTGCTACAGCATCTCCGGTAAAGGTGGTAGGTTCTACAGATAAGTAGTGGTCCGATAATAGATTTTTGTTAACGTGGTATTTTCTGGTAAGGTGATTTCTTCTCAAATACTATTTTTTTTTTGGCCAAAAGCTATAGTGCTCTTAGAGTCACTATAATATTCTTTTTTCAAAAAAAAAAACAGGCGGAGCCACTTGCAAAAGCAGTTGCTAAGAAAACGGCAAGTAGTTCAAGTGAATCGGATTCTATTAGTGAAAATCTGAATGTTGTCTTCTTTAGTATTTATCTGTGCTTTTTCGCTGTCTATCATTACATTGTTCATAGAAAACATGTGCGGAGCCAGCCACAAAACCTGTTGCATCAGTTGCCAAAAAAGCGGACACTTCGAGTGAATCAGATTCTGATGAACAACCTCCCTCTAATGTGATTTTTTCCTCGTTATGTATTTATGATTGCTTTTCACATCACTGTAGGTTGATATTTTGATGCTGTGTGGTTATACCGTTATTTTACAGAAGGTAGCTTCGAAAGCATTGGCAAAGACTGCGACAACATCTGGGTTAAAAGTGGTAGGTTCTTTAAGTAAATCAGAGCCTAATAACAAAACATGCTTTTCGACAGCTTTTAACATCGTGCTCTTTGCTCTGAAATTGACTTATTTCTGGCTGTTTTGTACAAAGCCTTTTTGCAGAGAACTCATCCGAAACCGACTACGAAAGAGTCTGCTAGCAAGAAAGCGACAACATCTTCAAGTGAATCGGATTCCGATGAAGAAACTCCTACCAATGTGATTTTTTATTCCCAGTTTCGGCTACACTTTTTTGCGTATCAGCCTATTGCTCCCAACTATTTGTGCTAGTCATTTACAGAAAGCATCGGCGAAACCATCCGCAAAAGTTACTTCACCAGTCGTAAAAGGCGCTACACGTTCTGCAAAAGCTGTTACGTCTGCAGCGAAGAAAGCGGGCAGCTCATCAAGCGAATCAAATTCTGATGACGAAGCTCCGGTTAATGTAAATTTTTTCACACATTTGTAGGTGCTTTTTTTGGACCGATATATTGCTCCTAAATAGAATAATTTATTTGCAGGAAGCACTCGCGAAACCATCCGGGAAAGTTGCTACACCAGCAGGAAAGAAATCAACACCTACTGCAAAGGCTGTCATACCCACACCAAGGAAAGCGGAAAGTTCTTCAAGTGAATCAGATTCTGATGATGAAGCTCCTTCTAATGTAGTTCTTGTTCTACATTCGTAGATACCTTTTTTGCAGATCAAGTTGTTTCTGGGTTGTTGTATTATGAATTTACAGAAAGCACTTTCGAAACTATCCGCAAAAGCCACTGCAGCGTCCGCAAAGGGTGCTACACCTCCGAGCAAAGCTGTTACACCTGCAGCCAAGAAGGCAGAAAGTTCATCAAGTGAATCTGATTCCGATGAACAAATCCCTGCTAATGTACTTCCTAGTCTATATTCAGTCATACATTTTTTTTTCAAAACAAACTTGTTCTTTGTGTGTAGTTGTGCTGTTCATTTGCAGAAAGTACCGGCAAAGCCGCTCCCAAAAACTGTTACACCAGCTACAAAAGGTGGAGCACCTAGCGCAAAAGGTGTCTCACCAGCAACGAAGAAGGCGGAAACTTCATCGAGTGAATCAGATTCTGATGACGAAAACCTTGCTAATGTATTTTTTATTCTATATCTATAGATACTTTTGTCCAAGACCAACTTATTTCTGGGTAGTTGTACTTTCCGCTTGCAGAAAGCACCTGCAAAAGCTACTGCACCAGCCACAAAGCGTGCTACACCTACCATAAAAGGTGTCATACCTGCATCGAAGAAAGCAGAAAGTTCATCAAGTGAATCAGATTCTGATGACGAAAACCTTGCTAATGTATTTTTTATTCTATATCTATAGATACTTTTTTCCAAGATCAACTTATTTCTGGGTAGTTGTACTTTCCGCTTGCAGAAAGCAGCTGCAAAAGCTGCTGCACCAGCCACAAAACGTGCTACACCTACCATAAAAGGTGTCACACCTGCATCGAAGAAGGCAGAAAGTTCATCAAGTGAATCAGATTCTGATGACGAAAACCTTGCTAATGTATTTTTTATTCTATATCTATAGATCCTTTTTTCCAAGATCAACTTATTTCTGGGTAGTTGTACTTTCCGCTTGCAGAAAGCACCTGGAAAAGCTACTACACCAGCCACAAAACGTGCTACACCTACCATAAAAGCTGTCAGACCGGCATCGAAGAAAGCGGAAAGTTCATCGAGTGAATCAGATTCCGATGACGACACTCCTACAGATGTAATATTTATCATATATTCGTATTCTTGTTGCTCCTAAATAGTGGTATTGTTGATTTGCAGAAAGCACCTACGAAAACATCCGGAAAAATTGCTACACCAGCAGGAAAAGGACCAATATCTCAGGCAAAGGCTGTTACACATGCAGCTAAGAAGGCGGAAAGTTCATCAAGTGAATCAGATTCCGATGACGACACTCCTACAGATGTAATTTCTATCATATATTCGTATTCTTGTTGCTCCTAAATAGTGGTATTGTTAATTTGCAGAAGGCACCTATGAAAACATCCGGAAAAGTTGCTACACCAGCAGGAAAAGGACCAATATCTCAGGCAAAGGCTGTTACACATGCAGCTAAGAAGGCGGAAAGTTCATCAAGTGAATCAGATTCCGATGACGACGCTCCTACAGATGTAATTTTTATCATATATTCGTAGATACTTTTTTTTTCAAGGTCAACTTGTTGTTTCTGGGCAGTTATACTGCTCATTTGCAGAAAGCGCGCGCAAAGCCGTCCGCAAAGGCTACAACACCGACCACAAAAGGTGTTACACGTACTGCAAAAGCTGTTACGACTGCAGTGAAGAAAGGCAGTTCATCAAGCGAATCAGATTCCGATGATGAAACTGCTACTAATGTAATGTTTGTTGTATATTCGTACCTACCTTTGTTTCAGGGTGCTACTGAGTATTTGTCGTGTTCATTTACAGAAGGCACTTGCGAAACCATCCGCAAAAGGTGCTACCCCTACTGGAAAGGCTTCTACACCATCTACAAAAGCATCCACACCTGCAACCAGAAAGGCAGAAAGCTCTTCAAGCGAATCAGATTCAGATGATGAGACTCCTAGTGTAATTTTATCAAATATTCTTAGTTATTTTTTTCGGGCAGGCCTGTTGTTTCTAAACACTAGTGCTGTTCGTTTGCAGAAAATATCAGCGAAACCATCCTCAAAAGCTGGTCTACCAGTCACAAAAGGCGCTAAAACTACTGCAAAGGCTGTCACACCTGCACGAAGAAAATCAGAAAGTTGTTCAAGTGAATCAGATTCTGGTGACGAAACTACTGCTAACGTAATTTTTATCATATATTCGTAGGTACCATCTTTTTAGGATCAGCCTATTCCTCCTGAGTATATGTACTGTTCATTTATAGAAAGCACTTCCAAAACAGTCCGGAAAAACTGCGACACTGACCCCGAAAAGTGCTAAACTTATCATTCATTTGTGAATACTTTTTTTCTGTTCGGGCTATTGCTCCTAAATAGTAGTACTATCCATTTACAGAAAACACCTGCAAAACCATCCACAAAACTTGCTACACTAGCAGGAAAACCAGCAACACCTAAGGCAAAGTCTCTTACACCTACAGCTAAGGCGGAAAGTTCTTCAAGTGAAACTGATTCTGACGACGCAACACCAGCTGAGGTACTATTTTCTTTTTTTTCTTTTTTTTTTGAACAGATATTATATTACTGTTGGGACAGAAGGATAAGTACCATACATTCGACTTATTAAGCATTGTTAGAAGTGGTTGAATGCGTATACTGACTATACAATGGCTTGCGATGGCTTTTCGTTGTATCAAGTAAGTGCTACCATCCTCGCAGACAGGTTTGGTACAAAATTTCAGTTCCCGAAGGGATAGAAGAGTTGGTGGTCCTGGTGCGAGATCAAATCCATGCGCATCGTAGGGCACCTCTAACCACTGCGATGCGCTGCACGCATAAGGTTTTTTGTAGGTGGAACAAATCTTTGTCGCAGTAGCAGTGACCACAGCCTTTCTTCCTCTTCTTCTCGTGAAGATTATGTTGTAGTGGTGGACAAATCGAAGTAGATGGTTATTTGAGTATTGATTGTTACTCTCCGTTGAACCACCATCCAACTAATGGAGCCGCAATTTGGTTCATATCTTTTCGATTGGACGGTTCTTCCTACTCTTGAGGCAGGGAGATGAGCTAGTACTTTTGTCACATGGGAAACTTGGCGGATGGTTCTTTGATTGCAGAGATCATCTCATGCATGTACGTCTAATGAACATAGAGAACAACATGAAAGAGGGATTGTAAAGAGCAGGGAAAGGGCATGGTTCGCAGTTGGGTCACTCGAAGAAGCCACCGACCAACAAATCCAAAACTGTGTTCTTACCGTTTTGCTTTTTTTTTTTGATTCAGCAACCCTTCCATCGCTCTGTTATGCGGCAGAAACGTGGGCTGGTACTGGAAGCATGTTCAGAAATCACCCACAAAGCGTTTGAACGGCTGCTTCTGAAAAAAAATTAACTGGCGCTCACAACGTTTAGCCTTTTCAGAAGTCCACTGTTGTTAAACCTCGGTGTAACTAACCAAGTTGTATTTTTTTCCCATTGGTAAGCTAATAGAAGTTGTTTTTTGGGAAAACCTTAAATAATTCTACTTAGCAACCTCGTCTTAGCGTATCAATGAAAACTGCCTATTGACAAGTTGTTTGTAGTCGGCCGTATTCTTTATCCCCTTTTTCGAAGTTATTAGTTTTTCTTACTTTATTACTTATCTTTATTTAAAGTCGAAGTTTATTTAAGAAACCGCCTGTAAAGTGTTTGTCAAAATCTGCATCAACAAGTAGAAATTGATTATCGTACTCAAGCAGTTCTGACTCCAATGACGAGGTTGAGGTCTTTTCATCTTATGTTGTAGAAAGGTCGGAAGATGCTGTGGTCCCCACACCTTCGCTGCTAAGAAACACAGTCGTCTAAGACGAGCTTTTTGGTAGAGTTCACCTAAGCCGTTTTCTTTCGGGAAGTGACTAACAACTTCCCAGGTTTTGTTTTGTTTGGTAACAAATTGTTATTCCTTGGAAAATACCGAATAAAGTACGATCAAGTATTGTATAAGTAATCGTATTTAACTGGGTTCAGTCCCGATTTGTGCTCACCAGATCAACTCCGTTGATAGGTGATTGATGATGGCATCGTTATCGTAAAAAGTGGCCGAGAGAAAGGCAAAATGAGAACTTCAGTGATTCAGTAGGTAACACATGACTTTTCGGAAAGTCTTGTCGCGGGTTCGCATCTGGCTTGCGGTCCAAGTTTTGTAAATATCTAAGAATCTTTGTGGTTGTATTTCGCATAGTACCCTGCCGTGAAGAAATAATAGGCAGTAGGTAAAGTTATTTCGAATAGAGTGTTTAAAAAAGGCGTATTAACTACTTTTGAATCACATACGCTTGGTGAATAAAGTGAACAATCTGAAAAAATATACCATAGGAAATGTTACACGGAGGTTGCCATGCTTAATGTATGCGAAACGTGCTAGTGGTAACCATTCAGACTCCCATAGACCAGAAAGGTTCTCGTTTCATTTAAGTTCACTTTAGTGTGTTTTTTCTTCTGTCAAGGGCTTTCGCTATATCTTCATAATATAATTTTTAAACGAAGAAGGGCTGAGCTGAATAAAGCAATATCGATCCTTAACCACTATAACTTTTTCGTAACCGTAAAACTTGTTTCCTTATCAATTTTTCCACCGAAGAAGAATGCATGCGTTAAAGACTCCGACTCTCTTAACACCCTGTAATTAAACGAGCAAAATTGTTAAGCTCTAGCTAGATACCGCAAATGTTGGAGTTTCGATGACACCGTTTATAATATCAAGTTTTTTTTGCTTATTATGCCTACTTTTTCTTAAATTTTTGTACAGCTTATTTCTGATTACTTTGGAAGTTAGTGTCTTTTAATCGAATAGTTTACATAGATGTTAGTAGACTGGTTTCTTTAGAATGTGCGTGAGAAACGAGGAGCGAACGGTCTGAAACTACAGAATGGGCCACAGCCATCCAAGGTTACCTGTTTTTTAATACGTTTGTCATTTTATCTTGACAGTGATTTGATAGAAATGTAGCTGGAAAGACGCTGACATACTTTCTACACTTTTTTTTGCATTCCTTAATCTATTACTCATCTTTGCCGCCGTCGACTTATGATCTTGTGTTTAAGAGGAAATCGAATGAGCCATTCCGTCGTGTAACGATTAGCAAGGACTCACTTCCAAGTAAATTTAAAGACAACTCTTTTGATAAGGTAAGTATTGTTTATCATTTCTGAGTGTTTGTTCTCAAAGTATTTTACCAACCATTGCTTAGTCTCACGACAAATGGGGAGCAAAAGCGCATGAAGCTCTAAGCAAAGTTCAAGGAAAAGGTTTCCGGCACGAGAAGACAAAAAAGAAAAAGGTTTGTTTGTCGAGTTTATTGCACAATAAAGGGTGCAACTTTTTTACTGTAGGTATTTGTTCCTGAAAAAACATAGATTGCTCGGTTTTCTTACAAACTAGGTGATTTTAAATAGCAATAGGTCTTAAATTCTTTAAATTCAGGGTAGTTACGGTGGAGGAACAATAAGTACTGGCGTGAATTCTATAAAGTTTTCGGATTCCGAGTGATCGTGCTACGTGAAAGCTCCCTTGTTTTGTTGTTGTTGTTGTTTTTTTCACTGATATTGGAATAACATTGTTATATTATTTGTGGATGTAGTCGCGAATACTAGTGCGCTATGTTTGACACCTTTGTTTAGTCGATATTCTATTCTGTTATGTTATCAAATCATTCAGCCATTTGTTACAATTTTTTGTGTCGCTCTAAGTTGTTGCGAATAAATATGAAGTTAATGCAATAATATTATGAACTTGGAGCTCCCAATTGTATTTACATTCCAGATCTTGATCGATATGGCTCGCATAACCTCCGTTAGGTTTATAGCAGTGTTATTTTGCTTTACTTAGTTGTCGAAATGGGAAAAAGAGTGCACGAGGAGAGTGTAATTGATTCTTCTCTGAATGAGACCGTATTATCTGTAGGTCCAACAACTGCAAAGGATGAGTATGAACATCTCTGCTCTTTGGTAGGTCTTCCGTATTGATTTTCTTAATGATATATCTAGTGGCCTCAGATAAGTTTTTGCACCGCAGGTTTTATTTATGAGCGGTTATGTCAAGCTTTTCCGGAAGGAACATGTGGTTTTTGGAGTATGGGAATAATTGTTGCCAATATTGACTTTCTATTAATCTCGGGAATGGATTGTAAATCTGTCGTTCTCATTTCTCCAGCAATCGCGTGGTTGTTATTCAATATATGTTTACTTTCTTACGTATATAACGCATACAATACAACGGTAGCTCACGCTTCGGGAGCATCGCCTTATTCAGAGCATGGAGGAGAGTGCGCTGATATGTAATTTACTAAGTCATAGGTTTCAACAGCACAAACAGAAAGATGGAGATCTGAACAATAATTACATGGCCGCCGAATTCTCGAAAAACCCTCCGTTTTTTACTTGACTTCCACTAAGGAAGAACAGCCGCCTTAGAGTCGCACATGGTTGATGATTGCATCACCCCACTTCAAAAACAAATTCTGAGATACGAGGCTAAATCACGTGTTATATCAGGGCATTCGTCCCTGCTGTTCATTCGACGATATACCTGGTCTTCTATGATACCTGCGGACACGAATACATTGGCGAGACGAGTAGACCTTTATGTATCGGCATTAAAAAACACATAGATGGCCAACGAAAAGTAGGGCAAAGTACTCCGCTTGGCATGCATAGGATACAAAAACATAACGGAGAAGATCTTGATGTAAAAGTCGCTATCCTCTCACTGGAGTCTAAAACAGCAACGCGCAAATTGCTCGAGGCTTTTTGGATAAATGCCAAAAATCCGAGAATTGATAGGAGGGAAGAATGCACCGAGATAACACGTGATTTAGCCCGTATCCCTGAATTTGTCTTTGATGTGCGGTGGCGCAGTCATCAACCGTATGCGACACTAAGCGGCTGAGCTTCTTCGCTGGAAGGCAGGTAAAAAACGGTGGGTTATTCGAAAAGTCGATGATCGTGTAATTATTGTTCAGATTTTCATCTTTCTGTCTGCGTTGTTGAAGAGTTTGACCTAGTAAATTACATATTAGTATAAACTTCCAGGCTCTGAAGAAGGCGATACTGCGGAAATGTCAGCTAGAGTTGTTTTATTTGCTATATACGTAAGGAAGTAAACGTTTGAGCAATAACAACCTGGCGATTGCTGAAAAAAAAAACGACAGATTTATGAGAAGAATATTGATAATATCCAATGCAGAAATTTGCTAGGTACCCACTTGTACTCTTGTACCGAGGGTTTTCTACATGGGGCTATAGTCGTTATGTCAATATATACTGTGCCCTATTATTTAGCTTGTTGATTTCTACTATTAGTTCATTTTGTGTTTTCTCTTAACAAGACTTTGATCTAGGTAAATGTTATCGCCAAGCCATTGGCTAGTCGGAAACTAGCAAAGAAGCTGTACAAATTGGTCAGGAAGTCTTCGAAACATCAACATTATCTTCGTCAGGGTCTGAGAGACGTCCAGAAATCAATTCGTAAGAATGAAAAAGGAATTGTGGTTCTCGCAGGTTTTCTACTATAATATTTTCATTTACACATGATAGAAAAATTTTAACAGTTGGAATTATACTTCGAAATTATGAAGGTTGGAATTATGTTTAGGGAACGTTAGTCCAATTGACGTTTATTCGCATATTCCGGGGTTGTGTGAGGAAAAGGAGATACCGTATGCTTATACACCATCCCGTGAGCAACTGGGTTTGGCTGCTGGCCAGCGTCGCCCTGCCATTGTGCTCCTTATCCGGCCACATGCCGATTATCAGGAACTGTATGACGAGGTATTAATAACTAAGTAATATTTTTGCGGCCATGTACACGTGATATGTCCAATTATTCATTAGTACTTCAGCATCGTCATCTTTTTCAGGTTTACGAAAGTGTTAATGCTCTCGTCGTTGACTAATTGCCTGAAGAGAGAACTGTATTTATTGTTGCAGACCTTGTTGTTGTGTTTGACTTCTTTTTTAGGCTTGTTGTTATTGCTGTTTATTTTACTTGAAAGCTGTAGTAAATTACCAGTGATCATCACTTGAGGTAATGTTGCAGCGTGAATTGCCATTTCACCAACTTATTTCATTAAATCTTCAATCTTCTGGACCAAATTTTTTGTTTTTCGAAATATCAAAGCGGTAAAAGACAGCATAATTGATCAAGTCAATCTTGTGTATGAAAGGCATTACAAGGGGAAGTCTGTGTATATAGTGGATTAGGAGTCCAGGAATTACGAGGAGCGATATGTGGTTATCGTCTGGTGAATTTAAAGATATGGACCAGATACATTTTCTAAAAAGGATAGAAGTATTTGCAAGGTATGTAGATGTCCTTCGACTTAGATCTTGACCGATATCGATGGTGGTCGTTGTTACACATACACCGATGATATTAGAATTTGACGATGTAGCTGCACTGACGCACTCAGTCTAAGCAATAGAGACAGTCTAGGCGGTTCTCATCCTTAAAACGATCTACAGCTAATCGATCTTGGATTGTCATTTGATACAAGCTTGGTACAAAACAGTGGAGTGAAGGAGCGGTAGAATAGAACTTTCAACATCTTTTCTCAGCTCTTACTGTCCTGTGTACTTTCCAGAATTTAGAGAGCTAGCGTGTTTGTTAGTCGTATTGAGGCTTCATAATGATGGAGAACAGCTTTGTTGCTTAAGGATCTCCTTAGTCCCTTGAACATCGAATGAATGGGAGATTTTCTCTCGGAGGATTATTTAAAGTATTATATGACATATCATGAAGTACTCTCCTGCCTGTGGTGGTGAAGACCTGGGGCAGACTTTGGCCATGCTAACCTCGGGATTCCAGGGAACCACAATGACTTGGCCAGCAAATCTCCGAAAAATTGGGATAAATTGGGATTGGGGTCCACACATCCAACGAGGACGTGCCGTTCAAGTATCAAGTAGGTATCATGCACTACCAGTCTAAGGTAATATCGTCACAGTTTTTCGTGCTGCAGTGAAAGCTTCCGTGCTTGGCCCTCAAAAATCACAATGATTCGAGTCGAGCGTTCACTGCAGTCGTTCCTGGCAAACATGATACGTCCAATTCACTTGATTTGGGCCGTTGTGTATACGAAGAGTCGTAAGGCGGAAACAACCTACGCTGAACGCTCGACTCTAATCGTTGCACCTCAGAGGAAGACAAGGGCTCCAACATATTGGTCGCAATATGAAAAATATCATGACAGTGTCATTTTGGTATATCAATACAACATGATATTGACTGCTTGTCAATGGGAGATCACCGACTTGACGATTAGAGTCCTTCACAGAAATCCTAAAAGAAAGATATGATGCTCAAGGAGTCCCTGGAGTGATCCGAACCCAGTGGGTTACTCTTCCACACAGCAGGAAAAAACGAGGGGTTTAATGGGGCCCGATCAAATCACTCGACGATCAATGGGGCGATAGGTGTGAGACGATTGACTATTTGTGCAGATGTTGAATGAAATTCGGTCTTCAGCAATTCGGTCTAGCATGTTATATGGTTGAACACCTGGAAGGTTTTGACTTTAATTCTTCCATGGGAGAGTATCACCTGTATTATACTGTTAGTCGTCGAGTGACTCGAGCCGGTGCCAGTAAATTTTCCATTTTTAGGGAAATCTTGTTTTGTCGCGTGCAAGAGTAGTCCAGTGGGTTCTGCTCGCTCTAGGGACTCATTGAACATCATATCTTTCTTTTAGGCTTTTCGTGAAGAACTCTTACCATGGGGTCGGTGGTCTTCCTGCAGCACGTTTGACATCCCGAGGAATCCAGTCACTAACAGCTCTTGTGCTTCGGTTATCATTCATACGCATTACGTGTTCGGCCCACCTTATCTTCGACTGTTTGGCGTATAGAACGGCATCTTTGATTTTCGATCGTTGACGCAGGTCGTAGCTTCAGATCCCATCCCTTACTTATGTGAAACGGGATACTCCTAGCGTCGTCCTTTCGACTGCACGTTCGGTAACGCTGAGTGATCTTTCATCCTGCTTACGTAGCGACCAGGTTTCTGACGCATACGTTAGGGCAGAAAGAACAGTTGAGTCGAAAAGGTGGGCACGGAGTCGAGTGTTCTTTGTTCTCTTCCCTACAGCCTCGATACTTTTGAAAGCTCCCCAAGCCGCTCGTTTCTTTCTGTTCAGCTCTGGAGCTAAGTCGTTCATCATGTTGATTTCCCGACCTAAATAGGCACAACTGAGATACTGACATTCAGAGATATTCGTTCCATTGAGCGTGAATGGGGCAAACGAAATCAATCCGTTCTTCATGAACATCGTTTTTGTGAGATTTAGTCGAAGACCAATCTTTCCACACGCTTCATCAAAGACCGCATGCACACGTTTTGCTTGGCTAATGCCTGGTGTTATAAGGACAATATCATCAGCAAAGCGAAGGTGATGTAACTGCTGACCATAGATTTTCACTCCCATGTTGCCCCATTCCAATGTTCGCATGACGTTCTGGAGGGTGGCGCTATATAGTTTTGGCGAGATGGTGTTGCATTGCCGAAGTCCTCTTTTTACGTCAATGTTAATATCGTTGTAGAATGGTGATATCTCGGCTGTGAAATTTTTGTGCAGCTCAGGAAGAATCCTTGTGTACTGAGTAGAGACTCATTGACTACCAAATGCTTCCATGACTGCTTCTATCTCACTTGAATCAAAGGCCTTCTGTAAATCGATGAAGACAGAGCGGTCTTTTGTACTTTCGCGATACTTAATGAGCCTTGTTAAAGTGTGAATGTGGTCCATCGTACTAAATCCTTTTCGAAACCTTGCTCACATGGCTGTCCTTCGTCTAGTGTTCTGTCAATCCTGTTTAGGATGACTCGAGTGAAAAGTTTGTAGACGACAGACAGCAAGCAGGTTGTGCGATAGTTGCCTATATCGTGTAGGTCACCCTTCTTGAACAATAACGAGGTCCTGCTGGTCTTCCACTGAATAGGGACCTTGCATTCAGACTGGTATCGTGTGAAGAGCCGAGCCAGTGTGTTTACGAGGGCTGGTGGAAGGTTCTTCAGATGTTGTGGTCTTATCCTGTCCGGACCTGGTGCTGTTCGATTTTTCACCGACGAAATGGCATGTCGGATTTCGGAAGGGAGAACCGGTGGTACAGCATATCCATCCTCTTTTATTTCATATAACGGAAGGTGGACGTGGCTATCGAAGAGATCTGAGTAGTATTCGTGAATGATTTTCTCCATTGCCTTTCTGGACGCTGTTATTGTTCCGTCTGGGCGTCGGAGTGCAGTCATATAGGTCTTGTAATTGGCGAAGCATCTGCGGGCTTTGCGAATGCTTTTCCCAGCTTCTGCCGCTTCGACCATTACTGCTGCTCTCTCTCTTTCTTTGAGATCTTATTTTATCGTAAGTCTGCATTGGTTTACATGTTGGGACGTTAGTTTGCGATGGCCTGCAGTTCGGGTGATTCCACGAAGGCGTATCATCTTGAGTGTTTCTGGAGACAGAGTTCTTTCGGTGACTTTCGAACTTTCAGCTTTCATAGCGCCAACGTGAAGGTGTTGAATGAGCTGATCGTATTGTTCGTTGATGTTATCGACAACGGCAACTTCCTAACAGCCGACTAATGGTTGAATAAGTCCCGTTTATAGTGGTTCTGAGGCTTCGGTCTTCGAATTTAGCAACTTTTTCTCCTTTCCGCGTGAAATAGAATCTTGCACGAAGGAGACGGCGGTCTGATCCCGTGTAGAATTTTGGGACAACAGCGACATGCGTTAGGCAAAGCCTTCTGTTTACTATGATGTAGCCTATTTCATTATGGTACTCTCCATTGGGAGACTCCCACGTCCAGCGTTGAGGGTAGTGCTTCTGGGATTGCGAGTTACCATGGGTGGTCTTGGTCGCCATGATAAACTCAGAAAGCCGCTCACCCTGTTCGTTCCATTCTAATCCGTGGGTCCCAATGTGACGTTCCTCAGACGATCATCTTGGTCCGATCTTGGCATTGAAATCTCCAATGATGACCTTGAAGAATGTGTGGTCTTCTCTGTAGAACCTCTCCAAGTCCATGTAGAACGCTTCGACTTCTTCTTCGTCATAGTTTGATGCAGGCGCATAAACGGCGAAGATTGTCGAAGTCGGTATTGATCCGCATCCTTTTTAATCGTGAACGTCCGATTCGGGTTGTGAGCTGTTCGACTGAATCGATTTTCATGGACAAACTCGTGTTGACAAGAACGCCGACACCGCTTACGCCTCTACTGTCGCATGTTCCGAGGAACAGTTCTTCTCCACTATCAGAGACAGCGTTGAATGGGTGGCATCAGCCAGGCTGATGACGTCCTACCTTATCATTCTTACTTGCATGAGCAAGTCCTCTATCGAGGACTCGGATGCAAGTGTACGTGCGTTGTAGGTACAGATCGTCACCATAGTTCTTGATCCAGGCAGCTTCCATTGGCCCTGAGATTTTAGCAGCCTGTCCGTACTCGTCCTACCCAACGCTGCGAAATTGGGGGCTCTTTCGGGGTCAGGAGAATGAGGCCCGTTTTTTTTTTACTGTGTTTAGCATAATTGATATTTGATACCCACGTATAGCTTGCTGGGCTCTGAACGTGGGTGCTGGTTATACTCACGGGTCGCTTGCCAGGCTCTCCCAGAGTGGACATGGAGCTTATTTGTTGGAGGCAACTCCTAACCGCCTCCCATACACTTACCTGTGACCTTATTCCCCTAATTTCGCATGTTCCGAGGAACATTTCTTCTTTAGCGTCATAGACGGCGTTGAATGGGTGGCGTCGTCTCGTCTCCGTCAGGTCGATGACGTCGTACCTTATCCTTCTTGCTTGCATTAGCAAGTCCTCTATCAAAGACTCGTATGCAAGTGTACGTGCATAGTAGGTGCAGATCGTCACCATGGTTCTTCGTGATCCAGGCAGCTTCCTTGGCCCTGAGATTTTAGCAGCCTCTCCGTACTCGTCCTACCCAACGCTGCGAAACTGGGTGCTCTTTAGGCGTTAAGGGAATGGAGACCGTTTCTTTTACTGTTTTTAGCTTTTTCATACCCGCGTATTGCTTGTTGGGCTCTGAACGTGGAGGCTGGGTACACTAACGGGTAGCTTGCCGGGCTCCCCTAGAATGGACATGGAGCTTATTCGTTGAAGGCGATTCCTAACCGCCTACCCATGTACTTCCCTGTCACTTGATTGCAGGTTTTTGGCCGAATTGACTCGTAGAATACATTCCGAGTAAGCGAGAACGCTTCTACACATGCATCAATGAATAAGCCTAGCATATACAGAAAGGACATGTCAAATTGGCGCAGTAGAAACAGGATGTCCATCGTCCTCTGGATCCACTTGCGTTTCAGGGAAGCAAATGTCGCTTTAAGTCCGCGATTAACCCCCCATCCGCCACCTGGAGAAGCGCCAATTTGCTTCACGTCTAGCTGGCTCGAGATCTCTCATATGAGGGAGATGTGAATAAAATCGCAAGGCTGAGTGGTGCAGAGATATGAGCAAAACTCGGAACCTCAAGTAGCAGAGCTCAAGGTTTCAAAGCCCAATGGTGGCTCCGAGTTCTACTCATATCTCAGAATTCTTATGGTTATCTCTAAGGTGTGTTGGTAATGTTATAGCAGATCTCTTCCATGCAAACAAGATCAAATTTAAAAATGTAGGTAAGAAAAATAATGAACAACGACGTAAATGGGACGAAATCTCAACGTGCGCATGGTCGTTCTCCTACTACTGCATGATGTTGGTGGTTTTCAGCCCATAGATTTCGTATACTTAGGCAGATATAATAACATTTGAAAGAACGAGCCAGCTTCTATGGTGCCAGTGTATTACTTTTTCACCATATAGTCCAAAACCATGTAACTAGTCCATGGTACTGTGCATAAGATTTTTAAACGAAAAGTTCAAGTTACAACAGTTTGTATCACCTAAAATGATGGATAGGGTTAAGTAGCGCAGTTGTACAAAAGACCATTCATTGAAAACAAAGCGCTAGCTTGTCCCCGTACGTGGTCCACCAGGCCCTCATCCCTCCAGAAACTGAAATCGGTACAAGATTTGTCTGAGATCGCCTCATGTGAGCATCCAAATCCACGTTGCGAAGACCTTGCACGGTAGTGAAAAGGTTCTTGAGAGAATCAACTCGAGCATTCAATGACATTCCTACAAAAATGTGCCCAAGTAGCACTAAACCCACAAGAGTTCAGAAACCTTTGTGGATTATGGATGCGAGGAAGTGAACCAAAAGCAGAAGTGGGTTTAAAAAAAAAGAAAAGAAATGTGCGCATAGTCGTTAGTTCCATTCCACGCATTCCTTTCCAAGGCTTCCCTTCCTCTAAAATGGCACCAAATTATTAGCAGGCCTGTTTGGGAGAAGCTTCTGCTGTCACCAAAGGTTGGTTTGTGCCTGTGGTCTATCTGAGAGGGCTGTTGATAGACTATCTCCGAGCTTCGGGAAGGATCGTGCCACACTGTTATTCCACAAACTCCATGAAGAAGTCAGATGGTTTCCGTACCACGATCAAGAAATTTTTGCGCAGAAAATGAATAAAGATGAAGCACTTCGTAAGGTCAAATTTGCATCAAAACAACGTTGAGATTTTCCGGCATGGTATGTGAAACCGTCGACTATAGTACAACGATGCTGAGATAGGCACAAAACTTGGATCCCAGGCCAGATCGAACCACGATTTTCCTTTCTGTGGGCTCCGGCATTACACGCTGCACCACGGAGGTTTTTGACCTACCTTTCTCTTAGCTAAGTTTTTTATTTACCAGTGCCATCAATAATCACCCGTCAATGGGATTGATCCAGGGAGCCCATTTCGGCATTGAACTAAGTTGAGATGAGATTGCAGTCGAAATCACAATGTTTACTCTTTTATTTACTGCCTACTACAACTTTCACAACCACGTTTTTTAAAGATACTTCATTCGCCTGGTGTCCCACTTCACTGGATTCGTCTCGATGCCACTACGAAGATCCACATAACAAGGAAGAATGGCTGAGAAGCATTGACTCAAATCAATCCGGCTCTGAAGAAGCCGGTGGCGTCGACAGCTCATCCGAATAAAACTTTATACAAACCTCGTGTTAGCTCGGTAATCTAGAAAAAATATTGATTATTCGTGCCGAGGTTTAAAGAATGTCGGTAACTAAGATATCAACTCAATACTTTTGTCCTTCCGGAAAAGGACTGAAGGGGCTTGGTCGAACCGAATACTACATATGTATTGCAAATACCTCTAACCACTGGACTACGCGCAGCTCTCTATCAGATAATGTTGCATTTATTTCTGTATCCTTTATACCGGTTCCATAAGATGAATATGAATCAACACAGTGGTTGGAAGAGAAGTAACAGTACCCCTTAAGTTAAGGAGTAAACGCAAACAAATGCAAATAATCTCATCCATAAGAACTTTCTTATGAAACACTAGGCGTAGGGTCACGCCTAACGCGACATTTTGTTAGACAAACTATCGATTCAATAGAAAAATATGGCGGAGAAGCTCCGTGTGACAAGACAAAGCATTGAAAGGGAAACACTGGTACACGTCGTTCACTTAACCGTCTTCGACCATGCATTGCACACCGTGTAAGACGTCACGTGTTAATAAAGTTGTACTTGGGATGAGCTGTACCGTTTTAAGACTGCCATCTGGGGAAGAACGATGTATATATTTAGGGTGGGATAGCACAGCGGACCATTCATTACAAGGAATGCACTAAGACTTGCAATGCGCATGGATCGATCAGGTTCGATCCTGTGTCTCGATCCCGTCACACTCTAGAGGTCGGTAGGTTGATGCAGGAGGGGCCCGTTTAGCGCAGTGGTTAGAAGCGCCCTGGAATACATATGGGATCGAACCGTCGCCTCAGGCCCACTGGGCCCTCCATCTCTCAGGGTTAACCTACTGATACCAGACCTGTACAGCAGCATTAGCCACAGTCATTGTGCAGGCCAGATGTGCATTCAGTCACCTTTGTTAAAGTCCATCACACTGTACAACCCCCAGGGATTGATCAAAGCGGAAGGTTTTATTCGTCTTTTAATAGAAGGTTTTCCTTTAAATACCTGTTAGCCTTTTAGTAATCGAGTAACTTAATGAACCAATGTTAACCTTTAGGTGTTCTTGTTAAACGTCGCATATTAAAGTGCTCTTCTTGTTCTAGCGGAAAGAAGAACTACGCAATCTCGATGTAAGATTTAACAATTAACTGTGAGCAAACCAGATTTTAGAGTGCCATGGCCTTCCTGTTAAAGATATCGAACGGACCTTTAATTTGTGAGACTCTAGAGGCAGCCCAGGCTCCATGAGCTACACTGCAATTCGGCATCATGCGCACTTCCTCTCCTTCTTGGTACCATAGGGCGACAAATCACTACAGGGCTGATAAAAATTATTAGTCTAAACAACCTATTGAAGGTTGAATGAGAAGGTTAAGAGCGTTGAATAATTTTAAGAGTTCTAATTACTCCTATGCTCGTATTCTTTTATCTTTAAGAAGCATGACTAGCTCACTCCATGAGAAGATCACTAGGAAATCTGGACGACGCGCTCAGATCACACTGCTGCCCATTGGGCTCGACGATTTCATCACTCGGCATCCTGTTTAAATTTTCCTCCTTCTCATTGCGCTTCCTCTCTTTCACCAACCCTTTTTTTATACTTTATTTCTATAATGGTAGTTTTCCCCTTGAAGGGCCTTCTGCTAGACCTCGTAAACACACTGGCTAGGCTCTTCACACGGTACCTGTCTGAATGCAATGTCCCTACTCAGTGGAAACCAGCAAAACCGTGTTATTGTTCAAGAAGGGTGACCTACAGGATATCGGCAACTATCGTACAATCTGCTTGCTGTCTGTCGTCTGCAAACTTTTCACTCGAGTCATCTTAAACAGGATTGACAGAACACTGGACGAAGGGCAGCCATGTAAGCAAAAAGGGTTTCGAAAAGGATTTAGTACGATGGACCACATTCACACGATAACAAGGCTCACTGAAGTATTGCGAGAGTACAAAAGACCGCTCTGTCTCACTTTCATCTACTTAGAGAAGGCCTTTGACTCAATGGAGATAGTAGCAGTCATGGAAGCCCTTGGTAGTCAAGGAGTCCTTACTCAGTACGTAGATTCTTCGTGAACTGTACAAAAACTTCACAACTAAAATTTCACCATTCCACAACGATATTAACGTTGACGTCAAAAGAGGAGTTAGGTAATGCAATACCATCTCGCCAAAACTATACAGCGCCACCATCCAGAACGTCATGCGAACATTGGAAAGGGGCAACATGGGAGTGAAAATCGACGGTCAGCAGTTACGTCACCTTCACTTTGCTGATGACATCGTCCTTATAACATCAAACATTAGCTAAGCGAAACGTATGCTTGCCGACTTTGATGAAGCCTGCAGAAAGATTGGTCCTGGACTAAATCTCACAAAAACGATGTTCATGAAGAACGGATTGGTTTCGCATGCTCCATTCACGGTCAAAGGAACGAATATCTCCGAATGCTCCAGTTATGCCTATTTAGGTAGGAAAATCAACATGATGAACGATTTAGCTCCAGAGCTGAGCAGAAGGAAACGAGCGGCTTGGGGAGCCTTCAAAAGCATCGAGGATGTAGTGAAGAGAACAAAGAACACCCGACTTCGTGCCCACCTTTTCGACTCAACGGTTCTTCCTGCCCTAACGTATGCGTCAGAAACCTGGTCGCTGCGTAAGCAGGATGAAAGATCACTCAGCGTTATCGAACGCGCAGTCGAAAGGACGATGCTAGGAGTTCCCAAGATCGACTTTCTATTGACTTCGGCATTGGATTATAAATTTGTCGGTTTCTCTCTCAGCAATCGCGAGGTTGTCAAACAGCATACGTTTACTTCCATGCAATAACACACATACAACACAATCGTAGCTGACGTTTCGGCAGAATCGCCTTCTTGAGAGCCTGAAGGGGTACACTGATATACAATTTACTAGGTCAAACACTTCAATAACACATGCAGAAAGATGAGAATCTAAATGGTAGTCACACGATCAACAGCTTCTCGAAAAAACCCACCGTTTTTCTACGTGCCCTCCACTGAGGAAGAGCCGCTGATCAGCGTCGCGTATGGTTGACCACTGCACCTCCCCACATCAACGATCGATACGAAGGTACGGGGAGAGATCACGTGTGATGTCGGGGCATTCCTCCTTGTGGTTCATTTTAGAGTTTTTGGCACTTATCCAAAAAACCTCAAGAAGCTTGCGCGCTGGTGTTTTGGCATTCTGTGCGACGATAGTGGCTTTTATGTCAAAATCGTCTCCGCTATGCTTTTGTATCCTATGCGTCCCTAGTGGCGTGCCTTGTTTTGCTTTTCGTTTGCCATCTAGGTGTTCTTTTATGCGGATACATAAAGGTCTGCCCGTTTCGCCGGTATATTCGTCTCCGCAAGTACCACAAGAGATCAGGTATATCGTACTGAACTCATGCAGTCACCGTCTCTGCCACATGAGTAGAGAGCACAATTTTGTGTTTCACACAGACGGTGATATAGGCGGTTACGAACTAATTGACGACGGAGAGTATCGGGTGATATTTCTACTATCGCAACCGATTCCTCTAGACCTGCCCTTCTTCTATTAGATTTCCCGATTTTTGAGTGTTGGTTTCATGTTCCCAGGATTTGACGCCTACAAAATGTGTTATGATAATAACTTTACGGTGATATTATGTAGTATTTCGAGTGGTATATTTTGCTTTACACTTTTATTAACGTCTTTCCTTTCGTCTTTATTTCTTTTCAGTTTGGACTGTTGAAATAAAAATCGAAAGCAAGCAAATTTCTCGAGCAATTTCTTTAACGTGGGTGAAAATGACCGACAATCTCAACGGAACATATTGGTCAGGGATTCGTTAAGATGGATGGTCCAATGTCGGTTTCAAGAGATTCATCATGGAGATGACGTCCATTAAAATAAGGAAAAGTGCAAAAAAGAAGTAAGAAAAAGCAAAACGACACAAAACGATGGAAATGCAGAAAATGAATGACGCACGTCTGAGATGAACGAAGGCTAGAGAGATCGCCATTGCAAAATCCGTCTTACGCTTCCTCTCCTCAATAAACACTATCCGTTCCTTAGTCTTTTTCTCATGTGCAACAAGAAAAGGATTCTCTACGACAACTGCCGACGGTCTACGCAACGTGTGAACAATAAAGGACCTTCGAAACTCTTCTTGAGGTCAAATTTTTATCGCATGACGTTTAACGATTGTTATTGTTATGCGAGACAGATAAAATCGTTCTCTTCAACTGCCTAAATTCAGGCGATGTAGCGAAAACCGAAAAATTTTCCAAGCGTGAACAGATTCAACAAAGAACTGCAACGTCTGAGACGTGTGTTAGCTTGCCACCCGATTCTACTGTACGGCAACACCATCCTGCATGCTTACCGAATCACAGGTCAAACGGCTGCCACGTTCTGAAAAAAATTCTAGGCGTTGATCAATCCCTGAGGGATGCACCATGCCACCATTCGACTTTATTAAGCATCGTTTGAAGGTGACTGAATGCATATTTGGCTTTTATGACTCGCGGTGGCGTACCGATGTATCGAGCCAGTGCTGCTATCCTCCCAAACAAGTCTGGTACCAATTTGCTGATCCCGGAGAGATGGAAGGCTTGGTGGGCCATGGGCGCGGGGACTAAATCCACGTATGTGTTGCAGTGCGCCACTGATCACGGCGCCGCACGCGCCCTTGTTGCAATGTCCTTAAGGTCTTCAAATAGTGGAAAGAGAAAATGAACCCCTTTCCAATTTAACCGTCATAGGACTCATGCTCTCCTAAATTTTGCCTCCATAGAATAAAGAGCCTTGTGCATTGCTAAAGAATGTGTAGATTCTGTTTTGCATGGCGTTTAAAAAGTTCACAATTGATTAATACGTGTAAACTTGGAATGAAAACCGATACGAATTTCCGGATAGATTGACAGAAGACCTCTATTTCGATTTAGCGATAAGAATGAAGCACTTGATGCAACATTCTTGGGAACGGGATGTTATGACTACCATTTCATGTGTCGAATATTTCGTCCATTTTTATGTACACAGCGTTTTGTTCATATTTCTGTGTAGGAACGTTCTGTATCGTATACTCTATGCAGTTTTTACACCTTGAATCCGATGTGTTTTAATTCTCTCTCATACGTGAGTGGACATTTGGTCCGGCGTGAGATGATATCAACTCATAGAGAATGCAAAAAAGAAATTAGGCGTCAAGTAGATGCGGTAGCCGGACTGATTTAGACGTCTGAGTCAATGTTTTAGTGGATTTTTTTTACACTGTAAACGGTTTTAGAATTCTGAGCTTTATTATTATGAAGAGAAAATAGTGGCGACAACAAGCATTTTGCCTCTATCGAAAGCTGGATATCATATGACCCGAATGTGTGCTTGTGTCGGGGTGTGTTGCACCCCTCAACGTCAAAGAACAATTGAAATATTCTAAACAAGTACAATCAGATGGAATAATTCTATAAACGCATCAGCATTAGAAATCGTGAATGGCATTACAGAATGATTAGAGAAAGCAAAAGTAACGCCGTAAAGCAAGCGAAATCTACCGTAAAGAGATAAGTCAAGTAGTATTCGTTCGCTTCAGATTCGATTATTTGACAAATTGGATAACACACTTGATAACAATTAGACATGGATTTGTGAGAGAAAATGTTGGCGCTAGAATGCTAAAGCATTGTACAATAGCTACGAATACGTTGACGAGCACGTCTAATTGGTCGTTGTCTTCGTTCGAGATCTTCTTCGTCTTGGACCAATCTGACCGCGTCCATATCGCGTAATCCAGCTCGTACTGTTGCTCGGCGACACTCAATGGCACCTTCTTCGATCATCGGTAAATCATTCAGCCTTTCTATTAGAGGCGGGCGCTCGTGTAATCCACTGCTCTGATAGCGAAGATAAGCACATCCTTTACCGTCATGCTCCACCTGCCCCATTATAAATGGTGTGCCGACAGTGAAGATTTCCTCTGATCTTCTATTTGGTGGTATGTAATTTGGATAGCGATCGACCCACTCCGTACGGTCAAACGCAGCCACTTCACGAACTGGGCTGTATGATCGGTAGCGACCGTTGGGTGAGTCACCACTTTGTGTAACGCTGCGGTAGAGTGGCTCATTCGGTGGATAGATCGGATGGTGCACCATAACACGCTCATCAAAGTTCGTTGATCTGCACGAATACGCACCATTCGAAAACTCAGCATTTGGCTTGTATGGGACTCTCCTGATGAAATTGGAACGTGTTGGAGTTCTTGGGCTAAGAGATCGCTCTACCCGAACTTTCCTTACATATGTAACCTCAGTACGTTCTCGAACAGTGGTCCACGTGTGTGGTGAAAGTCGATGCCTCTGACCACGTTCGCCTCTCACAGAGTGATCACGTAAGTACCGTTTGTCTGATGACAATTCTCTCAGAGGAGAAGAGAACTGCTCAGGACTTATACGGTCATCCGGTTGCCGAGCACTAATCGAAACCGAAAATCCCACAGGCATTTGGTCTCGCTCCAGATTATCGGCACTCAAAAATACAGGTCGCTCCTCGTCCGATAGTCCACGATTCATGTATAAATGGTTGGAATATTTCGGTTCTTCGTGAGATTTTACAGAGAAAAACACATCGAGATCGATTTTATTACGATGTTTATCAGGACTCACATCTAAATCCTCTCTCAAGGGGGTTGGACGTTTCCAAAAACCATGCACTTGTGAATAACTCCCTAAGGTTTGCCCATATTCATGAAAAACTCTCACATGATGAATAAGAGGAACGGCATCAATGTCAGATGTACGACACATATTTTCCAGTGCACCGCTGTAGACATCTGATACGGGATAATCAAGGAGAGCTGCACCTCTTTTGAACACTGGGGTGATATTTTCGGCGTCAACAAGATCAATGAGATCAGTGCATGTTTGTCCCAGCTCGGGGACAGGTTCATCTGATCGTCCACTGTGGTACACGGTGACGTGGTGTGTGAGTGGTTCTCCTTGGATGTCGTCAATTCGTTGTGTGCTGTCGAGGCGACCCTCGTACAACTCTGATACAGGATAGTCAAGATGAGCTGCACCTTTCTTAAATAGCCCGGTAATTTTGTCACCGAATGTCTTCGCGGCATCTGCAAGGTCGATGTGTGCCTCGTCGGGTTTCGGTGCAGCTTCATCTGATCGTCCACTGTGGTACACGGTGACGTGGTGCGTGAGTGGTTCTCCTTGGATGTCGTCAATTCGTTGTGTGCTGTCGAGGAGACCCTCGTACAACTCTGATACAGGATAGTCAAGATGAGCTGCACCTTTCTTGAATAGCCCGGTAATTTTGTCACCGAATGTCTTCGCGGCATCAGCAAGGTCGATGTGTGCCTCGTCGGGTTTCGGTGCAGGTTCATCTGATCGTCCACTGTGGTACATGGTGACGTGGTGTGTGAGTGGTTCTCCTTGGATGTCGTCAATTCGTTGTGTGCTGTCGAGGGGACCCTCGTACAACTCTGATACAGGATAGTCAAGATGAGCTGCACCTTTCTTGAATAGCCCGGTAATTTTGTCACCGAATGTCTTCGCGGCATCAGCAAAATCAATGTGTGCCTCGTCGGGTTTCGGTGCAGGTTCATCTGATCGTCCACTGTGGTACACGGTGACGTGGTGTGTGAGTGGTTCTCCTT
>MQTX01000143.1:269991-468394 GCA_009735665.1 Angiostrongylus cantonensis | reverse complement strand
GGTAACGTGGTGTGTGAGTGGTTCTCCTTGGATGTCGTCAATTCGCTCTGTGCTGTCGAGGGGACCCTCGTACAACTCTGATACAGGATAGTCAAGATGAGCTGCACCTTTCTTGAATAGCCCGGTAATTTTGTCACCGAATGTCTTCGCGGCATCAGCAAGGTCGATCTGTGCCTCGTCAGGTTTCGGTGCAGGTTCATCTGATCGTCCACTGTGGTACACGGTAACGTGGTGTGTGAGTGGTTCTCCTTGGATGTCGTCAATTCGTTGTGTGCTATCGAGTGGTCCTTCGTATGCTGTTGTGGTTGGATAGTCACAATGCATTTCTTTTTGAACCTCCACTGCTTCTTGTATAAATACAACTTTTTCGTGAGGAATATCAGACCGGCCGCTGTGATACATCGTGACGGCGGTGTGAAGCGGTTGCGAGTCGATATCTTCACGCCTTCGCGTATCTGCCAAAGGACCATAGTAGGGCTCTGTTGATGGGTAGTCTGGGATTGTTGGACGTCTTCTGAACAAGCCTGTGATTTTGTCACCGAATGTCTTCGCGGCATCAGAAAGATCACTGTGTGCCTCTTCGAGTTTCGGTACAGGTTCATCTGATCGTCCACTGTGGTACACAGTGACGTGGTGTGTAATTGGTTCTTCTTTTATATCATTCATTCGCTGAATACTGATTGTTCGTGATTCGTCGTACGTCTCCTCTGCGGGGTAATCTATATCTATTGCTTCTTCATTATATGAATCCCGCATATTCCCATTTATTACCTCATACAACCATTCGTTCTCTATGTCAATGTGATAGTATTTATTTTCTTTTGATAAGGGTGTTTCTATGTGTCTTTCAACGTTGACTTCGTCTGTGGAGTTCCCATTTGATGTCACTTGTGCCATATCTGTATCAATAAGTTCAATGTCTTCATCCTCTGAAGATGTGCTTATTGTCTTGAGATCACTACTACTTTTATTATTTCGCTCATCTTCTTCATTTCGGTAATGTGGTTGATCTTCTTGGTAGAACTTTTTTGATAACGATTCCTCAAACTTATTTTCTTCACTCTGTTTATAGGGCAAATCTGAGAACCCTGAATGGTAAACCGAGACCATTTCCATTATTGGTTTTTCATCTAACTCTGTAGATCTTTCAATGCCTATGGGTGGGAATTGAAGATCGATATCCATCCTTGAGCGTGTGATTGGTGATAAATGCCCCTCAGATTCCCTTTTTCCTACAATCATGTATTGAGGAGACTGTGGAGAAGAGGTTCCAGGCGTTAAAAGTGACACGTCTACTGTGAGTGCGTTCTCGTCTAGTACTTCAAAATCGTCTGAAAGCGAATCGCTATCGCTGACCTCTACCATCCGATAAGTCGTAGTTGTAGTTGTGATTATCGTGGTTGTATGCCTTGCTTCAGGGCATATAATCATACCTTGCAAAAGCGATACACCCATGGCTGTGACACTGCCAACCAAAGGAATACTTTCACCCTGAAAATATGCGGTTCGTCTTGGTTTGAATAAATCGCTGGTTTTCCTATTAATCCTTTAAAATTTTATTTTTTCCTATTCCAATTTCTTCTTGTGTTATTTACAACACTATCAGCAAAATGTTTTTTAGTTCTATTTAATTTTACGGCCCTCCTATTTACTGAATGGATTATTAGAACTCTCAGTATCGGTTCAAAGATTTTTTATAACAAAACTGGTCATTTAGGCCCAGTGGTGCATACACTTGCTACTATGTGGGTTCTCATCAAACTCCCTGACCACCCTCCCTCTTCAAACCCCGCGCCAAGTGAAAATCAAAAACTTCCACTAATCACTGTGCAGTAACTGGTAGAAACGAAGTCGAGGTTATGTTATATAGCAGAGCAAGTTGGTCGTTAAGAAACTGCCTTCCGTGACGATTTGGTATAGCAACTATTAAAAAAAGTACCACTATCGCTCTCGAGAGAAATTACAAGGTATATTGAAAGAATGTTTTACAAACACTGATTCCTCTAGGTTAGCGATAAATCGGAGCAACCCAACCAAGAATTCCTGCTTTCGCTGTCCAACGGCATAAAATATGATCATCGCTACCACTGCCCAAACAGGAAGTTCAAATAATATCCTCTTTTCTACAAAAGGGTTGTTCAGGAAGCTTAATCAAACAGAACTCCTAACATGAATGGCAGTGAAGACGTCTACATTTAAATTTCAACGTTGGTGGTGGAAAATCTGCTGAGGACAGCCCATGAAAGAGCTAGTCTCAAAAAATGTCGATGTCACCAATGCGGTTACAGCGTTTCTCCACCATTTTTGATAAAGAAGGATAAAATCACTACCATTTCTAACTTCCAAACTTTTGGAATCGTTATGGCGTTATGCGCTGAAAAGTATTACAGACACTAAGCAATTCCTGTAACTTATATAACAGCATGCGTTTAGAAGAAAATGGTCCCAAAGCATTCGAGAATAACATTCACAGCTGCCCAAAAATTATAGCAGACACAATCCTTCCAAACACCGTCTAATCTGTTCGTCGGGTTCGTTATGCAGCTTTTACATTAAAGTTATCCTGTCCTGCACATAAAGAACGTTAGAGAAGGAAGAGTATCTTACTCTATAGACTTCGAATAACTTTAAAATCGTAGCTAGGTTCAAAAAGGTTTGTCGAATTTATTAGTTGCTTTCGTCCTAGTCTTTGCCAATTGTGAAAGAACGTTCGATGATGAACTAAAGAATGTTATTCTATCAGCCTCGTAGATAAACGGACGGAAGACCGCGTTAGGAATTTTTAGAAAGAGCCACGTTTGCTCGTCTCAACAGCCTTCCGTATGCTATTCCGCAGTTAATATCTGAGCTGACATTTCAGTTACATTAAGCACTTTACAACTCACTTAAAACGCTCGAAGAATTATGTATTTTGACGTATACCTGATACAGCAAACAGCGCTTCGCACTTCAATGCTTGGAAAAATTTAGTCTTCTTCAAGTGTAAAGGGATTGTACAATGAAATGGGAACAAGGCGGGTTTGTCAAGTGGTAAAAAAAAAGTTAATGTCGGATTGACGAGACAACTGTGGATTGTACTCCAAAAAGATACATGGGTCATATAGAACGATCAACCACAAAAAGGATCAAAGTGATTGTTGTCCATGTGAATCAGCCATATTCGTAGCTGGGAGTGATTTGTTTAGCAGGAAAATGGTGAAGACATGAAGTGATGAAGAGAACAAACACGGAAGAATCCGTTGTCATAGACGACGACCACGAAAGAACTAAACATACTGAAATCGTGCTTGGGATCATAACATTTGCGAAAGTGATCCACCCATACATTTACAGATGTGAAACAAATTGCAATAATTAGCAAAAGAAAAGGAGTAAAACAACTCCAACAACCGTGAACTGTGCACGGTCGACTCGGATGATCGACTGTGTTGAAGACGAAGACGTTAAGATGTTAGCCGGATAAATCCTTTTAACAACCTTTTGTTAGCTTAACAGTCCAATGGGGTACAAACGTGAAGCTTTGGTTTAACAAAACCCCTATTTAATAGGGATTCATCATATATGGGAGAAAGGCATACTTTTTCTAAATAGCAAGTCTATAGCAGAAGGATGTGTATACTTTTGATTAGTTTCGCTCTTCTCCTTTCTTTTAAATTAAAACCAATCCAGTTTTAGTGAACAGAAGAAGTTTTGCCAAGTCGTTTACCTAGCGTAATCAGACCTATTTAGCTTGGAACTTCTAAACGTATCGTGAAGAATTTGCATGCCACTTGTTACACTATGATTTATCCCTTAGAACAAAAAAATGTTCCTCCCTGCATGATTCTTAGACTATGACCATAGTTAAGATAGAAATTCAACTATCTAATAGATTCAGAGTAACGGGATTTATACAAAACCGGAAATTAGAGGACGAATTTATTTATACGATCTTACGAGCTGATCTTGCAGAGCCGATTCGAGGTTGGTATAAGTTTTCGTTATCATCGTTCTAAGGGATAAAAGACCGACTTTCTACAAACTTTGGCACAAGTAGTTAATGTATTTATTTATATGATCTTGTGAGCTGATCGTGTTGAGCTGATAGCTTGGTATGAGTTTTCGTTGTCGTCGTTGTTGTTGTTGCTGTCGTTGTCGTTGTTGTTGGAGATGCTGGTAGACGGCTAACGTTTCGTCAATTCCGCCTTCCACTCGTAACAGCACAGCTATGAGGAAGGCGAAATCGCCGAAACGTCAACCATCGACCAAAAACACCAATAACAACGACGACAACGAAAAATTATACCAAGCTCCTATCAGCTCAACACGATCAGCTCACAAGATCATATAAATAAATACACTAACTACTTGCGCCAAAGTTTGTAGAAAGTCGGTCTTTTGAGATACTGAGGTATTAGCAAAACTTGGAAACCAGGCGAGATCGAATCGCGATTATGGTTTCCGGAGGATTACGTGTTACAAACGGCATCACTGAGGCTCCCGTTTTGACCTTCCCTGAGCTAATCTTTTCAACGTAACGGTACCATGAGTCAATCACTCGTCAATGGGAATGATCTGGGAAGCACAAATCGTCACTGTTAAGGCAAAAAGATTGACTGAGAAAAAGTCAGACGAGGGCCCGCGGTGCCATGCGTAACACCCGAGCCCCTGGGGATAATCGCGGTTCGATCTGGCTTGGGGTCCAAGTTTTGCAAATATCTCAACAACATTGTGGCTGCATTTCACATAATACTCCACCGTGAAGAAACAACTCACAGTAGATAAACTGTTAATATTTATAGATGAGAGCAAGGCTTACTGCCTTGCGATTCGGTTTGCTTTGGGACGGTGAAGATTCCTATCACAAGATACTGTGAAAGGAGCCTCTGAGTGTGGAAAGTAATGTGTTCCTGATTGTCGTGCTGCGATGTACAACCGAGAAATTCATCCACTTGGCAGCATTTCCCAAGCTGATCAGTCCGCCGTTTTCATCAGGAAGCCTACTTAAGAGCAGACCAATACCAGGATCCACTACTGTCCTGGTATCAAAGTAGCATGGTGCCAAATCTCTCTCTCATCCACAACGGCTGCGACTGCCTGTGGTGGTGCGGACCTGGGGACGGACCGTTCAAGTACCATGTATCAAGTAAGTATAGAAAACTATAACGAATCAGATGATTTTCAACACATGGAAATATGGTTGTATCAGATGTTGTAAAGTGTGTTATTGGTATTCTCCATGAATTTTGTTTTAATTTCCATAATCAATAGATCGGAAAAAGTCAAAAATCTGGTTCCTCGGTTGAAAATGTAGCACTTTTCACCAAAAGCCATTAAACCGACCGGCATGGTGGTTACGGTAGACGATATGGATTGAGTTGTGTTGCCACTTGGCGTAAGTGTGAGAAGTCGAGCTGGTGCCATCTGTTCATCGGTCAAAGTGATCGGCATCTGTAGAATTTGTACCCGCTCTGTGGTCGTCACCGTTCGAGATTGAAATGGAGAAGATGACCTCAACAACACAACACTCATTAACTGAATGAATCATAAATAAGTAAAACGATAAAGAAGCATTCCCATAACCGACTTTTTAACAATTTCGGCATCGATCAATAAATTTGTGCTCTTGGTAAGCTAACACGATGTTGTTGGTACAATATCTGCTTTAGAACGACTTATGTTTCGGGAGAGTTTTCTTTCTTCAAAGCTTCGAAGGGACCATACTGACAAGTAATCCACTCGGCCAAAAACTTTCGTAACATAACGAAAAAAAAGAAACTGAAAATCTGGATTTTAATCACATGACAAACAACCTCTTAATGAAAAAGGCAGATTTGTAACATATGTAAACTCTCTGTGGCAGATCTACCTTACTCAGCAGAAGACACGACAAATGTGAACGTGATATGATAAAAAAAAATATGATGTTAACACATATAAATACGAATGTTTGAAGATGCTGCTAGAAGCGGTCGAGTTTTTCCCTTAAGATTATGAAAATACTTTTCTTGGTAAATGAGGTGCCAATGTGACCCCTTCCAGGAACCGAACACATCCAAATCCAGCGAAGCGTTCGCTATTGTAGAATAAATAGTGGAAAAAGTAGCACTGTAGAACATACTGCATTGATGCTTCGAAAACGACTTTCCTTGAACCTCGGTGTGCTTAATCAATATGTATTCTTCCTTGATGAGCTTACACGAGGTTGATAATAATATTTATTATCGGCTAACGTTTCGACGTCTTCGTCTTCATCAGAGCCGATGATCCGAGTCGATGGTCCACGCTTGTTATTCGTCTCGATGTGGCGGCTTCTCCTTCGTGTCTAGTCAGGGCTTCTTCAGCGGTCCATCTCTTCGAATGAGGCACACTCATTCAGTGGTGCCCTTTTATACACGATGCTGATGGTGGATATAATGATATAGTCCGTTGATAACTACTTGTTTTTCTTTCGGACATATATCATCGCGCACATCGTGCAGAAGTCGGTGTTATCATTAGCCACAGAAGGCAAAATATTATTATCAACCTCGTGTAAGCTCATCAAGGAAGAATACATACTGCATTGATATCAATAAATTCGTGTTTACTCCCAACGGTTTACTGCCTCATCGTGGTTGGGAGGTGATCCTGGGTGTTGTACTGCGGTGTGCAATAGAAGGATCATCCGCCCAGCAAAACCTCTCAATCTGAGAAGGAGTCCGACGTCTCCATCGGAAAGCCCATCTGAAAGTAAACGAATACCAGGAATGATGACCACTACTATCAATCCTGATATCAAACTAGTCGCATGCTGGCAAATCTCCCTCTGATCCACAACGGCGGCGACTCGACCTGAGGAACATTTCGGCTAGTCTGACCTCTGGACTCCAGTGAACCATAATTGCTAAACTAACGAGTATCTGGAATGTAAGCTGTGCTGGGGGCCGCACAAACAGTGAAGACAGACCATCCGAGAAACCAAGTAACTTCGTGTGTGCTTTTCGGGAGCACATAAACTTGCAGAAAACTCAGTGTTCTGAACTAGCTCCTGTTGGACATGACATGAGCGCACAAGAATGAAATTGGTTCTATTGGAACGGTGCTTTCTAAAGACTAATATGAATGACAGTGTACTCTACTCAATTAAGCTCTTTCAATCCAACACATACATTTTTATCATCGAAAGTTAACAGCTGGATGAATCCATAGAAGTATATCTTATTACCACACTTGGTCAAAAAACCACTATTTTAAATTTATACCAAGATTTGTAATCAACTCACTCAATTTAACTTCATATTAGGTTAAATGAAAAGTTTTTCCTGAGCTACAATATCTTTGTAGGAGACTTTTTCTTGCTATATCGTAAAATTTGGTTCCTTTAACCCTAATCAATGCACCCAGTCTGGACATTCCACATTTTCTTTTTATATTTTTACACTACACAAATATCTGTCAAGCTTGCAAGTGCATTTTTCCGTGGTCGCCTGAGATTTATAGACATGGTTGTTCCCAAGGCTTATTCCCAACTATGACGATCACCGTGCTTGTTTTTTTTCCGCGTTTAGAAAACTGACATTAAATGGACGGAAGTCCGTTATGGATGCGAAATCGATCGAATTGCAATCAATGACATTACACGATCTTAGGTGAGAAGCAGAAAGTCTAGACAGCATCATTAACCAGTACGAGCTAAGCAAGACGATTCCCCTCTCTTCTCATCGGTCAGATATTAGTTGTTCTGAAATGGGGTGTTACACATTGCAAGTGGTGGAGCAACCGTCATTTTTCAGCTCGCTCTCCTATCATAAAATCCAATTCACGAAATCCTTATAACAGATTTCTTCACTGATTTCTTCTTGTCATTCAACGAAAAGAAGGAAAGAACGAACTCAAACATGGCTATTCGATTAAAATAAAAGTAAATTAATCGCAAAGGCACCAGGTTGTTAGAAATGTCTGGAAATTCTCATCGTTGTCACGGCATTCCTCCCAACGGTTTACCGCCTCATCGTGGCTGGAGGTGCTCCTAGGCATTGGACTGCGATGTACAGCGGGAGGGATTCTTCCCTCCCCCCCGGAAAGGTCTCCCAAGCTGCTGAGAAGTCCGGCGTTTCCATAAGGAAGTCTAGCTAGGAATAAACCAATACCAGGATCCACCACCGTCCTGGTATCAAAGTCGCATGATGACAAATTGCGCTCTGATTCACAAAGGCTGCGACTGCCTGTGATGGTGAGAACCTGGGGCAGACTTTGGTCAGGCTGACCTCGGGATTCTGGAGAACCACAGTGGCTTAACCAGCAAATCCCCAAAAAAAGGAGATTATGCTGGAGCCCACACAACTAGTGAGGACGGGTCGTTTAGGTATCAAGTATCAAGTAATTCACGGCATTAAGTGCAATGGAGTCGAGCGTGGAAATGTTAGGAGTTTTTAAAACCTTCCCTTGTTGAATTTACACGATATACTAGAGTTGACTGACTTCCAATGGCCTTACCGTAGCTGGAGGAAGTTTCTCATAGGCGACCGGCAATATTTTAACGAAAGGTTCACCTCATATTAAGGAAACCTAAGCTAACAAGAAGCTTCAGATTTCTATCCAGAGGAAACCTACGCTACAGCAGGGCACAATGGGCACTTTGGCATGGCAGGGCACTTGCAGTGGTATCATTCTCATTGCCAAAAAACATCAGGAATAAAATCGTATCATATGAAAAGTGTTGCACTTTCGTGTCTCATAATAGGACGGAACAAAAGCATACTGAACAACTACGGTGTACAACGGAAACGAATAGAAATTTTACTGCTTCCCGCCCAAATTTTCCGATATTACATGTGGTCCGGGTAATAAATTTCCACCATTACACATTACAGTATTCCATTTTTGCTGTACGTTGAGATATCGACAATAAAACAGCTGTTAAGAAGAATCTATAGGTGACCAACCGTAATGGAGACAACTCCGTTCTTTCTCTCCGTGTCACGGTCCATGTCGGTCGATCTGACCGCGAATCTATAAAATTGAATAATGTGTATGAGACCTTCCATATATGTGACCTTCCCAACTGCAGTAATGTGCGGTTGCCATTCTTTTTTTTAAACTCTAATCATTTTACATAATATTTCTTTCAGAGTTAACAAAACGCAAAAACTTCACAAAAAAAACCTTTCACTCATTTACAAAGCATCAATGCAAAACAAAAACATTTTGTGTGATACAGCCACAGTGATGCCGAAGTAATGGTGAAACTCCGAACCGCAGGTGTCTACGATGAGGATCGAACGCGTTATTCCCGTTTCCAGGACTAACGCGTTCATCACCAGACCATGCGGGTCCTTCGTTTCGCCTGTCTCTCAGCTAAAAGCATTTTGATTCTTTTTCCTCCATAAAATCACGAAAATCAAAAAGCTAACATTTTCGTTATGGAGCATCTTTGGAGTTAGACAAAGGCCAACACCAATCCTAAGAGTAGTGGTGAGTACAAGAAATGAAAAAAAAAACGAATAAAAACATAACAGGAACGTGAAAAAACGAAAAAGGACACTTCAAAGGTTAACATACTAATTTCAAGAAAAACCTAGACGATGACGTCATAAAATGAATTGGTTTAAGAGTTCAAGTTGACTACAAAATTCATAAACAATTCTAAATAGCGATCTCCTCTATATCATCTCGATCGGATCAACTCTTTTCTTATCCTCTTCTGTATTATATCACAATGTCAACTTTTTATTTACTGCCTATTGCAGTTTTTCACGGCAGCGTATTATGGGTAGTACAACCACAATGACGCTGAGATAGTTGCAAAACTCCAGATCGCAGGTGTCTTTTAAGGAGAACTCTGGTTGGTCATAACAGTAATTGTCCGGTGATAGCAATTTGTTTTTTTCTGGTAGTCCATCCTGCACAAGTCAGTATTACCAGCTATCACAGAGCATAATACTTCAAACCCACTTTCCTTTAATATCGGTATAACCAATCAATATGTATTCTTTCTTCATTCTGTATTCTATAAGTGTTCTTTTTCCGTCCTCTGTAAACAATATAAACATCTTTAATAAATAGATGTACGTTTTTAATTGGCGCTAACCGGGCTGCAAGTAACAAAAGTGCTAACGGGAACGTGTGAGACATCAACGGTTGATTCTGGGACGGACAGTAAAATGTTCTCATTAAAGCGAAAAAAATTCCGATTTCTATAAAGCTCGGCATGCATAGTTGACATACCTATTTATACAATTTTACAAACTGATCTTCAAAAGCTGATGCGAGGTTGGTATAGGACTTCGTTGTCGTTGTTGTTGTTGTCGTCGTTGCTGTTGGTGTTGTTGGTCGATGACTGACGTTTCGACGATCTCGCCTTCTTCACAACCGTGCTGTTATGAGTGAGACTGCTCGTGGACAGACGACAACAACGACAACGAGGACTTATATCAACCTTGTTGATTTTATTTTGCAGCACTTGTTTTCACATCTATTATGCAGATCCGAGCACTTCCTGCATTTGATTCGCAACCTTGGATCCATCATCCATGAACGTCTTCGAAATTTTCGGATGTCGTTCGGCTGTCGTTTGAGGATTGCTGTCTTCTTATGAATGATCGTCGAGTCGGCTCTCTTTCTTTCTCTCTCTCTCTCTCTCTGTCTCTGTCTCTGTCTCTCTTTCTCTCTCTCTCTCTCTCTCTGAGGTTCTGCAATAGCGGGTTACAACACTCTAGCTTATTATTTGCTGCCTACTGTTTTTAATGATAGGGTATACTGCGAAATATAACTTCAGTGATGATGAGATATTTGCAGAACTCCCGACCGCAGGTGCATGAGGGTAGCGAACGCGCTATTACCCTTTCCGGGGACTAACGCATTCACCACCACATTATGCGGGTCGTTCGTTTCGCCTATCTCTCAGTTAGTTCTGTCGATCAGTGCCATCAGTATACAACCGCCAATGGGGTTTGGCCATTGTGGTTGTATCACACATAATACTCTGCTTTGAAAAACTACAATAGGCAGAAAATAAAAAGTTGACATTCTTCTTATCTAAGTAATATCCTCTGGTTGGAAGTGCGATATGTCTGATTTTGAGTGGAAACTTTAACTTACTGTAGATTCCTTTAGTTTTCACCTTCTTCAAATAAAATCAAACTCACTAGTTACTTTTCATTTAGTGCATATTCTTTGTCGTTCGTGGCAGGGTACTTTTGTAAATATCTCAGCATCATTGTAGCTAAAATCGAACTCTCAACAATTATTGCAATTTTCCCAATGTGTGGGGTTTCCTTTCGCACATAAGTTCGCACTTCTGAACTTCGATAAAGTCGTTGACGAACTTCTTCACCACCTCAGAATTGGCGTTCGTTTCCACACGAACGAAGCTATGTAATGAGGACGTTATCATCAACGGATCAAAGAATGAAAGAGAAAAGGCGAAAAAAAGCAGTTGTTTTTCAGGTTACTCAGCTTATGAACCACTTGCTATCAAGCATAAAGGTGCTCATTGTCCTGAAATAGATTTGATCCCTTTCAACTAACCAAGGCCAGTCGCCGATATTGCATTTCTTGTGATACAACACACCAATTTCACGACAACTATCATTCTTTGGCTTCTGTAATTTCGTTGAACTCCAAGAAGTTTCGGTAAATAATTTCACTGAATGACCATCAAATGATTACCGTAATCTCTTGTTATGGGATGTTGACCTCGAGAAGCTTCTTTGCGATCCATTTTTGTCCAACTTCATGCAAAACATATTCGGTTGTTGGTACGGAATCCAATTTCCTCATACTTAACAAGGCGGTAAAGAACGAACTTTCCTTGCTGTACAAAAGGAATCCAGATCACACTCCATACCGATGATCTCTTAGGCATCCGTTCAATTTAGGTCACCTCCACTTTTTGAGCATTTCTTCCAAGTTTCTATTTTGGTTGCGATTTCCCAAAGCACTTCTTTTACTTCACGCCTAGTTTTTCCGTAGGCTCAGAAACCACTGGCTGTGGATTAAATTGAACTAACATTTTTGTTCACTGTCCGTGGCAGCAAGTCGTCCCCTAACTTCATCACCTTGAAAGCTCTCGTATTCATCACGAAGCTTTTGAAGCAAAACCCGTTACTACGGTTCTCAATTTAAGTACAATTTTAACAGTGCTGACAGTTTGATGGCTCTCCATTCAGATTCCAGTTTTTAAAAAATTGCACGAATTTTTTTTCATTTATTTCTCTCTCTTGTTCAAACTCATTGTTTGAACGTCAAACTGGCTTGTTTGTAGAATGAGTAGTTAGATGAACGTACCCAAAGAAAAAAAGAGAAAAAAACAGAAGAGAAACAGAACACACCTGAACGCGGCGGCAGCTTAGGTGGCCTTCCGCGACTGTCGGTCATTTAGGACCTGGAAGGAATGACCAATAACTTTTAAAGCACGAAGCAGAATGGACGTCAAAGCCGATGTTTTCAGTAAAAAAAGACATAAAAGAGAAATGACGGAAAACAGAGATGGTAGAACATTAATGAAATCAAGAAACGTCCGCTTTCAAACAGGCGCTACGAAATATGAACGAATGGTTTAAACAAAACTTTGCCTCTCAAAACAAGAACCTTTTCCAGTAAGATATAAGCTTACTATTCCAATATAAAAGGCGCATGTGGCGCAGTGGTCTGAGGTGCCCTGCTACATAGAATTGATCCTCGCGCCCATGACCAACCAAGCCTTGCATTCCTCCGGAGTCGGAAGATTGGTGCCAGACTTGTCTGGGAGGATAGCGGCACTGGCTCGATACATCGGTAGGCCACCGCGAGTCATTGCGAAAGCCATATATGCATTCAATCACCTCCAAACGATGCTTAATGAAGTCTAATGCATGACGCATCCCTCAAGGATTGATCACCGCCGACAGCTTTATCCTTTTTATGTTTATTCCAATACAGAAGAATTCGGAACTTTTAAAAGTGATACATTCTTCGAAAACATTTCTAAGATTCGTTAGTTGTGTTAAGAACATGTAATATCTGTATAGAGTAACAACACAGGACATCGACACTTGCTAGAAAATCATTTTCTCATCAAACAACATTCAGAGCGATTAAATCGGTAAGTATTTTTGCGTACAACGAACAATACTGTGACGGAAATTTTAGGTGACAATTTAATGTCACGCCTAGGTGATTTCAAAAGAAAAAAACCATGACTGAAATGTTCCCTTTCTCTGAAACTTGTTCGGCTGCAGTTTGAGAGAAACGAAGAGACTGGATGGAAATGCATTTCGTTACTTACTTTATACTTGAACGGTCCGTCATCACTAGTTGTGTGGGTCCCAGTATAATCACCACTTTTCGGAAATTGTTGGTTAAGCCATTGTGGTTCGCTGGAATCCCGAGGTGAGCTTGGCCAAAGCCTGCCCAAGGTCCGCACACCACAGGCAGTCGCAGCTCTTGTGAATTAGTGAGAGATTTGTCACCATCTGACTTCGATACCAGGTTGGTGGTGGATCCCGGTATTGGTTTACTCTAAGCTAGGCTTTCTGATGAAAACGCAGGACTTCTTCTCAGTTTGGGCACCCTGCCAGGGAGACGAATCCCTCCGCTGTACACCGTACTCCGACACCCAAGAACACCTCCCAGCCACGATGAGGCGGTAAATTGTTGAGAGGAATGCATTTTGCTATGGAGGAAAATAAAGATATCATAGACGAATTAGCGCCAGCGCCAGTAGAAATATACAAAATCCGATAAAGAGTGAATGCAAGTCGAATGGATGAGGGCGCGTGTGGTGCGGTGGTCAGAGGTGACATGGAGTTCATACAGAGTCACTAGATCAATCCCGCCCATCAGGCTAAACAGGCACCCCATCCTTTCATCGTCATAAAATTACCGTCAGACTCATCTGGGAGGATAAAAAAACACTGACTAATAGATTGGTAACCCATTATAAGTTATTCTACAGATCAAATATGCATTCGATCACCTGTGAAATACTATGAATGGAATTCAATGCATTATGATTCAACGCCTAACACATACGAATATTGAAAAATCCCTTATACAAAGATGGCTTGCAGGAGAAAACGAGAGGAGTGTTAAGGAGTTCCAAAGATGAAACCTTAAGGAAACGTAAGATATTCATTTAACGATTTAATTAAATGCTTTTCATAATAAAGGATAAGGATAAAGCTCTCGGCGTTGATCATCCCTGAGGGATGTGCCATGCATTCGACTTCATTAAGTATCGTTGGAGGTGATTGATTGCATATCTGGCCTTTACAATGACTCGCGGTGGCCTGCCGATGTATCGAGCCAGTGCTGCTATCCTCCCAGACAAGTCTGGTACCAATTTGCCGACTCCGGAGGGATGGAAGGCTTGGTGAGCCATGGGCGCATTCCACGTGCGCGCCGCAGGGGCGCCTCTAACCACTGCGCCACACGCGCCCCGCTTTTCATAATATTACCTTTCTATTTGCTGCCTACTTATAGTTTTTATGGCAAGGTATTATGCGAAGTACAACCAAAATGGTGCTAAGGTACTTGCAAAACTCCGGACCGCAGGTGCTTGCGATGGAAAACGAACGCGCTATTTCCCTTTCCGAGGAGTAACGCGTTCATCACCACACCATGCAGGTCTAGTTTCGCCTGTCTCTCAGCTAGTTCTATTGATCAGTGCCATCAGCAATCACCCGTCAACGGGACAATCATAGATAAACCACATTGGAAACCATCGAAATTCATTAGGAAATAAGCAGCAGAGATCAAAAAAAGGCATACAATTGTACACGAACACAGAGAAATGAAACGATACTTTGTGATCTAATGCATAAAATACCTCATTCCAGGGATTACGGTAGGTACAACTTGGGACCTATCCCAGGTGGAACACTGCTGCGACAAATGGTCAAAGCGAAATCAAGTTGGCATTATTAGTTTGTTATGCAATACTAGCAATACCATATATAAGAACGTGCAGTGGGCTAACGATGTATCAAATTAGTGTTTTTATCATTCCAGGTGAGTTTTGTACAAACTCGCCAATTCCCGAGAGATGCGGGCTTGGTAAGGCGGAAATGTATGGTAATAACGACGACCAAATGTGTATTGAGTGACATACAACGCTCATGTCCATTGTTATTCAATGAGGAATCATCAGCTCCCAGAGATAAAAAAGTGTTTTGGGCTAAAGAATCGCGCTATATTGAAATTTCATGCTCTCATTGGAGATTGAACCGAGAAATACCCTAACTTTCCGTGAAGACAGAACGTTTTAATGTGTGCGAGCAACTACTGTTACGGTCATCCGATGACGTTTCGTCTGAATGTGACGAAAACCACACATTTCTATCAAATTAGGAAGTAATTTGGCCGAAATCTGTGATGACTACCTCAGAACTACGAAACTCTCATACCAATTATCACTGACACCACATCCACTAAACTATGCTGTCTCAAACGGTGATAGTATGACGACCAAACTTCACGATAAGTGAAGATCTACCAATTCCTGACAAGCACAAGGAATCCAAGACACGAGCTATAGGAGGAACAATGCCTTCTGATTTCTTTTCATTGACAAGGTGAAGCTTATCTGCAAACGAAAGGAGACAACCGTTAGAGCCATTTTGCTCAAAGCAATAAGTTGAAAAGTGGATGTGACAATCGATAAGAAAGCAGTGACTGGTCTAATGGATCTACCAGAACAATCTTTGTACTATATTTTCTTAGATGATCTACGAAAATATTGATTAGTCAAGCCAAGGTTAAAGGAAAGTCGGTTTCTGCAATTTTTGCACAGACCCATAACTATCAGGATTGTAAGTTATAAGCCATTACCACTGAAGATATTTGTTTAGGCAATGACTTTAAAGTGTGTCTTTCCACATTTCATTCAACTCCGCTTTTCCCGACGTTTTGCTTCGAAATCTCTAGCGATGGCCCCCGTAATGATGTATATAGAAACTAATAGGGTGTCCTGATCTCAACATAGCTGGAGGAATACATGAAGTGATGGAAGCAATTAAAATTGGAGATGCGGCTCTAGCTGTTAACACATTCAATTCTAACCGTTAAAACATCGATGGCTCTTGTTTCAGTCACCTACAGCCGGCTCAAAGAGAGTGCTGAAAGTGCATACTGTCGTCTGGTCGTCACATTAAAAAATGTTCCAGACCCAAAGGAATCGTTTATTCCAGCTGATAGTAAAACGAGCCCATTTCGAACTTCAACTGAAGTGCATTTAGTGATAGTGACCTTCTTTAACACATACTGGACCAGGTGTATCGAAATATACATATCTGTTAAGTAATCTATGTTAAATAATCAACTGGCTACCGAAAAAATCAGGTGCCCACTGGGAAACAGGCATCGCCCCTTTGTGGAAAAGACAACTCCAATTTTTGCACAAAAATTTGCCTTTTCTCATTTCCAATTGTTACAATGGATCGTGGCTAACGTATGGGATGGGAAGATTTAAGAAATATCTCTATACCTTCGCCATTCTCTCGAGACGAAGTCACAACAGTCGTCAACCATATGCGAAACTGAGCGGTTGTTCTTCCTCGGTGAAAGACAGGTGAAAAAAAAACGGCTCTGAAGAAGGAGATTCCGCCGAAACCTCAGCTACGGTTGTGTTGTATGTGTGTTATTGTACGGAAGGAAACTATGCTGCTTAGCAACCTCGTGATTGCTGAGAAACAAAACGACGAATTTATGATCCAATACCGAAGTTGATGGAAAGTCGATCCTGGAAACTATTTCAATACAATGTTTTTCTTCAATAAGCAAACACGAGGTTGTTATTATAGGACTTATTAGGATACAATAGCTGATGTTTCGGCGGTTTCGCCTTCTTCAGAGCCGTTTATTTGTTGGAAGCATTTAAGTTAGTTGGTGGATAGCAGCCGCACAAAGTAATACATGGGCGAGGACTGTCTCATGCTCTCATCTCCACAAATCCTCTAGGTATAGAAAATCTATCGTTCAATGTCGAAAACACTTGCACCGTCATGTTTACAAATGCGGACGAGTTCATCGTTTTCTTCGGATTGCCGTAAGATAAACAAGTTGTATATGCGTTAATGAAGTAGGCAGAGACGGATTACCACTCGGCAAGGTTACGAGGATTAAGTCTCGGTTAACAGCTTAGTGAAAAAGGGTAGTTTTGCTACTTGTGATCTAAATGGGTACGTGATAAAATTCAGTCCCTATTCCCTATCCCATTATGGTTGTTTAAAGGCGGAATTCACAACGCAATGGCATTTCAATATGAAGAGCAGTTCTGTGTACCGATCAATATTTATTTTACTCCTTGCCACTCAATTAAGCAAAAGCTTTTCAATTCGTTGATTTCAACCTGTTTCTGATTCATTACGGCTTAAAAGTACAATTTAAGTCGAGTCCTTTTCGATAAAAACGTCATGTGGCAGGTAGCGCTTAGATACGGGAAAAGCACAACTGTAGCAAGTGAAGCTTTTATCAGCAATCTCCTTGATGGCGGAAGGAGTCGCCAAGTGGATCATTTTGAATTCCATCAGAAGGAAAGGTGATCGTTCGATTCCCTCCTCAGCACTCTCCTTTAACTCACGCGGGAACGCCTTGGCTTGACTCTTATGAGTTTGCTGCATGAATCGAGAGGACCAGCAATATAGGATATTCCTAAAGAAGCGGAAATCCTCGAGCAGCCTCAAGCGGCAGAAAACAGAATGCGAAACGCTTTAAGACCTTTGTGAACAATGAATGCGAGGAAACGCATCGAATGCAAGAAGTGCTGGGATTCGCATAGTAGATCTCACAACGAATCAGTCAGTCATGCAATAGATAATGTGGATGTAATCTTCTTGAAGAAAACTAAGAGGAAATGATGATAAAATAATAACTTAGAGATGACTATGGTAGAGGATTGTCGTGGACAGGTACAGAACAGGTAGTGTTCAACAAATATTTAGAGCTAAAGGAATCCACTGAAAAGCGTAAAGAGATAAGTACGCCGTCTTTGGCCTCATAGCTTTCTATACTAAGGAATGACGAACAACCACAAGAAGTACTCATTTTGCTAGACTTATGAGGTCGATTCTTTCATTTCAGAAGACATTTGAAAATCAACAAAAACCTCGAATGTGATAAAGCCAAAGAAATTTAATGATGATAAACGAGAAAATATGAGAAAACACGGAAGAATTTTTCCACAGGAGAACAGAGGAGTCTGGTTGGAGATAATCAGAAACTGGGAAATTTCTAGTTCAGCTGCTACCGTACTTTAGCGTACATAAACGAGATCTTGATACTTTTGCTTGCCTTTTTAATTCCCACGTCGACGACCACGTTCATTAATTCAAAGCCGTCGTAGATAGCATAAATGGAATAAGCATCTCAGAATCAGCGTTAATTGGCCATCCCATCACATTTCTCCAATAAGCTACCATTTTTTGTAGATATCGCTTCAAGGGTCCACGGCGCAGTCATTCCTTAATTCAGCTTACCTTGCTCCCTTACTTTGCCGAGACACTCTGGCCGTCTGCACCCTGCCTTTGAAAAACCGAATATAAGTGAAAAGAAACGTAAACGATACGTGTAAGCAAGATCGATAAGAAATAGGATGGTAAAGCTCTCGTTGCTGACCAATCGTTAAGGCAAACGCCATACATTCGACTTCGTCAAGGATCGCTAGAGGTGGTCGAGTGCTTATCTGGTCCATACAATAATTCGCGGTGTATCGAGTTAGTGCTCTTATCCTCCCGGACATACTGCAACGAAGAACTATCTACTTCATGGATTATCTAGTTTGTCTTTTGTCAAAAAGAGCACGCGTCAGGATACAAGAATACAACAGATTTTAGGTAGTGAGTGTGATTTGAGCGCTATAGCATTCACCTGTATCACCTGTAGTCCCGTTGATGGCCGAGTGACTAAAGAGGGTGCCAGTAAATCCTCCATTTTTCCCTGTTGCGTGCAAGAGTAGCCCAATGGATTCTGCTTGCTTTAGGGACTCGTCGAGCATCATATCTTTCTTCTAGGCTCTTCGTGAGGAACTCTGACCATCGAGTCGGTGGTCTTCCTGCAGTACGTTTGACATCCCGAGGAATCCAGTCACTAACAGCTCTCGTCCATCGGTTATCATTCATACGCATTACGTGTCCGTACCACCTTATCTTCGACTGTTTGGCACATAGAACGGCATCTTTGATTTTTGATCGTTGACGCTGGTCGGAGCTTCGGATCCCATCCCTTACTTGTGTGAAACGGGATACTCCTAGCATCGTCGTTTCGACTACGCGCTCGATAACTCTGAGTGATCTTTCATCCTGCTTACGCAACGACCAGGTTTCTGATGCATACGTTAGGGCGGGAAGAACCGTTGAGTCGAAAGTTGGGCACAGAGTTGGGTGTTCTTTGTTTTCTTCACTACACCCTCGATGCTCTTGAAAGCTCCCCAAGCCGCTCGTTTCCTTCTGCTCAGCTCTGGAGCTAAGTCGTTCAACATATTGATTTTCCGACCTAGATAGACATAACTGGAGCATTCGGAGAGATTCGTTCCGTTGAGCGTGAATGGGGCCAACGAAACCAATCCGTTATCCATGAATATAGTTTTCTTGAGATTTAGTCGAAGACCAATCTTTCCACACGCTTTATCAAAGTCCGCAAGCATACGTTCCGCTTGGCTAATGTCTGGTGTTATAAGGACAATATCATCAGCAAAGCTAAGGTGATGTAACTGCCGACCATCGATTTTCATTCCCATATTATCCCATTCCAATGTTCGCATGACGTTCTGGAGAGTGGCGGTAAATAATTTTGGCGAGATTGTATCGCCTTGCCTAACTCCTCTTTTGACGTCAACGTTAAAATCGTTGTAGAATGGAGAAATTTTGGTAGTGAAATTGTTGTACAGCTCACGAAGAATCTTTATGTACTGAGTAGGGACTCTTCGACTACCAACGGCTTCCATGACTGCTTCTATCTCAATTGAGTCAAAGGCCTTCTCTAAGTCGATGAAAGCGAGACAGAACGGTCTTTTGTACTCTCACGATACTTCAATGAGCTTTGTTATCGTGTGATTGCGGTCCGTCGTACTAAATTCTTTTCGAAACCCTGCTTGCTCACATGGCTGTCCTTCGTCCAGTGTTCTGTCAATCCTGTTTAAGACGACTCGAGTGAAAAATTTGTAGACGACAGGCAACATATATTCGTGATTATACCCAATTTTCCGCTACACGCACTGAACTGTCAGCACCGAACTCATGGCCCAAAACGCCCCTCAAAGAAAACATGTCTTAGCAACTTTAGTGCTCTCTTCATCACCAGAAGTCTTCTACGTTAAATGTATCGATGCAATGGACAAGGATTCATCTCACGCAGAACTCGTGTAGAAGGAAAAACTCGTCACAGGCAGGAACTCTACTTCTATAAGTTGTAATGCGCCAGAAACACCTTTTTTAATACCATAGTGGATATAACAAAGAAACTAATGATTTAAACGGGCAAGATATTGTTGCGAATACTTGTGCGAAAACATAGGGCGATAAAGGATGCATGCATTTATTTTAATGCACATGTTCGCAAAACGTAACCTGGTATCGTAAAAAATCCCACGATCGACTTTCTATTAACCTCGGCATTCATTAAGTAATTCTTCGCATTCTTGCTGAGTAAACCTAGATTTCTAGACTTTTAGAAGAGAATGCCTCACTATCACGCGTGACATTGGACAGTACATAAGCCTATTATTTTGATGGGAAGGGCACATTACGCTTCTATGTGAATTCTGTGCGTTTGGTCTCCACCCGACATACTCAGTGGAAGCCTCATAAAAAGCGGTGAGTGTGCAAAGCTGTGTTCATTGTGATTGAAATCCTGGTTTAGTGTTCTCTCTATTTGGTTATGGAGGCGTTTGGCCGAGTAGACTGCTGTCAACTTGACCTTTCCAAGCTCTGAGGAAGGCAAAATCCGCCGAAATGTCAGCTTATTCGTGAATAAAGAATAAAAATAACACCTCGCGTTTGCTCAACAAGAATACGAAGAAGTAACCTAGTTATTTTCATGGTTCTAAATGATGGTGTTTTGAGTTTCTTTTTGATCCGTAATCCAAAACAATTTGTGAGGAATTTCGTTTTTTACTGTTGCCTTCGATTCCAGCTTTTCACTGCTACTAAGAGGTGTTTGTGCTAGGCAGCTTCATAGCAAGACCTTTTTCAATGGATACCGTACTTATAGTTAGAGCAATTCAGAGCGGAAAAAGTGACTGCAAGAGAATGCTAAGGGTTTGCACCTATAAATGCACTTATACATAAATATATTATTAGAGAATTATCACCGCAATAGATAAGATGACAAAAACACGATGCCTCCTTCTCGACAAGATAGAAATGTAGGGAAGAAGAAGAGTAAATTCAAAATTCGTAGCATTTCGAAATTTTTTTGACTCAGAGATTGGTAGTTGGTGACTTCGGAACTTTAGAATGCCAAAAATTATCCGTCAACATAAGAAAAAGCTTCAGGAAATAAAGAATAATGTGTTCTTTCGGGGCGCGTGTGGCGCGGTGGTGGGAGGCGCTCTGCAACGCATATCGATCCCCGTGCCAATGGCCCACTAAGCCTTCCATTCCTCCGGGGTCAGCAAATTGGTACCAGACTTGTGTGGGAGGATAGCAGCACAGGGTCGATACATCGGTAGGCCACCGCGAGTCATTGCAAAGGCCAGATATGCATTCAATCACCTCCAAACGATGCTTAATGAAGTCGAATGCATGGCGCATTCCGCAGGGATTGATCAACGCCGAGAGTTTTACCCTTTTTCTATATTCTTTTGGCAACCGAAGGCAGACAAATGGAGATCAATATTTTTTAAAAAAAATGTTCGCTAACTGAGAACATGAGAGCAATACAGAATGGAAGCATTTCGTAGAATTTCGAATAACCTAGCTGCGTGATGCGCAGTGGTTAAAGCCATCCAGAAAAAAAAAAAGATGTCATTGTTTCGATTCCAAGTCCTGGGCTGCAGACACCGCCAATCCTCCAGCATAGGAATAATTGGCGTTAAACTGATACAAAAAAAATTTTTTTAATAAAGTGTCTTGAAATATTGGTAGGCCATTGCAAGTGTCATTGTGCAGTACAAATGTCCATTCAATCACCTCGACGATGCTTAATGAGGTTGTATGTGTGCTGCAATCCTTCAGAGATTGATCAATGTCAAGTTCTCCGCACTTCCGTTTTTCAATCGGAGAATTATTTGTGGCAGCAAAAAGGAAAAACAAGAAGGTTATGGTTGATTAATCTCATTAGGTGCAATGCGTTGATGGTGAACGCGGTATTAGTGCCAAAGGAATGCGTACGAATGAAGCCAGCTTTTTTTTTCGGGTGTTTTCAAAGAAACTCCCAAGTTGGCAAGGTGTGGTGGAGAAATCGCCTAACGGTTTCCTAGGAGATCAGCACAAGCGATTTTTTCTTTTTCGTTCGTTGTCCTTCAACATTTACATTATGTCACGAACGTACAAGTGCAAGCAATTTGAGGAAATTGATCTGCTAGAGAGATTACGGTATTTTTTATGGAACATACTGTAGCCTACGACGGTGGAAACAGCGTGTACCTTAACGTCTTCATGCAAAATCTCAAGCCGTTGTCCTCTTATTCACTACATTCACTCGTTTTCAAAATGTTCTTCAGACTTGACGATTGTCCGATCTACTGAATTAGTTTCTAAAAAAATTTCATTTTCCAGCATAGCCTTTTTGAAAGTTTGTTGCAAAATTATATGAAGACGAATCGAACGTATTCGTAGCCCTGAAGGCTCACACTGACGTAATCAGGATTAGGCAGTGATCATAGTTTCATAGGTGAAACGATGATATGATACAACAAGATAAAGGATTAAGCCTTTGGGTTGATCGATTCCTGAGCGAAGCATCTCACATTCCAATTCAATTAAGCCCCTTGGAGGTAATTGAATTCGTACTTAGCTCATACCGTAAAAACATGTGCGGCCTCACCGACGTATTAAGTTAGTGTTATTGTCTTTCCATGGAAGTCTCGCACCAATTCGCCGATCTCGGTGGAATTGCAGCGATGGGTGTGATGCAATGAGCTTCTTAGCACAGCACCGAATGTGACGTGACAAGACGATCAACACAAGAAGAACCAATAGGAGATCATAGATTTTTCTTCCTAGATGAGGGTTTCGAGCTTTTTCATCAAATCATAGGTTTTTGGCGTATTTCCTCCCTGAACAAAACATATCGAATGAAGACCGGGAACCCACGATTGAAATAAACTATGTTCAGCTATAAAAGGACGAATTTCCCAGTCTTTCTTCGAAATCGGAAAATTTAACGGGTCATAAATAGCACAACGAAATAACAACTCCCTTCCCGAAAACAACGAAGAAGCTTGACATATTCCTAATAAAAGGATAAAATAAAGGATAAAGCTTTCGGTGTTGATCAACCACTGAGAGATGTGTCATGCATTCGACTTCACTAAGCATCGTTTGGAGATCATTGAATGCATATCTGGCCTATACACAATGACTCGCGATGGCCTACCGATGTATCGAACCAGTACTGCTATCCTCTCAGACCAGTCCGGTCCGGTACCAATTTGCCGACCCCGGAAGGATGAGAGGCTTAGTGAGCAACGGATGCGGGGATCAATCAGTCCCACGTGTGTGTGGCATGGCGTCTCCGACCACTGCGCCACAAACGCCCTTAACACATTCATGATGTATTTGTAAACATTTTTCTTTTAAAAGCTAATTATATACAATAAGAGAGCTGAATGCGGAATACAGAAACCTCAAGATAAACGGTTCATTCACAATTTTGATTAGTGAGAATTTGAAAAATGAAAAAGATTCTGTTGTTCTCTTTTTACACCAACCGCGAGGTACCAATTTGCCGACCCCGGAAGGATGAGAGGCTTAGTGAGCAACGGATGCGGGGATCAATCAGTCCCACGTGTGTGTGGCATGGCGTCTCCGACCACTGCGCCACAAACGCCCTTAACACATTCATGATGTATTTGTAAACATTTTTCTTTTAAAAGCTTGTTGTTCAGCAAACGTTTACTTCCCTACAAATATAACGCATACAATTCAACGGTAGCTGACGTTTCGGCAGTATCGCCTTCTCCAAAGCCTGGAAGTGTTCACTAATATGTAATTTACTAGGTCAAACTCTTCAACAACGAAGACAGAAAGATGAAAATCTGAACAATAATTAAACGATCACCGGCTTCTCTAAAAACCCACCGTTTTTATGTGTTTTCCACCAAGGAAGAACAGCCGCTTAGAGTCGCATTATGGTTGGCGGCTGCACCACCACACATCAAAAATCAAAGAGAACGAAAGATTTATAATTCAACGCCAGGGTTAATAGAAAGTTGATCTTGAGAACTATTAAGGAATGTACCAGTAAGACATTTTCGACTTGTGAAGGAAACCCTGTCATTTAGACAAAAGATCGTCTTAGGTAGACAACAGATCCACTTTCTCCACTGCTGCTGCATTCATAAAACGGAAACGACTTCACGAGATATGCGGTAAACTAGAGAACATCCAATAAGTGCGAGGCATCAAAATGAAACTACTTCGAGCAGCAGTACGAAGTAAACGGAACGATGTGTCCGCAAGAAGGATGAAATGTGTGACGAGGGAACATTTTTGTGCTTTGTATTTGGAGGATTGTCTTTGGAGAAGAATTGTTGGCGGGTCGATATTGATATGCAATTCTATTAGGTCTAATGCTAAAATGAGCTTACAGCGAAAGTGTGAGAATCTGTTAACTAATTAGCGTGTCTCGGCTTCAAGAATTCACAGACAACCGAACCTTGCTAGGAGTCAAAGTACGGTTGATAATGCACCAAGAAAATCTAAAGTCACCGTACTTAGAGACATGACAATACCTGAGAGTGAGCGCTCGGTATTAGAATTGGGCCCAAGTTTTGCCACCACCACAACCCATTTCTAAAACGACCCTGCGTAGAACAGCATGTAACCTTTATGAGCTTCAAGATCGACTCTGCTATCAGACCAAACAAGGTACATCAAACAGAAATTGTTAAAAAAAATCAAAAGGCGGCGACACTACCACCATCTCCTTTTCCTAAAACGTTTTTTAGACAGCAGGACCCTAACGACGGAATTGACACAAAATTCCGCATGCTTTCGGACGGCGTTCTCAACACTCTTAATCACTATTGCGACAGAAGATTTATTTCTAACTTTATAGCCGCACAAAAGTGTGGCATGCAAGAAATTAGAGATTTAATAAATTCAAAGACCATTTAGGTTATCAGTTAGTGATAAGGAGGAAGAGTTCGTAATTATTCCCCGCCAGCTAGATGTTAAGAGAACTAAGGAACATCTTAGTAATGTTACCCTCTGTCGCCCATCATCTGAAAAGGAATACAAAAGTCAATACCGAAAACTAAACAATTAGTAGGTCAAAGTGGCAAAGGCGGCAGACTTAAAATCGTCGGCTATTTCGCACTTTAAAGTCAATAGACAAACATGCCCCGTCTTATACCTACTTATCAAAACACGTAAGTTGGTATCACCTGATGATCTTGCGTCAACTAATCCGTCATCATTTAAGGTTAGACTAATCATCATCTGCGTTGACAGACCAACGGAGAGGATAACCTTGTTTCTGAGCCTAATACTAACCCAGTTGCTTAAACACAATCCAGTTCACCTCACAAACACCCAAATGTTCCTAGAACGTCTACGTAACGCGTCTCCTAATAACGCGTAGGTGATGGAATCTTTCGACGTTACCGCGTTCTACACTAACGTATTGAATGACTCTGCAATGCAAGCATCTGTGAACATCTTGTCAAACATGAAGGAAGAATAAATATGCATGGCTTGTCCATCCAGCAGCTCATGGCTCTCTTAAACGAGTGTCTAAACTGCTCCATTCTCAGATGATCTGGGAAAATTTCGCGGAAATAAGGGAGTTGGACATAGGAGAGCAACTGGCACCAAGCCTAGCCATTGCGTTTATGACTAAAGTAGAAGCACCCGTTCTCGGTCTTCGGCCACTATTCTACTGCAGGTACATAGATGATTGTTTTGCCATTTCTCTACGCAGGAGGAGATGGGCAAACACTTCGAATAACGAGCAGTCTGAATATATTAGGTTCACAGGGAAAAAACCGAGAAAAAATTAGCCTCCGTTTTTAAACGTTCAAATAAACCTATCAAGTAGCAGTTACATGACAAAGCGGTACAGAAAGCCAAATAACAAGAGCATCCTGGTTCATTCCCTTTCTTCCCACCCTTCACACACAAAAAGGGCGCTTGTGAGAAACATGCTTCAAACAGCCTTCTCTGTGTGCACAAGTAGGGAGCTAAAGGAAGAATCGCGCGACTTGGATCAGCAAATAGCCATCTCCAATGGCTATGAAGTAATGACCCCACGAGATAAGTTTCGAGCGAGAGCGACGCTCCAAAAGGAACGGTTTGGCCAAAACAAAGTCCCGTTTATCTTGCCCTTCATTAGCGATGAAATAAGTGCAGCGATGAAGCGATGCTTAAGAAGGGCAGAGGAATCGGTACCGATAATTGAAACACCACCGAATACTCTTCGTCGTCAGTTAGTTCGTAGCTGCCTACATGAGCGTCTATGTGAAACACAAAATTGCGTAATCTGCCCTCATGGCAGGGACGATGACTGCATGAGTTCAGGTGCGATATACCTGATCTCTTGTGGTACTTGCGGAGACGAATATACCGGCGAAACGGGCAGACCTTTATGTATCCGCATAGAAGAACACCTATGGCAAGCGGAAAAACAAGACAAGGCAGGCCACTAGGGACGCATAGAATACAAAAGCATGCGGAGACGATTTTGATATGAAAGTCGCTATCCTCGCACGGGATACTAAAACACCAACGCGTAAACTCCTCGATGCTTTCTGGATAAATGCCAAAAATTATAAAATGAGTGGGAGGGAAGAATGCCCTGAGATAACACGTAATCTAGCCCCGTATCTCTGAATTTGTTTTTGATGTGGGGTGGCGCAGTCATCACCCATATGCGACTCTAAGAGGCTGTTCTTCCTTGGTGGAAAACATAAAAACGGTAGGTGTTTTGAGAAGCCGGTTATCGTTTAATTATTGCTCAGATTTTCATCTTTCTTTCTGCGTTGCTAAAGAATATGACCTAGTAAATTACATGTTAGTGTACCCTTCCAGGCTCTGGAGAAGGCAATACTGCCGAACCGTCAGCTACCGTCGTGTTGTATGTGTTATATTTATAAGGAATTAAACGTGTGCTGAACAACAACCTCGCGATTGCTGTAAAAAAGAGAACAACAGATTTATAATCTAATGCTGAGACTAATAGAAAGTCAATCTTGGAAACTGAAGAAGATTTTGACAAATTGTGAAGCCTTCCGAAAGAAAATGAAAGGAGGAAAATCTGAAGAAAAAGAAGGAAGACAGATAAAAAAGAATGAGACGAGGAGATTAATGGAAGATGTTGGTGGGTCGAAGGCAATCTCATTCAGAGGAAGAGCGTGATTGAATTGGACTTATACCAGGCAGCCCTCTTCTGACCTAATACCTATCGGCGTCAACAGGTGAAAACGTGCTAAAAAAAAACGTGGAGTCTTCGATTCTAAGGTATTTCATAAAAACGATAAAAATGCAACCATTAGCTTTTCTGATCAGAATTTTTCAGATAAACGTACTTCATAGAGCAAACTCGTAAAGCTGAAGAAAATCATAATTTAAAAAAAAACGAAATAAAGACGGTTGCGGAAAAAAGTGACGGCAACAATAATAACAACAACAACAAAAACAACACTGCCGCAACAACAATAACAATGAACCAGTTTTAAAACGGACATATGAGAAGCGAAGAACTAATACCAGGAATAGAATATTGATTGATTTCGATTAATTCTGCTAGGATTCATTTCATTTTCATTCAAACAATGACAACACGTGTTAATTCGTTTGTATCGACAATCGAAAAGCACTCGTTCATTGGCTTTTCCCGAGAAACTATGAAACGGGTGCATTTTCATTAGGATATGCGATTAAAATTCAATTTAGCATAAAAAAATCTTGCAGAAACTTAGGCGAAAAGAGAGCTGAAAGTGACAAAAAGTGAGCGAAGTTCATTTGTCTTCAGTAAGAAGGTGCTAGCGGAGGATTAATATTTAGCGCTAATTGCATGAAGTGAAAAACGAAGGAAAACCAGCTGCCCACAAGGAAGACACAACAAGATATCACGAAAATAAATTAACGCATGATTGACTCGCGAGATTTGTTTTTGTTGTGGGAAGCATCCACTTCCTCACCTCCTCCGAATGAAAACGATTTCTTTGTGGATCAGCAAAAATCAACTGGATCATCTCGATTACAAACCGTTTGTAATGACAGGAAAACACAATTCTTTTTCAATTTCGATTTCGACTATAGCCTCAGCTTAACTGGGTTCGTTACTAATTTGGGCTCCCTAGATCAATTTCGTTGACGGATGATTGCTGATGGCATTAATCGATAGAACTGACCGAGAGACAGGCGAAACGAAGAACCCGCATGATGTGGTGGTGAACGCGTTAGCCCACGAAAAGGGTAACAGCACGTTCGCTCCCTATCGCAGACACCTGCGACCCGGGGCTTTGCAAACATCTCAACATCATTGTGGTTCTATTACACAACTCTTTTTTTCGCAAAGAGTTCAGAAATAACCAAAAAATAGACCACAAGCTCGTTTGCAGCTGTACTTTTGCGAAGCTTAACGTCTTGAACTCCATACGATTGACGATCGTAAACATTTCCAAATAATCTGATGAAAAAAAGTTTTGTTTGCTTACAAATTCTGAGGAAGTCACGGAGAAAAAACTGCGCTCAAAGTCAAAAAACAGAGAGAAAAATTCCCGAAAAGTACGTGGTTAGACTGATATCATCATGAAAGGTTTTTTCCCTAATTTAGTGCAATTTCTACTCGAATAAAGTACAGGCAACTTTTTCCTTACAAGAAAGACGCTAGAGGGCGATCGCGAGTTCCGATCTGACCGGGTCCAAATTTTGCAAAGATTTCACCATCACTGTGGTTATATTACAAATAATACTCTGCCGTAAAGAAACAATAGACAGCAAACAAAAGTTAAGCTCTTTTCTCTTGGAGGTTAAATTTGTTTTACGAAGTCCGACGTTACAATGAGGCTGACGAATCGAACCAATCATCTGCAAAGGAAAGTAACGCAGAACGAGCTCAGTTGCAAACCAGATGTGACATCGGAAACCGCACGCTCCCAGAAGTTTCGGGAAAATAAAGAAAACGGCCGAAAGTCTCAGAGCCATGAATAACGGAAGAAAGCAGGCAGAATGGTCGACTTCGTTCAAACGTAAGAAGTGCGTCACGCATTGGACTCCGTTTGAATTTCACTTCGTAAAGGTGATTTTATACTTATCTGGAGTGCACAGTGACCAGACCAGTGCTTCTATCATCCTCAACAACTCTGGTATCAATCTGCCGAACCCCTTAAGACTGAAATGCTTAGTTTGCCTGAGATGAGGGTTCCAACCAAGTATCACGTGCGTATCGGAAAGCACCTCTAATCACTCAGCTACACGCGCCTTTAAAAAACAACGATAAACAAAAGACGCTAGGAATTAGCTGATAGCGTTGTGCAGATTATAGACGATTCATCAGAAGAAAAACGTAATGTTTACAATCTAATCGGATAGGCAGATAGCAGAAGAAACACCACCGCTGCTGTCTCCGACGGTGAAATCGATACGAATGAAAACAACAGAGACTTCGACAAAGTAAAACGACCTTTGAGAAAACGAATATATTTAATGAGGAACACCAGCAAAAGGCAATCCTGTTTGTATGAGAATTAAGGACGGAAGGATTAACTGGCAAGTCGATTCCTTCTGTTTTCTTCAGCCTTCGTTTTTCATTTGTCACCTTGACCTAATCCTTCCCTATCTCTCTATTGCACTCGATTTCACGCGCACATAACTACATTCTTCATAGAAAATGGTTACGAAGTTTAAAAAGCCGGAATCAATAATCTACAGACATCCCTTTGTTTGTCACTTCTCGCCCTTTTCTTCGTTCTCCTATTTTCTCTCTCTCTCTATCTCCCTCTCTTTTCTAGTCGCTATGGCTTATCGCTCTTCTTCACAGCCAGCTTCCATTTTCATATCACAAAACCGTATATGAATAGGAGAAAAGAATCATGAAATGAACTGCAATTCGTTTTCTTCCCTATGTCTGCTTCGCTTGGTCGTATCATTTGCTCCCACAAACTATAACATTAATGGAAGTGCTCTCTCACACGTATTTTCTCTCTCTCTTTACCTTCCTTCCTTTCCTTTTCCGTTTTTCAAAACGTTCATGGTTTCTTAACCATCGTTTCAAGGTTTTTCTATCCACCTCTTTCACATTCCTTTCTTCCTGTCTTCTTCTTATTTGCTCATTGTCTCTCACCCCTCTCGCTCTTTCGCTCCCTAACTCTCTCTCTCTCTCATTCTCTCATTTTCTTTTACTTCTTCTTTTCACATCATCAGTCTCATTTACAGCGTATCGCATTTCGGGTGCAAATGTGCAAAAATACAGAACAGAACTGGGCAGAACAACAACAACATTAAAATCGATCTGAAACCCGTGCGACGAGGTGGGCGGGGTTTAGACGCAAATAGGACGTGTTTATTGCGCTCACGAACATAGACTATCACACAACTGTAAACACCGGCTGAAAACTACATAGTGAAGATATTTGGGTCCGGTTTACTCCAATCGTCTTAGCAGTAAACAATTTCAATGGGTCTTATCTAATTGGGAAAAATGTTCTGTTGGTAAAAGAACGCGCTGGAAACCTCCATAATCTCCCATCCCAAAAACAACAAAAAAAAACCCCATCCAAAACAATAAAAAATGATAAAAATCCCCAAAGTGATCTTATTCTATTTCTATTCACGTGTTCACCTGAAGTGCAGACATGTTCTGACGAAATTTTTGAAAACGGCGGGAATGTTCTCTGCTGCGGACCCAAGTTTGTCACAGATTGGTGGCGGCAAAGTTAAAAGAAACAAGAGACATGACATTAGAGAACAAGAAGAAAAGAAAGAAAAGACCCATGAACGAAAACTTAACGGCTATCCTTTCGTGATGAGGCATCAAGAATTTCAGAATATCTGGCTGGTTTATGGAGAGACACGAGCCAATGAACGCCGATAGGAAATAATGACTGATGGTTCGGTCGGTGAGCCAACGAACGAACGACGGCAGAGATGACACGACGACGAAAACGGAAGAAAAAAGAAGCACAAAAACACGGTAACTGGAGGAAAATCAATAAAATTAATTCCAGAGTTTGGCAGCGGACGACGGGTGGTAGCAGCAGGATAGCAGTATTCTCGAGCCAGCCAGCAGGACAAAAACAGTCGGCAGTGGACGCCGATGGTTAAATTGCCTCCTCTCTCTCTCTCCCTCTCTCTCCTTCATCTCATTTCTGCGCACTTGATGTTGTTTGAGAAATCAAAGATATCGTCAGGTGAACAGTTCTATCGTAGTGATGCGAACAACGAAAGAAGGTACTCATTCTGAGGACGGACGAACTGAAAAGATAGAAGAATCATAAATGATTCAATGATGAACATGGAAGGAACGGAATTTTGACAAGAACGACAGTACGCGAATAAGATGAAACGGTTAATCCTGCAAGACCGAGCAACGACACAGATCGTTTACAGTATCCGACAAAACTGAAAGAATTTACAAAATCGGCTGAGCAAGGAAATCAGTTCTATTGAAGATGAAATGGAACGAAAACAGGAGGAAAAACATTGTAGTATGCAAAGTGCGAGAAGGAGAGTGAGGAATGCAAGGAAAAGCGAAAATCAAACAAACAACAGAGATAGAAAGTAAATGGATGTATGAATAGAAGAAGATGATAAGGATGAATAGACAAATTAAAGGTGAAAAGATAAAAAAAAAGATCATATAGCTTAGAAGGATGATTACATCACCGCGATTTCGAAGTGGTGAGCTTTGCCCTTGCAAAAACAAAAGATTGCTGGTGCAGCGGAACTTTTTGCAGAATTTTTGTTTCAAGCAACCAGCTGAATTACACATATACGTACACATATACATATGCACAAATATACATTTGCATATACATATACGTGTGCATACATGTACATATACATTCATATACGTATACATATACATTTATACATACACACATATAGATATACTTTATCGAGCCAGTGCTGCTATCCTCCCAGACAAGTCTGGTACCAATTTGCCGACCCCGGAGGGATGGAAGGCTTGGTGAGCCATGGGCGCATTTCACGTGCGCGCCGCAGTGACGCCTCCAACCACTGCGCCACACGCGCCCCTATATATATACATATAAATACATATATTTATTTACATATACATGATGTCAGCAGCGAAATATTCATTAAAAAATTATCCAAAAATTATTCATATGCCAGTGAAAGAGAGCACCATTGGAAAGCGTTGTATTAGTGATGTCATCCAGTAGCAATGAGCACGACTCTGGTTCAATCCCGCCGCGAGTCAACCAAAGTCTATGTTCTCCCGAAGTGCGGAGATTGGAACCAAGCTTGTCCAAGAAGCTTGTTATGTTTTTCTGTTATGGAAACTATCATAATATCCGAAGATTTCGGAAAGAATTTGCTACGAACCCACACCAAAATTCGAAGACCTTCTTGGATGAAATTGATGGGAAGAAACAAATCAAACGAGAGAAGTATTGAGATCTCTACAATATGTGATATTGGGTCATGTAGGAAAAGTAGAGCAGAGAATCGAGAGATATTAAGATGATATCAAGAAAACAATTAGTGGAATTTAGAACACCAAGCAATGTCCGTTGAAGGGAATCCCTTCATTCTCTCTGGTCTCTTTTTTTTTTAGTGAAAATCCCTTCAATTCTTCCTTTCCAGTTTAAAAGAAGTATAAACAGCTCTTAGGAAAAGCAATGATCAAAATATGATCAAAATAGCAGCAATAATAACCCCATGAGGACATATTTTTGCCGGTGTCCTATTTTATTTACTTCCAGTGGGTGTAATGATATCGCGCACTAGTGTTCATGAATTAACAATGCTAGTAAAAAGGACAAATGTTTTTGTTCACTCTTTAAAAGTAGTGGGATATTAGTGAGGAAAAAATATACAGAGTCTGGAACTGGTTTCCATGAAATCCGATCAATGACCGGAAATCAGAGCCGGATGCCTTGGCAGCTGTGGCGTTGGCGGAGGCGGCAAGGGGCACGACTATGGCGACGAGGACCTCGAAACCAGAAAAACACCATGTGAACGCCCAGCAGCGGTTTTTATCGCAGATTTACCAATGAAAAGAAGGCACTAAGTCCACTTGGAACTGGGAAGAGGAAAAGAAGAAAAATATTCGGATCCTGAATGATTTTGAATGTGACTTTCTGGATAATCAGAGACCGCCACTTAACGCAATCGTTCCACCATCACAATATTATATCGGAGAAAACAATGCACCAGTCATGATAAGAGAGACGTTATCAAATCTTCCAAGGAAGGATGCCTGAAAGGACATTTTTGCTACGGATTTCGCAGGTGGAATATCCAACGAGTCATGAGGAACAAAAGAACAGAATACAGAAAAAAACCTGCTACTAATAACTTCATTCATTGCTTGACTAAACGAAAAACTTACCGATGAGCTGAAAGTGGATGTCTTCGATAGAATAGTTAGCTGAAGAACAAGCCAAATGATGAACAAGCCAACAGTTTATCGTCAGTAGACCGACTTCCTATGAAAAACAACAAACTTCTAGAGAACAGGAAATTGCGTCAGGTTAAAAGCGAAGGTCAGAAACGGTGCTTGAAAACCAACAAAATATTAACTTCTATTGAAAACCGAGCAATCGAAAGTTTTTTTTTCCAAGTTTTCCTATGGAATGTAATCCAAGGAGATTCCTACTAACTTGGACCACAATATTATTGGAAATGATGACAAATAACTAGTTATAGTTTCTTTCGCAAGAACCGAAAATCGCCCATATACGAAATCAAAGAGAAGAGAGACCACAAACCAGTCCATGAGAGCAAAAGCATGACTTGAAAAAGGACTATTCATTTGTATAATAAGTTCATGAGTCTCATAAAATTAAATGCCATCTATGAACAACAGGACTCCAAGAGATTCCGGTTGAAGTCAAACGAATGGTAAGCCACGCCCTATGATGGAATGCGATCGCATCGATTTAATGAATCATGTTGTTTCAGTAAAACCTTGAATTATAAGAAATTCAATCCATATCCACAAAATCCAATGACTACTGTGCACTATAGAGGACAGCCACGAATTCGCCGGTATATGAGTGACAGCCGACGGCAATGGCAATAAGTGAAATTGAAGTGGATGCAGATGTAAAGTGAATTAGAGGGTACGGTATAAAAAAACGACCAAACCACATTAAACCATCGCACCACTAGAATCGTGTCATCAGCGCTATCAGTGATAAGCTAAGATATTCAACTTTGTTTAACCTAGATGCAAACAGAGCACGCTCTGACATTCACTGTGGTTAGAAATAACCTACGTTAGCAGTTGAAGAGCAATTCCTTAGTGAAAATATGAGATGAGATAAACCGATGTTAATTCATATCACAGTTGTGCTGATGAACGCCTGTAAGCGTTAATCACCACCATCATGACTCATCGGTTTCACATTTTTTAACCAGGAACACATCCAGCAAGTGGCGAGTGCAGTTGGCTGGTTGGTTGGTTGGTTGGTCGGATGACTAGACGAATGACAAACGAGAAAGAATGAACTGAATGAGTGGGAATTATCAAAAGCTATTCATCTGTAAACTATTGTTTGAACGCTTTATCGCCTGCATATGTCGGGAAAAATCATGGAGTGAGGATGTTTGCAGTGAAAGACTTTCCGAGCCATGAGAAGTTCGGTAAAAACGAATTCAGAACTACTAATCATCTACTAAGCAGTACACTTCGATGCAATTTGGATAAATCACTGAACTCATCGGAATCCTGGCCATGAAGAAATGGTTGGTAGTAAGCAATATGAGTCGATGCGCCATGCATTTGGCTTCACTAAGCATCGCTTGGAGGTCACTGAATGCATAGCCTTTACAATGATCCGCGGTGGCCTAGCGATGCATCGAGTTAGTGCTGCTATCCTCCCAGAAGTCTGGTACGAATTTTCCGACCCCGGAGAGATGGAACGTTCGGTGGGCCATGGACGCGGGGACCGATTCCACGTGTGTGTTGCAGGGCGCCTTCCATTATTGTGCCACACGCGCTACTCAGATAAGAAGTAAAGATATGTAATCATGAAAAGAGAACGATAAGAAACTTGGTCTGAATACGTGATTCATTTGAACACTTGCGAACGGTGGCAGCAGGACATTTTCAAGACAGTGAAGTGTTTCATAGTGAAAAAATACGGCAATAAAAGATAATGGCAAAAGATAGCAATTAATCGGATTAATCGGATTAATGGATGAAACTTGACATGAGAGCGAGTGGTAGGAAGAGGATGGAAGCGAACAGGAGCGAGCGAGCGACATGACCTTGAAAGCCTTCAGACGTCCGATTACGACCACCTCGGAGTTCGTCGGCGGCGAAGTAGGCACGGAAACCTTGCCGCACTCATGTGGGTGGCTGGGAGGCGCTTGTATGTAGACGGATCGACCGCGATGATGCTACTCCAGAAAAACTGAGGGCGCATCCTAGAGAAAGGTGCATCGACTGCACCATGTCTGATTAATATCTTCGATCAATCATGTAGTCGATAAGTTAACCAATCAATCGGTACAAAAAAGCAAGAACGTAAATTTTCTCATTTCATGATTTGCTTAAAAACTTGATGTGAGCCGACCACCACAATCAGGAATACGTAACTATAGTGAGGTCAGAATAGTTTGGTTTCGAGGGTTCTCCGTGTCTCTTTCGGTTTCGAAAGGATTTTAAAAGGCACTGAAACGAGGTTTGAAGAACATTCGCTCTAACAACGGAATGAGGAAGGTCGAATTCCAAAAAAGGATATTCTTCGTTGCAACAACAAGTGCTTAAAAAATCCAAAAGAAGGAAGATCCATAGGAAGTTAAACAAATGTGGCAGATCATCTTCTACTTTTTTTTTGTATGATATGTTTTAAACTATCTTCGATCAATAATTGATCGTTGCACGATTTGTTGGCTATACATCTTCTTATCAACAAAGTCACGGTAATGCATTAAAAAGTCGCTATAAATGGTCCCATCATTGAATGCAAATATTTCGCTAACTGAGAGACTACAAAATCTAAAAGGTGAAGAAAGAACTAAAAGAAAGAGACGGTTGTGAAATCATTTTAAAACTGAAGTGTTACGATATCTGGCATTGACGACAATGTTGGTAGAGGCGGCGATTTGTGCCTTCAAATTCCGAAAAGACGAGAAGTGACATGTTTATCAGATCGCCCATCCGAACCAAATGCGATACAGATACATAAATGCATACACACATACACACATACAAACACATATATATATACATATATACATGTATAGATAGATAGATAGATAGACAGATAGAACGTACACACGTACACACATACATACACAGGCGCAGTTAAACATACACACCAACACAAAAGCATACACACACAGTACATTACGCGTAAACACACAGATGGACAGGAACATACATACACATACAAATGCACATGGTCAAATATATACTCATGTATACATGAGTACATGCAGAGTGCACATATGCAGCTACTGTACTCCGTAACTGTAACATCCGCATACCGCATATGTCTCCCAGTTATTCCATCAGCTTCGCTAGTGATGTTTTTTAACAACACCGGCCGGTAAAAACTACCATTACTGAAGAATAGTGTGATTGTGCAAACAAGTGAGTATGCTTATATGAATCTTCAAAACATCACTTATTCATCTAGGATTTCTCTGCCACAACCGTCTCTACTGACGACTGACGTGACCTGGGAAAAAGCTGTGTTACTCTAATAAAAATCACCTATGTCATCTATGCCGCCTTGAATCCGGTTCACCACCAAGTGTTTAGCGAGCGTAGCGCAGCGTTCGATACAAACGCAGAGCGGATACACGAAGCTCATTTCCTGCATTCACCGGTGTCCCTACGTAAACAGATCGTCACTTTTAGATCTCGGCTAACGTTTCTGTTCACCAGTCACTGACAACTTTCCGCAGGGGATTGCAAACAGACTACGCGTGATCCTGATAATAACAGGGGAATCAGCATATAATGAAAACACTTCTCTAAAACGGTAAAAAAAAATAATACGCTAGGCGTTGATCACTACCCCAAGCATGCGTCGTGCATTCGTATGCATTCGTAGAGTAAAAGTTGTTGAATGCATATTCGTCTTATAAAATGACTAGTAGGTATTTACTGGTTTGTTAAATCAATGTTTTTAATTTTCCTAGACAAGTCTAACAGGTCTAGTGCCAACTTGCCTACATCAGCGGGCTGGAGGGTTTGATTTGTCCTGAGCATGGGATTTCACCAAGGAGAATTGGTGTAATGAAGCACGCTGCAAACCACTGCTTTTCATAAAACACTAAATATCCTTATGGATTCAAAAATGATGCAGTCATTTGTGTATATGAAAAAAGGTTGTAATATGCAGTGCAGTGAAAATAATGAGAACCAAAAGTGTAACATTTATCGAAGACGAACTTAGAAGATTTGATGTGCAAAATAAAAGGAAGAAAAAAAGAAAAGCAGAAAAGAAGAGAAGACATCAGGATTTCCCATAAGTTTCAATTTCAAATATTCATTACTATTCAAGTGAGGAGTCGCTAGCACGGCAATCCCGCTCGAAACCTCAGAAAAAACCTTTGCACGAACAGCAGAATTACCAGTGAAGTGGAATTTGTGCCGTAATTTACACATTTATTTGTGAAGCGCAACCATTCAAATACTTAAGTGAGCAATTAGGCGACCGGGGACGCGTGTGGCTCAGTGGTCGGAAGCGCCCTGCAACACATACGTGGAATCGATTCCCGCGCCCTTAGCCCATCAAGCCTTCCATTCCTCCGGAGTCGGTAAATTGGTACCAGATTTGTCTGGGAGGATAGCAGCACTGGCTCGATACATCGGTCGGCCACCGCGAGTCATTATAATGGCTAGATAGGCATTCAGTCTCCTCCAAACGATGCTCAATGAAGTCGAATGCATGGCGCATCCTTCAGGGATTGATCAACGACGAGAGTTTTATACTTTACCCTTCAATTAGGTGATTGATGTGTCTGATCAGTGTTATCCTACTAAAGCAAAGGCGTTTATCGAAAAGCTTCAATCTTGCGATACGATGTTTACTTTCCTTTCTAAATACAGAATAATTGATAAATCCAGCTCCGAAAGGTAACTTCTGTTGGCACCCACGCAGTGCCCACAAAAACTGCAGCATTTTTTTTTTCGTGGTGAAGTAGAATAAACGGATGACTAGCTAAGAATATGACGTAAAAATGGCAGTTCTAGTCGTTGTGAGGGATGTAGTGTTGACCACATATGGAAGATTCTTTAAAGAGTGGGTCGCAAACTAGTAATTTTTTAGACAGGCCACTTTCTTTCTTTTTCAGAGATAGGCGAAACGAAAGATCCGCATGGTGTGGTGGTGAACACGTTAGCTCCCAGAAACGGTAATAGAGCGTTCGTTCTCCACCAGAGACATCTGCGGTCTGGTGTTTTGCAAATATCTCAGCATCATCGTGGTTAAATTCTTAGATTTCGAAAAATCGTTTTAAGGAGAATTTCCTCGACAGGTTAGCCAAGTCGCTGTCTAAGTGTTTCATTGAACGGACACCATAGGCGCCATTTTCTTGCGCAAAAAGTCAATTATCACTGGAGAACTAGCTCCTCCGCCCTTAAAAACTAATTTGTTTTTTATGCTTTCTTGATGAGCAGACGTTAAGTATCCGCATTCGCTCATTCCATCTGTGTATCCGTAGCTGCAACGAGTGGAACCCAGTGTGTGTGGAGCACCGCTGCAAAGAGACAAATCACTCGGGAATGCCTTTTCGCACAGCACCGCTGCTCAATGATCATCGAAGACAGTTTGTTTGTTGGTTTACAATGAAAGTCGATTTACGTAACTGCCGTCATTTTGACAGCTGCCAAGTTTCAAAAATCCCAAGATGAAGCAAAAGGCGGAGTGTCTCGTAATCATGCATGATTTACTGGCAGACTTCAGGCTCATTTCGTGTCCTTGGACAGGCACATTCCTCATCCACCTAAACCTTGGGCTAATGGTCACTTGTCAATAAGTGGACGGCCTGCAAAGACAGTGAGTTGTATAGAAGCTATTAGTCATGCGATTGAAATCTGGACTCTGGGTTTTTCATTGGGATTATGAAAATGTTTGGCTGAATGCACATCAACTTGTTCTCTAAGGAGGATGAAATCTGCCTGACCGTTAGCCAATTTGAGGTAAATATTGTATCTACAATCTCGTTTACCAAGAAATTAGTCGACTGAAACCGAGGTTAATACAAAGTCAGTGCTCTGTTTATTTTATTCTACAAAGTCGTAGAGAAAGAAAACAATCAATATGAGGAGGAGAAAAAATCAATAGCAGAGGAAAGAATTTCTCTGGCAAACGAGAAAACACTGAAATCGGAATGGACTGGACGCAAAATACTGTGTTATCATCATCAAATGCTCTCATATGCAATTCATAGCACTCACGACAGCGCTTTTATCCAGTGAAGCTGCTGTAGTGCTTCTCGCTAAAGCTTTCAGGATCGTTACAGTAAAAACAGATTAAAAACTTTACAATATGACTTCAGCTTTTCTTAGCCGACAGCTACCAAGAGGGCCAATGAATTTCTGCTGTTGTAAGTCTCAACTAACCCAAGATTAGACCAGCATAGGTTCTAATCAACACTGTCGCGGGTCAGAGCTTCCAGCAGGCTGTAATCGCTTGGCGGGCACCACAGTTCATTTTCCTTTCGGCGACTGAGTTAAGGTGCATTGAAGGTTCTCCTCTAGGTGGACTTTCTTTGGTGATCAATACCTAGAATGTATTCTACTATGCCAATATAAAAATGAAATCGGTATCGTGTAGATCCGCCCGTGTCCAGTGATTCACCACCTCCTCGCACTTAAAGGGTATCTCGTAAAGGTGTAAACCTGTTATACAGCTGGAATTTCATCCTCATCACGCTTACTGAAAGTGAGAAGGAGTTTCATCCTAACGTCTCCCGGAATCGTCGATATGAGTGAACCGATTCTGCAGCCATACTAGCCGAGATTTCTGTGTTCACCTTTTCGATAGAAGCGGTTCAAGAAGTTTCTTGTCGAAGTATGAAACTTTTCGTGTTCTACGTGCTATAGAAGCCTACTTAGTGACTCTAGTGGCTGTTACAGTTATCTGATGATTATAGGTGATATAAACGATCTATAGATATATATCTACATACAGATAGGTGATTGAAAAGGTCAGTGCAGGTAAATCTACGATGAGTAAAAATTTGGTGATGGTATGGATATGTGTTTCGCCAAAATATGGGAAGTTTGTACAGTCAGCAGCTGCCTGTGAATAGCGTCGTGTAATGATATTTAGGTTGAGCGATGAATGGGCGAATACCGAGAACGGAGGAACGATACATAAATTTGCGGTCACTGACATTATAAACGATCAAGCGGACAGCTGTGTGCTCTTGAAACCCGCTAAAAAACCGTCGGCTGTGCAAAATTATTTTGTCAAGCATGAAATTATGATTTGAAAAGAAATATGAATGCTGAGCTCCACGGTCTGAAGGGAAGAGCGCTTAGCTGTCGAAGCAGCTGTCGCTCTGAACTCTCCATATGAACTAAATTTGATTAGAACGTATGATATGGATTAGGAAAATGGGAGACAAGAGGGATTGAATTAAACGAAAATTCGCTTCTAAAGGAAAAAAAATTGCTGTCAACTTAACCTTTCCAAGCTCTGAGAAAGGTGAAATCCGCCGAACGTCAGCTTATTCGTGAATAAAGAATAAAAACTCCCCCGACTGACTTTCTATTAATCTCGGCATTAATCAAATAATTCTCTGTGTTCTTGTTGAGCAAACGCGAGGTGTTATTTTTATTCTTTGTTCACGAATAAGCTGACGTTAATAATAATGGCTCATGTGGTGCCAAGGAGACAGGGATGTAGCGCAGAAATAAAAAGTATAGGAAAAGGAAAAGGATGATAAACATAAAATATAGATATCTATGAGAAGCACATTAGGCTTCCATGTGAACTCTGTGTGGTTGGGCCCCCTCGTGAGATATTCAGTGGAAGACTCATAGGAAGCGGTGCGTATGCGATGAAGCTATTCTGTGTTTAATGTGATTGAAATCTTGGTTTAGCGTTTTCTCTGTTTTTGATTATGGAGGTGTTTGGCCGAATAGATTGCTGTCAACATGACCTTTCCAAGCTCTGAGGAAGGCGAAATCCGCCGAAACGTCAGCTTATTCGTGAATAAAGAATAAAAATAACACCTCGCGCTTGCTCAACAAGAACACGTAGAAAAAAATTGCAGCCGAAGAAAGACCTATGAACTGTGGTGATGGGCGCTCAAACGTTAATAGCGCTCATTGTTCCAGGAAATGTCTCTGACGAAACTGTGTGCCAAATAGCAGATATCTCGACTTTTCCGTTTTATGCATGAAATGTCGTCTATTGACAACAAATCCGTCGCCCAAGAAAAAGAGCATGATCTGGCATAGAGACGCGACAAAAACTGGTCTACTGAAATGCAATCTCACTTAATAGCACTATTCTTTTCTCACTATGCACATTTCCTAACGAAGAACATAGCGACAATCTTTTCCCACCAAGCACACTTAATATAATAGACATTCTAAACAAAGCGGAATGCATTGAAATCCATTCATGACCTAGTTAGGTGCCTGACTCCATATCTGCCCTGTACAACGAGTTGTGGTTGCTTACCGATATATCACTTCAGTGCTCGTGTTCTCCCAGACATGTCTAGTGTCAATTTGCGGACCATAGAGGGTTGGAACACGTGGCATTTCTCAAACCAAAGGATCGAACCAACTACCATGTGTATAATGCAGGACACCGCTATCCACCGCATCACACGCTACTAAACGATGTGATAAGAGATATTTAATGTTCGGTTCTGCGTGTTTTCTCTCCTGGACTTGTTCATTCCAGTGTTTAACGTTACAGTAATGTTTTAAACCGCTGAATGAATCACTATGCGCCTTGATGACAAATCGATGACCGCTACATTAACGAGGAACTCGAATTTTCCCGATTTTAGTCACTGATGGAGGCCAAGCTCACCGTTTATTCTAACACTAATTCACTAATAAACGTGAACGATTACTAGTTATGAGCAGCCACAGCCACAGTACTTGCAAGTGAACGGGGTTCTTTTTTTGCAGGAAGTTCCCGGATTTCGCCACACTGCAGTGAACGACGGCAACCGTTCATCAAGTGGAATGCTGGGGATGTCTGTAGGCGCAAGGTTTTTGACCGCGTCGTTCGTCATGGAAGTGTCCATGACAGATGACTGCGATGTGTTTGCAGTGATTTCAAAGGAAAAAAAAAAAAGAACAATATATGAGGAAGACGTCTGATTAGAAAACAGCACAGAATCATCACCAACACTTCCAATGTTCTTTTCTCACAAGAGATCTAAGTAATTTTGAAAAGAAAAATAAATGTAAGCCAAAAGAACGCATAATTTTTTCGGTGGTTCTTAAAGGGCCCTACGAAATCGATTAATTTTTCGGAAGGACTAAACACCCAATTGTAAAATTTCAAAGTGGATTTTACATCTTTCAAGAATTTTGACATATCACTGTAGCAAAGCAAAGTTTTAAACTTCTGACAGGTACTGTAATCAAAGAAAATAATATTATATTTTTAATGAACGAATTCACGTAACGCAATAGTTAGAGGTGTCCTACAACAAGCACATGGTCAGCGGGTTTAATCCCAGAGAAAGATAGGCAATGCATCCCTAAGCCAAATTATTTTGGGAAAATAGAAAAAACTATTGACCTGAGACATCGGCATTCCACTGCAAGTATTATTATATTACTATTATATTATAGCATTATATTAGTATTATATATTATTATATTATAGTATTATATATAGTATTATATAGTATTACATTAGTATTATATTATATTATATTATTATTATTATTACATTATTATTATGCAAGTATTATTATAGGCGCCAGATATGCACTCAATAACCTCCAACCTACTACGAATTGAGTTGACTGCATGGAGCATCTCGTCAAGGATTAATCAATGCCTTATTTATCCCTTATTTTCGAATGAACTAGCTAAGTAATCAACTTGAACTCGAATAGATACGAAACCAACTGACAAAAGTAGAATATTTATGAACAGATTATGAGAGGATGGCACCAGACACTAGTGATAATAATAGCTACCTGGTCTAAATTTTATTACAAAATATAAAGAAATAACGCAGTAAAGAATATGGGGTGAAAAATAACCAACGTATCTTCAATGTGTTCCGCCGAACTACAGTCCGAATGGAATGTAGTTTCAACGGAAGAATTCCTCGAACGTCTTCGTTACTAATCGACGTCAGTGTCCATGTTTTGCTTCAGTTTTACACAGTGATCGAAAAATAGCATGGTCAATTGTTCGAGTATGCATCGGGCTCATTCATTTGGACTTCATCTCCCTGAGGCAGAATGGCTTGTCTGGGAAAAACTCCATCCCGTGCATCCACTATGTGTGGTGATGACCCGCGAACGCTATATGAAAAGTGTTTCAGAATTCAGAAAATTTGACAGAGTTTATGAAGAAGATAAAACCCTTATGTTAATCCACCCTTAAATCCGAAAAGCGTCGTACAAGGCAATAAATCGAATGAACGACGTGCAGTGATTTGCATCATATGTGAGTACAGACCATATGATTACAAGGACAAATAGAAGCGTATACTACATAGAATGTTGAATTTGTAGTTACAGTGGCTTCGGCCAGTCAAAAGATCAGCTGCGAGAATAACTGCCTGCTTCTAGAAGAATTGCTATTACTCTCGACATATCCTAGTCGCAACGTAAAAAACCTGCACGCGAACTCCAATGCCAGTAGTCGATAGCAACTAATGAGAAAACCTCTGGCGTTCTAACGACATTCGGAAAGAGTCCATGCAAGCATCTAAGAAGTAAAGCGAATAGTATAAGGAAATGGTACTCTACTCTAACACGTGATATGGCACTTTATCTTGGAATGATTGTTTGATAGACATAACCATAGGTGGATTTCACTCTTCATTCCTCGCGAACAACACATCGGTGGTCCAACAGCACGATGAGTAGTTTATGAAAAATTGGCGTTTAGTCATATGCTGAATCTTCGTTAGTACTTTAGATTTCACCGATTTATGAAGGTATTGTCACATACAACAAGTCCAGGCTCTGAGGAAAGTTGCCGAAACGTCGGCCAGCGGGCAACAACAACAAAAACAACAACAATAGGAACATCTATACCAACCTCGCGTCAGCTGAACAAGGGCATTTCGTAAATATAAATATATATATATATATATATCACCTGTATCATCTGTAGTCCCGTTGATCGTCGAGTGCCTGGAGCGGGAGCCAGTAAATCCTCCATTTTTCCCTATCGCGGGCAAGAGTAGCCCAATGGGTTCTCCTCGCTTTAGGGACTCGTCGAGCATCATATCTTTCTTCAAGGCTTTTCGTGAAGAACTCTGACCAACGGGTCAGTGGTGTTCCTGCAGCACATTTGACATCCCGAGGAATCCAGTCACTAACTGCTCTTGTCCATTGGTTATCATTCATACGCATTATGTGTCCGGCCCTACCTCATCTTCGACTGTTTGGCGTGTAGAACGGCATCTTCGATTTTTGATCGTTGACGCAGGTCTGAGCTTCGGATCCAATCGGAGCTTCAGATCGGGTGTTCTTTGTTTTCTTCACTATATCCAGGATGCTCCTGAAAGCTCCCCAATCCGCTGGTTTCCTTCTGCTCAGCTCTAAAGCTAAGTCATTCATCATGTTGATTTTCTGACCCAGATAGACATAACTGGAGCATTCGGAGATATTCGGTCCGTTGAGCGTGAATGGGGCAAGCGAAACCAATAGGTTCTTTATGAACATCGTTTTTGTGAGATTTAGTCGAAGACCAATTTTTCCACACGCTTCATCAAAGACCGCATGCACACGTTTTGCTTGGCTAATGACTGGTGTTATAAGGACAATATCATCAGCAAAGCTAAGGTGATGTAACTGCCGACCATCGATTTTCACTCCCATATTATCCCATTCCAATGTTCGCATGACGTTCTGGAGGGTAGCGCTATATAATTTTGGCGAGATGGAATTGCATTGCCGAACTCCTCTTTTTTCGTCAATGTTAATATCGTTGTAGAATGGTGATATCTCGGCTGTGAAATTTTTGTGCAGCTCAAGAAGAATCCTTATGTACTGAGCAGAGACTCCTTGACTACCAAATGCTTCCATGACTGCTTCTATCTCACTTGAATCAAAGGCCTTCTGTAAATCGATGAAGACAGAGCGGTCTTTTGTACTTTCGCGATACTTCAATGAGCCTTGTTAAAGTGTGAATGTGGTCCATCGTACTAAATCCTTTTCGAAACCTTGCTCACATGGCTGTCCTTCGTCCAGTGTTCTGTCAATCCTGTTTAGGATGACTCGAGTGAAAAGTTTGTAGACGACAGACAGCAGGCACATTGGGCGATAGTTGCCTATATCGTGTAGGTCACCCTTCATGAACAATAACGCGGTCTTGCTGGTCTTCCACTGAGTAGGGACCTTGCATTCAAACAGGTAACGTGTGAAGAGCCGAGCCAGTGTGTTTACGAGGACTGGTGGAAGGTTCTTCAGATGTTCTAATCTTATCCTGTCCAGACCTGGTGCTGTTCGATTTTTCACCGACGAAATGGCATGTCGGAATTCGGAAGGGAGAACCGGTGGTACAACATATCCATCCTCTTTTATTTCGTAAGACGGGAGATGGTCGTGGCTATCGAAGAGATCTGAGTAGTAATCGTGGATGATTTTCTCCATTGCCTTTTTGGACGTTGTTATTGTTCCGTCTAGGCGTGGGAGTGCATTCATCTTGGTCTTGTAATTGGTGAAGCTTCGGCGGGCTTTGCGAATGCTTTTCTCAGGCTCTGCAGCTTCGACCATTACTGCTGCTCTTCTCTCTTTAAGACCTTCTTTTCTCGCCTGTCTACATTGCTTCTCAAGTTCGGACGTTAGTTCGCGGTTGCCTGCAGCTCGTGCGATTCCACGCTGGCGTATTAGCTCGAGAGTTCCCGGAGGCAGACGTCTCTTGGTGACTTTCGAATTCTCAGCTTTCATAGCGCTAACGTAAGCGGTTTTTTCTCCTCTCCGCTAAAAATAGAATCTTGCACGAAGGAGACGGTGGTCTGATCCCGTGTAGAATTTTGGGACAACAGCGACATCCATTAGGCAAAACCCTCTGTTTACTGTGATGTAGTCTATATCGTTATGGTAGTCTCCATTGGGAGACTCCCGCGTCCAGCGTTGAGGGTGGTGCTTTTGGGATTGCGAATTACATGGTCTTGGTCGCCATGATAAACTCAGATAGCCGCTCACCCTGTTCGTTCCATTTAATCCACGGGTCCCAATATGACGTTCCTCCTACGTTCTTCTTGGTCCAATCTTGGCATTGAAATCACCAATTATGATCTTGAAGAATATATGGTCTTCTCTGCAGAACTTCTCCAAGTCATGTAGAACACTTAGAAGACTGTCAAAGCCGGTAATGATCCATATCTTTTTAATCGTAAACGTCCGATTCCGGTTCTAAGTTGTTCGAATGAATCCATGTTTATGCACAAACTCGTGTTGACGAGAACGCCGACACCGTCTACTCCCCTACTGTCGCATGTTCCAAGGAACAGTTTTTCTCAAGTGTCATAGACGGCGTTGAATGGGTGGCGTCGTCTCGTCTCGGTCAGGTCGATGACGTCGTACCTTATCCTTCTTGCTTGCATGAGCAAGTCTTCTATCAAGGACTTGTATGCAAGTGTATGTGCATTGTAGGTAGAGATCGTCACCATAGTTTTTGATCCAGACAGCTTCCATTGGTCCTGAGATTTAAGCAGCCTCTCCATACTCGTCCTATGCAACGCCGTGGAAGTGGGCGCTCTCCCGGGGTCAGGAGAAAGAGGCCCTTTTTTTTAACTGCATTTAGTATTTTGATACCCACGTATAGCTTGCTGGGCTCTGAACGTGGGGGCTGGGTATACTCACGGGTAGCTTGGCAGTCTCTCACAGAGCGGACATGGAGCTTATTTGTTGGAGGCGACCCCTAACCACCTCCCATGTACTCCCCTATCACTTGATAGCAGGCTTTTGGCCGCCCATTCCAATGTTCGCATGACGTTCTGGAGGGTAGCGCTATATAATTTTGGCGAGATGGAATTGCATTGCCGAACTCCTCTTTTTTCGTCAATGTTAATATCGTTGTAGAATGGTGATATCTCGGCTGTGAAATTTTTGTGCAGCTCAAGAAGAATCCTTATGTACTGAGCAGAGACTCCTTGACTACCAAATGCTTCCATGACTGCTTCTATCTCACTTGAATCAAAGGCCTTCTGTAAATCGATGAAGACAGAGCGGTCTTTTGTACTTTCGCGATACTTCAATGAGCCTTGTTAAAGTGTGAATGTGGTCCATCGTACTAAATCCTTTTCGAAACCTTGCTCACATGGCTGTCCTTCGTCCAGTGTTCTGTCAATCCTGTTTAGGATGACTCGAGTGAAAAGTTTGTAGACGACAGACAGCAGGCACATTGGGCGATAGTTGCCTATATCGTGTAGGTCACCCTTCATGAACAATAACGCGGTCTTGCTGGTCTTCCACTGAGTAGGGACCTTGCATTCAAACAGGTAACGTGTGAAGAGCCGAGCCAGTGTGTTTACGAGGACTGGTGGAAGGTTCTTCAGATGTTCTAATCTTATCCTGTCCAGACCTGGTGCTGTTCGATTTTTCACCGACGAAATGGCATGTCGGAATTCGGAAGGGAGAACCGGTGGTACAACATATCCATCCTCTTTTATTTCGTAAGACGGGAGATGGTCGTGGCTATCGAAGAGATCTGAGTAGTAATCGTGGATGATTTTCTCCATTGCCTTTTTGGACGTTGTTATTGTTCCGTCTAGGCGTGGGAGTGCATTCATCTTGGTCTTGTAATTGGTGAAGCTTCGGCGGGCTTTGCGAATGCTTTTCTCAGGCTCTGCAGCTTCGACCATTACTGCTGCTCTTCTCTCTTTAAGACCTTCTTTTCTCGCCTGTCTACATTGCTTCTCAAGTTCGGACGTTAGTTCGCGGTTGCCTGCAGCTCGTGCGATTCCACGCTGGCGTATTAGCTCGAGAGTTCCCGGAGGCAGACGTCTCTTGGTGACTTTCGAATTCTCAGCTTTCATAGCGCTAACGTAAGCGGTTTTTTCTCCTCTCCGCTAAAAATAGAATCTTGCACGAAGGAGACGGTGGTCTGATCCCGTGTAGAATTTTGGGACAACAGCGACATCCATTAGGCAAAACCCTCTGTTTACTGTGATGTAGTCTATATCGTTATGGTAGTCTCCATTGGGAGACTCCCGCGTCCAGCGTTGAGGGTGGTGCTTTTGGGATTGCGAATTACATGGTCTTGGTCGCCATGATAAACTCAGATAGCCGCTCACCCTGTTCGTTCCATTTAATCCACGGGTCCCAATATGACGTTCCTCCTACGTTCTTCTTGGTCCAATCTTGGCATTGAAATCACCAATTATGATCTTGAAGAATATATGGTCTTCTCTGCAGAACTTCTCCAAGTCATGTAGAACACTTAGAAGACTGTCAAAGCCGGTAATGATCCATATCTTTTTAATCGTAAACGTCCGATTCCGGTTCTAAGTTGTTCGAATGAATCCATGTTTATGCACAAACTCGTGTTGACGAGAACGCCGACACCGTCTACTCCCCTACTGTCGCATGTTCCAAGGAACAGTTTTTCTCAAGTGTCATAGACGGCGTTGAATGGGTGGCGTCGTCTCGTCTCGGTCAGGTCGATGACGTCGTACCTTATCCTTCTTGCTTGCATGAGCAAGTCTTCTATCAAGGACTTGTATGCAAGTGTATGTGCATTGTAGGTAGAGATCGTCACCATAGTTTTTGATCCAGACAGCTTCCATTGGTCCTGAGATTTAAGCAGCCTCTCCATACTCGTCCTATGCAACGCCGTGGAAGTGGGCGCTCTCCCGGGGTCAGGAGAAAGAGGCCCTTTTTTTTAACTGCATTTAGTATTTTGATACCCACGTATAGCTTGCTGGGCTCTGAACGTGGGGGCTGGGTATACTCACGGGTAGCTTGGCAGTCTCTCACAGAGCGGACATGGAGCTTATTTGTTGGAGGCGACCCCTAACCACCTCCCATGTACTCCCCTATCACTTGATAGCAGGCTTTTGGCCGAATTGACTTGTAAAATACAATCCACATTATATAGAAAGTATGTGCAAATCGGCGCAGCAGAAAAAGGGAGTCCATCCCCTGGATGCACCTGCGTCTCAGGGAAGCAAAGGTCGCTTTTGGTCCGCGATTAACCCCCTATGCGCCACCTGTGGAGGCACCACGTAGCCTCGAGACTAACCGATTCGAGATCCCTCATATGAGGGAGATCCGTGGATATATATATATATATATATATATATATGAATATATATGCATATATACACGCATATATATGCGTATATATAAGCATAATGTGCATAGAAACGAATATTAATTGCACTGGGTGTTGGAAGAATTAATAAAAACACTCCTGCATATTTATATCGGTACTAAAAATTCGCATATTGCGTCACTTTCGAGCACAAAAAGTAGAAAAACTGCAGAAAGGGCGACTCCACAAGACTCTGTTTAAAGGGATGAGAAGGAAAATTTGGGTTCCGATCTACGGAATGGACTAAGGACCAGCCTCTGTTTTTGTCAGACTAAGTGCCACACCATAACAATTGCACGTTAGGTAAAAATTAGTCGCCAAGATGATGATAAAACATCTTAAGGAGAGCTCTGGACGAAAAATACGTGGTGCTTCGTGTTCCTTCCTCAGCGAAAATAGCAGAGAACGTGAAGAAATTGAAGAAACTTCAGTGACGTCGACCACTTGATGTCTAGCTGTAGAATGGATTGACAATGGGGAAAGATCGTAGCTTGAACGACGACGATACGAAAACACAACAGATTTGTTTCTAAAAACATTCGCTTATCAAGAGAAATACATACTGGGGCTCACAATTAGTGCTAACATTGTAATAGAGAAAATTGACAGACAACAGTATTCTCCATATTTCCCCGTTGGAAATGGTCCGCTGGAAATAGTCCATTTGATGTTCTTACCTGAAAAAGTCGGATCCGTCGTAACTTTACGACAATGGAAATACAGAGAAGATGAATACATAACAGAAGAAAAACTTGCAACAAATTCGACAAATTCGTGTAGAGTGGACAATCTAAGGAAATATTTAGATTAGTCATCCCAGGGCTAATTGAAAGTCGAAAATTAACTGACAGAAAAGTTTAAAAAAATTGGGAAGGCTAAACGACCACCAGGACCTTGTCGACAGTTGGAATGTATCAACTGCTTGACAAATGACTTCACCTCATTTGAGATTTTTCACAGCAGCGAAGAAACGTGCAGGATTCAGAATAAACAGGACTATAAAAAACGATTATTCTACAACAGCAAAAGATAATGCCGATAGGTATGAAGAGATAGCCAAGCAAGGCTGGAAATCGAATAGGAACGAGTTGTGTCGTGTTAAAATTAATATGATGATATTACAGTACCTCACGAAGTGTCCGTACAAAACACAGCCAAAACCAAAGAGTGGACGAGTATATGATTCAGATAATATAAATTAAGAATTCGAAGTTGTTGAACTTTCAAAAGGCAAAGCTTGTAATCGTTTCAATCAGGAAGCCTAGCCAAGAGTAAACCTATACCAGGATCCACCACCATTCTGGCATTAAAGTGGCATGGAGGCAAATCTCTTTCTGATACACAAGAGCTGTGACTGCTTGTGGTGGTGAAGACCTGGATGAGACTTTGGACAAGCTGACCTCAGAATCCCACAAACTATAATAGCTTAACCAGCAAATATCCGAAAAATGGAGATCATACTGGGGTCCGCACAACCAGTGAGGACCCGCCATTCAAGTATTAAGCAACTAAGTAAAGCCTGCAATTGACTTAACGGATCATGCAGAGAAAAAATTTTTGCCTTTCAAAAAACGGAAAAATAAATATTCGAAAAAAGGTAAAATGAACGAGCAGGCAACAAACAACAAAAGAAGCATCGTATAGAACAACGTTCAGAAGAAATAGGCACAAAGAACAGGCATGATCCGAATGGTGATGACAAGAAAACATCACGGCGTTAATAAATCAGGAAGAATAGGACGCCGGTGAATTGTTGTTGTATACATACTCTTGAAAGAACAATTATGAATGTTTTAGTCCGCTGAAACGGCTTTAGCAATGACGGGCGTCACCCACACACGAACTCCATCACTGCTGGAGATGAGACTGAACCAGTAGCGAAGTGAACGTGACTGCACTAGCGGAAGTCATCGAGAAGGTGTGCAAAGAAAAAGATAACGACTAAACACTTAAAAACAAGTACAACGGCCCCTTCGAATGAAAGAGCAAATAGGATTAAAGGCCGCAATTCACTTGCTTCTCCCGCAAATTCCAGCTCCAAGTTTCAATGAAGTCATAAACAACAAAAAAAAAAGATATCAAAAAGCAAAAATAGCTGAGAACTCGTCGATTATCCATCTAAGACTTCGTCTACACAGAGTGCTGATCTTTAGTGAAAACAAAACGTCACTAAGCAGTCACGGAGGCGAACTGCACACTGTGCGTGTGGACATAAGTGCTCGAAAACGAAAACGCAGTTACAATCAAAAAAAGGATTACAAGCTAACCAGCTGCAGGAATGTCGTAACATTACCTAAAGACGTATTCTACACGAAGTATTTGGCATCAGAGACAACAAAACGCCACCAGACAGTCAGTACTGAAATGAACCAGTCACTCGGTGTCGTGGTGAACGCAAGTGCTCGGCGGCGGCGCCACGCTGACGAGAAGGCTGATTCAACTCGATCGAGCCTCGAAGAGTGTTCGACAACAGATAGTGGCAACCCCATTGACGCCGTTTGACTGATTCAGACAGTCACTGTTTGTCAGACATATGTTGATCCTAGCGGTACTATTTAATTAACGTAGGTTGTGATCTACTTCGTTTTTCATCTGTTCCATTAGACCTAAAAACTTTATTTATAGCTGCTACTATATTCAGATAGAACTTCAAGGTAAAACAAAAGGAGTAGGGCAATTTTTTGGAGAGAAGAAAGAAGGGAGAGAAAGTAGTTACAGAAAACATGAATGTTTCTGATTTCCTGTGGAATAAAACCAAGCATTACTGCTCTAAGATTTTCCTTTAGTTATCAAAAACTGCAGACACGCTTTTAAAATTCTTTGCCAGCTTCCTTTAGGCACCTACTACTCTAGTCTTGTATGCCGATAACATCGGTAACATATTGGAGTAAACTAGCTTTCTCCTCCAGTAACTTCAGCAAACTACTCCGGATCAATTCCGCTGATGAGTTATTTCTGATGGCGATGATCGATAGAACTAGCTCAGAGAAAGGCGAAAGAAAAGATCCGCATGGTGTGGTGGTGAATGCGTTAGCCTTCGGAAAGAGTAATAGAGCGTTCATTTCTCACCGCAGACACCTGAGGTCCGGAGCTTTGTTTGCAAATATCTCAGCGTCATTGTGGTTACTTCAGTAATAGCTTTTCCTTCAAAGTAGGAAAGAATACAATGCATACATGCTTGTCATCGAATCCAGTCAAAGATTTTCTTCGTCGGAAAAGTGCAAAGTGAGAAAAGCTTGGAAAGCGAAACAAGTGGATATCACGATGGAATTTGGCCGAAGTGTAGAAGGGCGCTCATCCAATTATTCAATTAGGAGACTTATAAAATTGTATTAAACCTGAAAAGAAGAATGCAATGGAAAGGGTAAAGGAAGAAGCTCTCAGCGTAGATCAATCCCTAGGGGATGCGCTATGTATTCGACTTCATTAAGCGCCGTCAGAGGTAATTGAGTGCATAGCTGGTCTATACAATGATCCACGGTGGCCTACCGATGTGTCGTGATGCTGTCTTCCCAGACATGTCTGGTACTCATTTGCTAACCCCGGAGCGATGGATGGATTGGTGAGCCGGGGGCGGGGAATGGATCCCATGTGTATTACAGAGCTTCTCTCACCACTGCTCTACACCCTGCCCTTAGAATGTAATAAGCTATCAAAACCATATTGAAGTAAATGAAATGCTAGGATAAACTATATTACATAAACCTGCTCCAGTTTTTTTTATTGGTATTCTAAAAAACCCACTATTTATCCTCCACATCTATGTAGCGCGAGCGACTTCATAACCCTTTAAGCAGTTACACCGCAAAAAAATTAGGTTCATGAATAAGAAACAGAAACGTAAAACACACTGATTCTAGTATGGTCACTGTTATTATAATGTCTACCCAACTAAATCTAAACGCATGGGAAATACTGAGCGACTTGTCGCGAGATAACTGGTCCCATTCGCTCCTAGAGTGAGGAAACAACGTTCTCCGATGATCAGTAAATCAACACAAGATGTAGAAATGGCTTAGTGTAATGTTTGTTGTTGTTCGTGTCGCTAATCCTCATGGTGATCAATACCACCACCATCACGACCACAAGTAGTGGCAGTTCTATGTTGTAATGCGATTGTACAGCAGGTGTTCAATCGGATTCCGTCGCTCGGATTTTGTCGGCTACGGTCAATCGGCATGACATGTAAATTTGCATAGATCGAGAAATCAAGATTGATTGTTGAACAAACTAGAAGAGCTTGTAACGCAATAGTTAGAAAGGCTTTGGAATACGCACTTGATCGTCGGATCGATCTCGCGCATTGGCCTAACTAATGCCTTTCATCTGTCAAAACTCCAAGTAGCTACAAATTTGGTTTGGAAGAATAGAAGAAAGCTGATTTGGAAGATCAGTTGTAGGCCACCGCAAATCATTGTATTGGTAACTATGGATTCAATCACCTCTACTATGCTACGAATGGAATCAAATGCATAGAGTATCTGTAAGCGATTGATCAACACTCAACGCTTTCTCCTTAATCCATCATGGATTGTCGACTTCATCCGATGATCTGCTGTCGTTGATTCTGATTGATCGTTGTCTGCCGTCCACTCAGATCAATGTGTTGGCCTGTTAACCGATTTATCACTTTTTTTTCTTATCTAAACTGGTTTCGGCTTTTCATGTTCGTTCTTTCATTTGTTTTTCGATTCTCTACGGCTTTAAACCACTAACAAGTTTAGTTGAATCTAGAAAAATAAAGAAATATTGACTGTTTTGTAGCACACAGGGAAGAGAATAGCCCAGCTATCGACAGATATTTCGTATACGGTACAGCGACTTTAAGATATTGATCCATAATAGAATAGAAGGAAAAAAAAAATCAAAAAGGAGAGAAATTAGTGAGAGATTAAATCTAACACGTTGAACATTTATTTCGCTTAGTTTCGATGGTCCCGTTCCTTTATTTCCTTTATTTCGTTTCATTTTTCATCCCAACGCTTTAATATTCCGGATTGTCTAAGCAAATCAACCGTACCGTTCGTTTTACACTTAGCTTTTCCCCTACGCCAATTCCAAAAATTGGCTATGAAGTGATTTTTTGACAGAAGATTAAATAAATCTTGTTTGAATCTGATCGAACGCTGGCAAAATGTCTTGCAAGACAGCTTTTTCTCCTTTTCTGGGAACATTTGGTCCACCATGAGGTACAGTACAAATGGAAGCACAGCGCACTGTGGGTCAGGACACTAACATTACATTTTCGGGAAAAGCTGATAAACGCTGCAAGACAAGCAGTCCTATGAAAAAAAAAGTAGAAAAGAAGAACGACAAACAAAAAACAAAAAGTGGACAATGTTTGACAGCCAGCTAAATGGTAGGAAAACAACAATCTATAGTATAGAGACCCCGGAAAGAAAAATCGTCGTTCGATCTGGTACTAAGTTCAAGTTTTGTGAATATCTCAGCTTCGTTGTTGTTGTAATCCAAATCGTATCTTGCCGTGAAAAATTACAGAAGGCAGAAAATAAGAGGGTAACATTGTGATTTCGACTACAGTCTCAGCTTAACGGGTTTCAATGCTGTTTTGTACTCTGCAAATCAATTCCGCTGAGAGAACTGAGAGAAACACACAGCAAGGTCGTTGGCCCGTAGTGCAGTGTGTAATGCGCGAGCCCCGGAAAGGGAAGTCGTGGTTCGATCTGGTCGGGGTCCGAGTTTTGCGAATATCTCAACTTCGTTGTGGTAACAATCTATAATTCTTCTTTCCAGAAACAACCACTTCCTCTGCTGGAATCCTCAAGAATAATGTATGCACATCACTACACGAACCGACAGCGTTGGACTTAAATAGGGAATTCCGCTGATTTTACTAGTTATGTCACTGACATTTATTATTGTATTAGTTACTATTTATAACTTGTTATAGAACAAGAGAAAATTGGTGTAACACTTCGGACAGTCATCGTATATGAGGATATCAACAACGGATGACTGAATAATTTCGGTCATGCAAATCACACTGACCAATCCAATCCAACTGTACGGGCAACTGTGCGGCCCGTCGGCCCGTCCGCCCTCCCATCCATCTGCTGCAGTTCGTGCCAACCCTGTCGTAGGATACGCTGAAACCGCCGTGTTCTTCCCATGTGCGCTGTTTACTTTCCGTTGCTTTGAGGTTAGTACGGCTCACCAACAACACGACCACATGATGAGATGATTCGGGCGGTGAACAAAGGTGATGTCGATTCATTCGGCTGCCGGTGGTTGCGCACAATTGACATATTTCAGAGAGGAAAACAACTACAGTGCATCTCCGCATTGCATATGGGTGTGTGTGTGTGTGTGTGTGTGTGTGTGTGTGTGTTATGTTTGTGTGTGTGTGTGTGTGTGTGTGTGTGTGTGTGTGTGTGTGTGTGTGTGTGTGTGTGTGTGTGTGTGTGTGTGTGTAGGTGCGTGGGTGTGTGGGAGTGGTGTTATGTCTGTTTATTGCTTGTCAGTGATAGGACATGTATGTACCCGTGCATAATTAGCGCAGAAATCATTGCACGAAAGTCCTTGAAATCCTAACTATCACCACTCTCAATCATTCCTTACCACCCACTTAGATAACTGTGAGTAAGATAGAGGCACGATCAAAAACCACTATAGTAAACCCCCTGCTACGAGCAATGAAACCAGCACTAATCGCAGAAGAAACATCGCAACATTTAATCATTGAATGGTGGTATTGATGTCGAAAACCTGTTTTCTATAACAGTGCCCGCCACCTACAACATACCTCCTCTCAACGAGATACGTGCAGATGTCACGAACATAGCGCTATTGTTAGCTCAATAAGACTCAAACTAGTTTGCTTTACAAAAAGTGTCGAAAGAGTTTCGATAAAAAAGACATTATGTTGACGCCTGTTTATATTAGAAGCTTCCTCGATATAAACCGGTTTAGTAATAGGATAGTTGTCAGATTTTCTTTTTTGTCCTTTTTCCTTCCATAGGTCTTCATGACATAGCGTGGAGAAAAGACACTCCTTTCCTCGAAAGCGATATTTCAAAAAAATAATTCGTATCTGCAGCGAGTCCCAAGCACTTTCCCAAGTTCACTTATAAAGTTATTTAGTTTATTCACCTCAAAAAACAAAAGGTACAGCTCTCGACGTTGATGAATGCCAGAGTGATAAGCCATGCCATCGACATCATTGAGGGCCGTTGGTAGTGATTGAAAGCACATTTGGTCTTTAAAATTACTTGAGGTGACCTATTGATGTGTCGAGTCTGTACTGACATCCTCCCAGATAATCCCGGTGCCAATTTGCCGACTCCGGAGGTATGGAAGACTGGGTGAGACTGGGGCGCTGGATCGAACCCATGTGCATTGCAGGGCTTCCGTAGCAATCACGCTACATCCGCCTCCTTTATTCCACGCCAAGAATAAAAAGTGAGACATCGACCAAAGAAACGTGAAGGAATCGACTACGATAAAAAAATATTCGAGAACCACGAGAAATGGAATACATAAAGAATGAAAGAGAAAAAAAATTGCAGACCACTATACATTCTGTTAATTAACAAAAAGTCTGGCCTCAAAAAGAAGCTTACATATCAAATGAATCCCTAATCACCAAAGGTGAAAGATCTCAAAAAGTCGTAGCATAGTTTCTAGATTAGAATTGTACAAAGTGTTCAGAATGTTATTTCAGTGTAGAAGAAAATCTTCTTTAGGTTCAGTCTGTTTCTAACCAAAAAGCTACGTTTCTTTGATGGTCCTTCTTCAAATTGAGGACCTGATCTCGAAATTTCCGTGAATATGGTCGGCTTTTTATGTGTATTCAGCTGCATCTGCGCTGTTTGTTGGCTTCCGATCTCACTGATACGTTTAATAATGTTGAGCCTTGGTTTCTCAACACATCAGAGATAGCCCCTTCTTGGCATTTCCACATTTCTGTAGAGTTACCGCCAACCTGTACAATTTGTAGAGTGGCCTACTGCCTCACGACTCACCTTTTTCCAGGACGGCATCAAATCCTTTCGCAGCAACGATTTCTGTGATCGTTCATCGTACCGATAAAGAATGAAGGGAAACGAATTCATAATATGAAATAAAGCAAACTAGTTAACCTGGAGGTGCATGAAATCCCGAGTTACTCGTTTCTGATTATCCACGGCTTCATATTTGAAATGAAGTGTTTGAAAATCTACTGATTAATAAATTAGAAAAAAAACTGAGATTGTTTTCCTAACTGGATGCCTTAAATGGAATGGGGCATTATGGGAGCACAACATTGTCTCGATAAGATTCCACCGCCACGGTCATGTCCTTAACGTCATTGTGGCAACAACGACTAAAAAGTAATAATAAAACCAAAATTTTAGTAGTAAGTGTAGTAGCAACGGTGGTGCGGTCTACTTTCGGGATGTAAATGGCAATAGCTTTAGCGAGCGTAGGTATGCAGCTCTACTGTCGAGGCTGCTGAACTGGAGTTGATGGGGAACTATGCCACTGTACGAAACTCGTTTCGGCCACGATGAGTGTGATCGCACCAGCAACGAACACCACCCACGATGTTGCTGTTCGTTCTGGAGCGGAAATCGTTCAACGACTTTCCTCAAATGCCTTATAACTGAACTCGTGAACTCGAACCAGTGGTCTTTGACGCCACTCTAGTTCTGATACCGTGCTTTGTTTGCCGTTGACGTTTTACAGTCCTTTATTGGGAAATATTTGCAGATTTTTTTCATGACCCTGAGACATAACAGATATATTGAGGTATGACAAAGATTCAAAAACCGACCAGTAGAAATGGGATAGGCAATAGTTAGATTAGAGTAATGGTTTGAAAAACAGATTTACGAAAGACTCGTGTTTTGAGCCATTAGTGGAGACCTTGCACCATGTTAGAGACCGTTGTCAAGCCACCAGCAGTGTGCTTCACAAGTTTTCCTCATTTCTCAGCACTTCTTCAGTTCGATTTCTTTCACTATATCCATCACCGTTGAAGGTGCATTTTGTGAGAACATAACTTCGACTAGACTTTAAGACATGCAATCTCCTCTCCGTACTGGTACATTCAGCGACGATTATAGTATCTCATTACTCATCATGCCCCGTAGTAAACATGGTTCTGCGCGATGGCTATAGATACGACAAAAGTGAGCGGTTCTTCCGACTTTTTTTGATATATAACTATTAATTTCCGTTTAAAAAACAATGCTGTATAGGTCGCTTATGTGGGTTCGACGTGTTACCGAGAAAAGCTTGTCATAATAAGCGTCACGTGAAGACATCGAAAAAAAAGTACACAGATAAGGTTACATATAGACGCTTTAAGCGATTCCAAATTACAACATTCTATTTTATTTACTGTCTGTAAGCGGGTGATTCGGATGGTGCCAGGGGTCCTCCTTTTCTCAGCTGTCACGCTTGAGCTATTGGCTCCATTTGTTTAGGGGACCGACTATGAACTCTTGTTTGAGCTTATCTGTCTTCATTGTACCTATTCACTCCTCTGAAGATCAAAACAATGGTTATTGAAGATTTGGTTGTCATATATTTTTGGGTTATTTTTTATACGGAATCTTGTCGTTTGATGTTGTAACCACATTCAACTGCTAGTGTTGTTTGATCAGTTAGAAATGCTTACATTCCTTCTCGTTGATGCTTTGTTCCAAACTTCTATTCAGCTTTTGTCGTAAAGCGGAATGTGTTTCTCCTTTACATTGTTCGTTGAAAATCCGTTGTTTTCTCTATGCTTCATCACCACATACCCTTGATGATGTAATGCCATCCACCCCTATTCAATTTGTACTGTACAGTAACAAAAATGTTCATAACATGGGCGAGGTCATCTATGCTGAGTTCCACTGGTGAAACTGAGGACGAACAAATGTCATTGTTTATTTCACGTCTCTCTGATAGAAACCCACTCTCAAGTTGCCAGTTCCTTCTCCGACCAGCAACTATACGTACAACTATTTGTGGGAAGATCTGGGCGTGTACTTTAACACGGCTCTTGCAAAACCACAGAAGAAGAGCGGGGCTTCCAAGGCGAGAGGAGTGCTAATAATATGGTGGAAAATGTGTTGCCTCTCATTACAGCCGTGAAGACAGGATAAGCTATCCAGCTATCCAGGCAAATGTCGTATGTCCGTACAAAGAAAGAAAAGAGGCCGAAATGGAACCGTTTCTATTCTCACAAAAGGTTTTGCAACCAGAATCACTACCAAGTGATTTTCAACCTTCTTATCGCTCATCACCTTATTTATTCCTCGAATGTTCTGCAATTCATCACCGCAACGAAGAGACGAGCGAAGGTAGGCTCGTCTGTTGGTCTCTAACAGATGTAGATAAACATCAAACAAAATTTCGCGGAAAACAGTTGAGGTATCGGCAATACAAAGTGAAGCAAATACTTTCTCGCGCTTTATCCTTATGATTGCCCTTCACGAGACAATGGGCATTATTAACGCCAATTTTTACTAGTTAATTATTGATGGCAATAGAACACTATAGAATCAATCATAGGAGTGAGTTGAATGGTCCGCTTTTTAGGATGGTAGATCTACTAGTTCCCCATTACCTTGTCCACTTGTTTTTAATAACGCCAAAAACGTTGAGGTTTAAAAAAGGAGAAATGTGTCAAAGAGCTGTTTCTTCAGGCTTATCCTTAAGAAGACTTGATAGAAGTCGAATCTATGATGTTAAAAAATGACTCATAACCCGAGAAAATTATGATAAAAAGGTATATCACTTTATAAGAGCCCAATAAACGACCACGTTCAGGAATCCTAGGTGATATGTGTCATTTATAAGTCATGTTTAGCCTAGATGGGCAACACCTCTTCATCATTGAAAGCAAACACATTGCAGTTTGCAGTGACTTTTACTAAATCAAATAAAAATCATATGAATTTGTAGACCCTTCCCAATGTGAGGGGCGCGTGTGGCGTAGTGGTTGGAGGCGCCACTGCGACACGCACGTGGAATCGATCCTTGCGCCCATGGCCCACCAGGCCTTCCATCCCTCCGGGGGTCGGGAAATTGGTACAAGACTTGTCTGAGAGGATAGCAGTACTGGCTCGATACATCGGTAGACCACCGCGAGTCATTGTAAAGACCTGATATGAATTCAATCACCTCCAACGGTACTTAATGAAGTCGAATGCATGGTGCATTCCTCAAAGATTGGTCAACGCCGAGAGCTTTATAGCATTTATTTTTTATTCCCAATTTGAAATACACTTCAATTCTATTACAGTGAAGCTCTAATCTTGTCCACCCAACAAAGTTTGCCAACGAAGGTCCTACCTACCTATTGCACGAAACGACTGGATAAGCTGAACTTCAACCTGTAGGACGCATATATGTATATATACATATATATTCTTAGGAGAATATGGTGTTCTTCTATAAACTGGTCAACTCCTCACGTTTTCGAGTACGCGCTACTCATCGACACATTATTGACAGTAGCCGAAAAACCGGCAATGTTGCGAATGAGCTCAAGTTGAATCGCGCAAAAAAAAAGACATAAGCCCAGTTTGCAGATGAGAGGGAAATATTGGCAATGAAAGACAGCAAAATTAAGGTGCATAGTGGGAAGAAACTAGTTCCGTTACTACTTCTTTTGTATCCCCGAAGGCAGCAAAATCTAAAACCAGCTTTTGTTGCACTCATGAACTTACACGAGGTTATTAGTAGAACTACTTATTATAGTCAATATTTCAGCGTGTTGTCCTTTTTTACAGCTGAACGGTGCTCCCCACTCCACTGGCTTCGACTAGATGAGAATACGAAGACCTACACTGTAAAAGACTTTCGTCGAAATGCGATTCCTATCATTGATCTTTTAACAAAGGTGAAGAGGATTGATCAACGCCAAGAGTTTTATCTTTTTATGGTTCTTGTTCCATTTTAACCTATTTACGTTTTTATGACTTGTCACCACGTGCCCTAATTTGCATATAGCAGCACTTCTCAAACTCAAATAGCTTTGCCACACAAGCCCATGGCTTTTTTTAGGTTCCTTATAAGGATAAGGATAAGCTTTCAGCGTTGATCAATCCCTGAAGGATGCGCCGTGCATTCGACTTCATTAATTATCCCTGGAGGTGACTGAATGCATATCTGGCCTTTACAATGACTCGCGGTGGTCTGCCGATGTATCGAACCAGTGCTGCTACCCTCCCAGACAAGGCTGGTACCAATTTGCCGACCCCGGAGGGATGGAAGGCCTGGTGGGCCATGGGCGCAAGGATCGATTCCACGTGCTTGTTGCAGTGGGGCCCCCAACCACTGCGCCACACGCGCCCTCAGGTCCCGTAAAAATGAGAATTGTATGTTGTTGCCCGAGCGTGGGGCCAAGACAGCGATCATACGTGTATTACAAGTACGTTTGAACTCATACATTCTACACATTCTTGCTGTCGCTGTATAGAACAAGAAGAATAAAGATGTTTCTGGTCCCTATGCAAGTAGTTTCAATAACTGTAAAATTACTGGCGTTACAGGAAACAAAGGGTGATTATATTCATCATGTTATATTATCGCAAGCACTACACAATAGAAAAGTTTTCTGATCGACGACATAATTTCATTAGTTTATTGCTTAGTAGGAGAGGGCGGGTGTGGCTCAGTGGTCGGAGGCGCCCTTTACCACACATATGGAATCGAGTCCCACACCCACGGCAAACCAAGCCTTCCATCCCTCTGGGGTCGGCAAATTGGTACCAGACTTGTCTGGGGTAAGATAGCAGCACTGGCTCGATTCATCGGTAGGCCACCGCGAGTCCTTTTGAAGGCCAGATATGCATGCATTGAAACACCTTTAAACAATGTTTAACCAAGTCGAATGCATGGCGCATCCCTCAGGGATGATCAACGCCGAGAGCTTTATCCGTTCTCCTTTTACTGCTTAGTAGAACAAAGTGATAATGTCTTTGATGCTGTGTTGTGGAATCCATCACGAGAAATTGTCGTTAATCAATCTACGGCGTAACATAAAAGGTAAGAGGATTGGCTACTAACGGTGCTGTACAACCTCATCGATATGCAGAGTCAGATTGATTTTACACTTATGAATTCACTGGTTCAATAAGTGGAGAAATGTCGTACTCAGTATTCTGATTAATTGCGATCGGACGGTAATGCAATTATTGACGACTTATTTTTCATAAAGAAATATTCCAACGTTGGGGTGTCCTGTATGAAAATGAAGACCATGGTTGGTTGGGGTCAGAGACAAAGTCAACAGAATTTTCTGTACCGATAAATCAAAGGTTTACTGAGGTTTAGTTTTGTTTACTTATCTAAGATTCTTTAAAAATCAACCAATTCAAAATTTTTGGGCAAAACCCTTTTGTTACGGCATTTTATTTTAAATGGACCTGGCTTCTTAGCACAGAGACTTTATGTTAAACGGAATGACGGATATGTCGCCTACATCAGGACGATGGCGACCTTTCGATGTGAACAAAAATAAGTACACCGTCTTGAACTTACTACTCGATGCGTAGTTTTCTTGTTCAGCAATCCGAGGTTGTTATACAGCATACATTTACTTCCATAGAAAAACACACAATACAATACAATACAACACAACAGTAGCTGACGTTTCGGCAGTATCGCCTTCTTCAGAGCCGCTTTTTACATGACTTCCAATGAGGAAGGCTAGAACAGTTGTTTGTATTAAAAAATATTTAATATATATTTAAAAAAAATATTTAATATATATTCATATTCCAATGCCGAGGCTAATAGAAAGTCGAACCTGGGAACTGTTACTACTCGATTTCCATGGTAAATAGGCCTCCATATTCCCATTCCTCCAGTTCCTCGTCTCCATACCTCCGGCTTTGTACCTCATTACGGAACGCAGCTAATTGAAGAGTGTTCACAGTGTCGTTGGAAATCGCACAGAACAAATCGCACATAGCCACCTAACTGATACGAGGGCATCACTTTCTTGACAATAACTTTTAGTCTTTGTTTTCCTTTGATACTAATTCTATTGCTATACTTAGAACAAGTCCAAAAGTTGGAGATGCCACACAATACACGCAAGCCCACTTGTTCCACTCGGAATTGGACCAGAGAGACCTTCTTCAACCACCAAATTGGTACGAGGCTTCTTCAGGAAAACTCCGCCCTGATTCACCGTCTAATAGTTTCCAACGAAATTCATGAATAATACAAAGTTCTCAGGTGGCGAACGAATTCAAACGCAAAATCCCAAGTTTTTCGTCGATTTAGAACGCTAGTCCACGAACAGAATGGATTAATTGAAGAGCAAGATATTCGATAACATGTTATAGAAACATATAATAATACAAACTGTTACAGTTACTGTTTCGGTTTTACAGTCATACGATGCCAAAAATAGAACCAGAATGTATCTGGTGGCTGATTGATGCCAAAAGCCGCTGCACTACTGAACAAATCGACATTTCTGCCTAAGCAATTTTACATAGTTGGCGAAAATCTCCTATGGGAAAGAGATCTGCGACAGAAAAGAAGCACTATCGCATTTCGTTATAATTTATTGTTGGGCTCACTGACTCTTTTACTTTCAGTTGGTTTCATTTATGTACCGAAATACTTCACTCTATATTTGTATGGACAGTTCCCAACTTAAGACCCGCGAGAAAAGAAACGATGAAAAATCTATTATAGGATAGAAGGGTAAAGCTCTCGGTGTTGATCAATTCCTAACGGATGAGCCATGCATTCGACTTCATTAAGCATCGTTCGGAGGTGATTGAACGCATATCTGGCCTTTACAATGACTCGCAGTGGCCGACCGATGTGTCGAGCCAGTGGTGCTATCCTCCTAGCCAAGTCTGGAACCAATATGCCGACTCCGTGGGGTTGGAAGGCTTACTTAGTGAGCCACGGGCACGGTGATCGACCCCACGTTTGCGATACAGGTTGCCTCCGACCACTTCGCCACACGCCTCATGAAAAAAGTATTAAGGCAATAAATACATTAGCGAAAACGAAAGATGATAGTACAAGTTGGTTACACTTCCTAACATTTTAGAACCATCAGAGTAGTCAACACTGAGATATCGTTTCTTTGAGGCGTCATCTACCCTGTTAAGTACTGAACTGATTCATTCAACCGTTCGATGTCGTGTCAAGTACTGTTATGACGATTACGAATTCGGAACACCCAAAAGGTGTGTGTCTGGCAATACGACGGCTGTTTGAAACGCAATCATCGGAATCTGTTCTGGCACCTGTGTGACTGATCGAACAGGTTCTTGCGATTCTTCGCAAATTTTTTGCTGATATTGACGAGTATTAAGTTGTGTACGATGATATGATATTCACAGGGAACATCATAGTACTCCTACGTCCTCCATACACCTACTATTCAATGAAGTTAAGCTAATATGGGATAAGACATTAAGCGTTCATTGCTCTTCGAGGAATCCTCCACTCTTTGTTCGGATAAGCATCGTATGGGTGCTTGCATGAAAAAACTGAACGATAACTTGAAGGAGCCTACCGAAGAATCATATCAGTTTTTATCCTCTCACACAGTTTGGTATCAATTTGATCAATTTTTTTGATTCTGGAGCTTTGAGAGGCCGGGTTTAACATTGTGAAGGGTCGAACCAAAAACCATGTGTAAACTGCAGTGTACCCTCAAGCACTGCACTATGTGCGCTGTTCAAAGACCCATTTAACTGGAATTGATCTCTTATCTTCCTCCTCTTCATAAAAAAATGTAACAGATTTTCACTATTATGAAATAGCTTCTTATAGGATGAAGCAGGTCATGAGTGGACTTAGGGATTATGACAATCAGAATGTTTATGCATAGATATGAATTTTCTAACAAACTGTGTTAGATGTATTCACCTAAGCATTCACGATACACTGGATCATTCCACAAATTCAACGACACCGATTCAATACTTCTACTTATGAACGACGTCTACAGACAGTTAGAGCACCTATCAAATCGGCCTCATCAAGCTGTAGTCGATGATCGATTTGAAATTCTTTTCACCAGCGCTCTGTTCATAGATTCCGATCTCGTTTTTCAAGTGCTGACCGATCATTCTAGATAAATCGACGAAAATATACAAAGGTCAGACTTTTTTCTGAACATTCTTAATCGGCGTACTAAAGTAATAGCGTGAATGGCCAACTTCCCCCCAAGTGTGATAATGTAAATTTGTCATATTTGTTTGCGAAATAAAAATACCAAGAGGAAGTATTTTTTTCAATGCAGTGAACAACGTTTGTCAAAAGTTCTCAGTGGCACTTTAACCTTCACAAAATTTCTGGAGGTAGCGGATGGTGGTAGTGATGTGCGTCGTCACGAGCGTGATGATAGTTCAACTCCGCTTAGGGGCCAACCAAGCCTCTCATCCCTCCGAGGTCGGGAAATTGCTACTGGCCTTGTCTGGGAAGAAAAATCACTCTCTGAAATACAGCTGGGAACCCTCCGGTTCGGACTCCAGGAAGAATTGCTCGACCAGCATTCTACGACATCCAGGATGAAATAAGAATCCTCGTGCAGCAACCGAATCCACGTAAAGGATATTCGTGGACAATGGATGCGAGGAAACGAAATGAATATGAGAAGAGCTGGGATCCGCACAGTGGACGTGACGGCAGATCATATGAAGTGAAACAAAATGAAGTAATAATAAAATCTCTTGGGAACATAGTTACCTTGGAAATGTTTGATAATATGAGAACTCGAATATTCGAATTCGAACAATTCGAATAGACAACCGATTCGGCCGATTGTTATGTAGAGCCAAAAGTCGTTTTCTTCCATATTAGTTTATGGCATTCAAGTGCAAATAAGTGGTTTAAAAATTCTCGATGAGGAGTTTTCCTTGCGCAGTCGATGTAACGTAAATCGATGGCACTTGAAGAATGGAAAACGAGTAGATAAAAGACATCAAGAAAAATATCGTTTAGTTTAAAAAATGTAAAATGGTGGGATTATTGGTGCTGGCAGTCGGCGATTGATTTTTACAAACATTGAAAAGCAGTTATGGCTTGTTGACTTAATGCTTAACAGATGCTCTTTAATGCCATTATTTCGATACTCCCCAACAGTTGGAGTGTAAGCATTCGATCGTCCAAATTCGAATGAAATCGAATGAGTCGGAAGATTCGAACGAATCGAAAAAGCAGTCACAGCCGTACTTTTAATTTTTGGGAGCACTCTGCAAGTCATTATTGAAGTTCAACCCGTCTTTCATAAGTCTCTGTCAATCTAGTTGGTTACCATAACTCTGATAGTCTTCCAAAAATCGAATCCTGCAGAGATGAAAGGAGTTTTTCTTCTGAATAATCTCTTACATAGAATGATCATTGCTCCACGTTTCATCAACAACTACAACAGTCAGTAACAAACATCCGAAGAATTTGCTTGGTGATCGATGCTACGGGACGTGCAACGGAAGAGAGAGCGAGAACTCAATTTTTTCACGGAATCTGAAATTCGTTCAATGCAAAAAATCCGAAATATTTTTGATGACTCACCCTTCCATATCTCCCACTTTTAATGCGCTAACGCCCATACGCATTGATTTGCCTTCAAACTGTAAAGCAGCATGCCTTGACTTATACCCAGCCTCATTAATTGAAATAAAATCAACCAGTCGTGCTGAGACACTTGCAAACCTTGAGCCTCAGGGTGATAGAAAGTAAATAAACAGCTAAATATTGTTATTTTTACTATAACTTCAGCTTAACTGGGTTCAATGCTGACTTGTGCTTGCCAAACCATGCCCGTTGACGGATGATCGTTGGTGGAATTGTAAGCGTAAAAAACTGGCTGAGAGAAACTCAAGGGAAGGGCTTCAGTGGTGTCGTGAGTAATACGTGAACGTCCGGAATGGGTAACCGCGAATTCAAATCTGGCCTGGGGTAAACGTTTTGCAACTATTTCGACATCAATGTGATTGTATCGCAGCATCATGTGGTTGGATTTCACACAACACGCTGCGCTATTACCCTTTCCGCGTCTAGCGCGTTCATCACCGCACCATGCAAGTCCGTGTCGCATGCCTTTCAGCTAGCTCCGTAGATGAGTGCTATCAGCAATCACCCGTCAACGGGGTTGATCCAGAGAGCCCAAATCTGCAATGAACCCAGATAGGCTGAGGCTGCAATTGAAATCATAACGTTAACTTTTTATTTACTACCCATTACCATTTTTTGAAGATGCAAGCTTCCTTATTGTTTCTGTGGAGTTCTGATTTTCTGAAGTCGACAAGGTGCATTTTTTCGCTACTGGCAAGTTGAACACGAAAGCAATTGATTGGATAGGACTTTAACTCCAGAGATGTTTGAAATTGAAAGTAAACATAAGAATAAAACATATCATTAAAGCAATAGAGCCAAATGTCTTCTACTAGCCTGTTGATTACCTGAATTTCATGCTCGCAAGTTATCGAGAAATTATCAACGGTTATAGAAAAGCTAGCTTTGTTATGCAATAGTTAAAAAACTAAAAGCTCTTGGCGTTGATCATTCGAGCCATGCATTCGACTTCACTAAGCATCGTTTGGAGGTGATTGAATGAATATCTGGCTGCTACAATGACTTGCGGTGGCCTACCGATGTATAGAGCCAGTGCTGCTATCCTCCCAGACAAGTCTGGTAGCAATTTTCCGACCCCGTGGGGTTGGAAGACTTAGTGAGCCATGAACGCGGGGATCGATCCCATATGTGTGTTGCAGGGCGCCTCCGACCACTGCGCCGCACGCGCCCTCTTACGAAATAATTAAATCAAGATATTTATTGGAATAAAATATCTCTTGGAAAAAATTGAAAAACTTAAAACAGACTTCCCTCTCTGTAACACGCCGCCTTACCTTGGCCACGAAATGTTCTTCAGTGTCGTATTACGATGTACACCAAACTGCTGATCTCCTCACAGTTGTCCATTTTAAGAAATTCCATATGACTATTCGAAAAATCGACTAAGAGTAAATCTATGAAGCCGACCTGGAAGAACATCAACCGCAAGCCAACAAGTGTCCCTCCGATCACAAAGCCGGGCCACTTACTGCGGCAACGACCTAAGAACATCGTGGTACGACTATTTTGAGGCTCTAGGAAAAAAAAATGCTCAAAGAAAAAAAAATGCTCAACCAATAAAATGCTAATCGAATAGAAATTTTACACTCTATCGACCATTTTCGTTCATGTATCCAGGCAATGCCAAGGCTTTTAATGTTACATGTGTTTTTGTCTCGTTTTGCATGCATTCTTGGGTGCGAACCGGCCAGGCATGACGAATAAAACCGCTTTCTACCAAACAGACTAAAGTAAGTAGGAGGGAAAACAAAACGTGCGCACAGAATTTCAATTTTTTACCAAGAGAATCGGTCACTTAAACGTACCAATTTTTGCCGAAGTAATGATGATGAAATTGACACTACACTGAATGACAATAAGTTCCAGAAGCTAGCTAACGATCAAGTCAGAGTTCTACTTCTTAACCCATGACGTCCCCTACGGACACTATAGTGTCCACAGCGGTTTGAACCAAAGGACTGCATTGAGTTTGGTAGGTTCCAGAGTTTTTCGCTCCGTCCTATGCATACCCACTCGATAGCTAATCGAAAGTTGATCAAAATGACAGGGGTGAGGCCAGAAAACTCATTCTCTGCACTTAATGATTTACAGAAAACTTATTTTCGAAAAAGTTCACTGGCCGATAATTTAACTATCAATTAACTCTTCTTTCATTTTACTTATTTAATTAATACTCGATCTGCCCGTCCTCACTAGTTGTGCGAGCCTTAGCATGATCACCATTTTTCGGAGATTTGCTGGTTAAGCCACTGTGGCTCGCTGGAATCCCGAGGATAGCCTGGCCAAAGCTTGCCCGAGGTCGTCACCACGACAGGCAGTCGCAGCCCTTTTGGATCAGAGGGAGATTTCCCACCATGCAACTTTGATACTAGGACGGTGGCGGATCCTGGTATTACTTTACTCTTAGCTAGGCTTCCTTATTGAAACGCCAGACATCTCAGCTTGGGAGACCCTGCTGGAGGGACGAATCCACCCGCTGTTTATCGCAGTCCGACACCCAGAAACACCTCCCAGCCACGATGATGGGGCAAACCGTTGGGAGGGTTTCATTTTAATCGCTATAACCATCGTATGGAATGTGTAGATGTAAAAAATAGGGAAATGGATTCAATGTAGAGTGGAAAATACTACGCTGACGGTAAAACACTTACGTAATGGACCGTAGTAAAGCACAATAACTAGTAGAGTACATGGGATTGAAGCCCACGGAACGATAAATGAAAGTCCTTTCTACAATCCTGTCATGTTCACAATCCATAAAGCACTCTAGTTACGGAAAAATTATTTTTTATCGTCAAGAAGCCGGAAAGTCCACAACCGATCAAAAATTGCTCGTAATTTGTTGAGCCAAGTACGAAATGCGGTAGCGTGGTCTTATGGGTTAACTTACACCACTTTTGACTGAAAAAAGTGGTGAGGGTTAGCTTGTTGGGCAATTGCACAGAACCAGTGATACTGTACACAGGATTGGATGCACTGCGTTAGGCACCATCAAAAACTTGATAAACATCTGATGTGATAAGATCAAGTTACTGGAATACGAACTATGGAAGAAATACTAATATTTTAATCAGAATCTGAGCACAGAGTTGACCACGATCAGCATGGCAGCAAAGAAAACTTATCGAATAGGATTGAAGCAATGAGGTCAGCATGTTGAAAATGCGTCTAAATCTCTTGAAAAACAACAAGAAGTATAAAATCTCTGCAGTGTTCCACTTCACTCAGTATGAATTCATGCGAAACCGAAGGGTCACACGCTCAGTTAATTTACATGACCAGATGGTCCGTCTTCATATGGTGTACGGCCCAAAGTATGCTTCGACTAGACTCGTTGTTTTGCATCCTTCATTCGTAGAGGTGAGTGACTCATGAGTACGTTGGGCCGGAGATTGTGGATTTGACAAGTCGTCCTGTCTACTAATGTCATGACTGCTTGTTGTGGTTGATTTGCACTTGTCCCAAGTTTTCACGTAATTAGCCCTGTACATCGGATGGCAGCTTGCTATATTGCGACCAAGATTCTTCCAGAAGGACCGCTACATCCGTGACTGGTCAACTCAACGCTCGGAGACGTTGACATGCCAATGACGAAATTTGATAGTTTAAGATAATTTTATTAACAAAAAACAAGAAAATACTTTATACTATCTTTCTTCATTGCACTTCACAGTTGCTTTTCTCCTGATTCATGCCAGAATTCCTGATAAAAACTAAAACGAATACAAACTTGACGTCTTTTCCTCCTTCAAGTTTGTGGTGCTTCAAAATGTGTACTATCAGTATCTTACCAGGTTTTTTAAAGCAGCAAAGCCATGAAACACGAAAGGAATTACCCGAAGTAGTTTCAGAGGTAGATAATGCAGTGATAGTGATGCCGTTCATCACGAGCACGGTGTTGGTTCGACACTCTGGCTTAACAGCCCTCTCTTTGCTTCAGGATCGGGAAGTTGGAAGCAGAGTTGTCTGGACACAATTCCATCTCACTAATCCTAGTGTGAATGCTCTCGCACGGCTGTTCCAAGACTGCAGGGTGATACGAGAGGACCAGCAACGATCCTCAACGACATTCGTGTAACGATGGCGGAAAGCCGCAAGCACCAGTAAAGCCTACACGCGAAAAGTTCAAAGACCTTCGTGGATGGTGAATGCGAGGATACCATTAAAATGGAAGTGCTGTGATCCGTAAATGTGAGAACTGTTGAAAGGTAATAATGAGAGAAAAGAAAGGATTTAAAGAAGCATAAAGAAAGTTGTGGGATCCCGTGTCCCATTTTTATTCATCTAGTGAACCCAACGATCAGAAACCCACTGGATCCTTGCCACCAATGGAATACCGAATTTTAATCTTACAGCATTCACGTCAAAATTTGTTATCACTGGTATGTTAACGAAAAAATTTTACTACCATGTTCAGCCGGTTGTCCAAAAATCAACGCCAGTTTTATCCTATTTTGAAACACTGGAATTTTGAAAAAAAAAATTTCGTGCCTTTTTGTTTATATAATACAACATTTCAAAGCAAATATTGAGATTTCTAGGGTTACGCTTTCTGTTACCGTCTTCGTTTTCATTTCCTTTCATCTTCAGTGGAAGATTCTTAAGAAACAAAATTGTTAAAAAAGAAGCTAAGTGTTTTGAGGAGTACTTTTAGCCCAAGTTCAAATCTCGACCTAGAAGCCCCAACGAGCGCTGACTTACGCAAACAGCTGAATACCAGCGGAAGTTCAGTTCAACCTGTAGGAGAACCTACTTTATAGCTGCTACTTACGGTTTACAAAATGATCATTCACTAACGGATTTAATGAGACAGAACCGAGTGGAAAATTTCCGAGCCCCGACCTAGTGTTTTGCTAAAGGGTCTTCATCATATGTGCCGTTCGTCAAGCTGAGAAACTCTTCACCATTGTCTAATCGTTCAGTTACCAAAAGCAGCATTGCTCACAATATGTTCAGAAAAGCGGACGACTTCGATAACGCCTTAAGTGTGAATATTAGATGATATAAGCGCCCGGATTTTCTCCGATTTCTGAGTGAAAATCAACACTCAAAACTCCTTCGACGAAATTTTGAAGAAGGGAAGACCCTCCTTGGATTGGAAGTCATTTTGCTATTAAATTCTAAACCTTCCAACATGATTCTGAACCAGTTAACAGAGTTGACTTGTTTAAGAAGTGGCTCAAAGCGTATTTTACTGGCGCGACCACTTCATCGCAATGATCCGCCAGATTCAGCGGAATCCTGTAACTGCAGCATTTCGTCAGCGTTTAAGAAGATCCTGATGGAACTCTCGCCATAAACCGTAATTTATTGAAAACCCCTAACGCCTTTGGTGAAAGCGTACAAGAAGGTGATGGCCAAACTTCCTGTAACCAATTGTCATACATTGTTTGTTAATAGGTAATAAATTATTGTACAGGAATCCATGTTGATCACTAGACTTTTCGACGAGACATGGTCCTTTTCGTAAATCCGGATAGCAAATAGCCTCCCTATAGGAATATTCTTTAGATGCAGAAGGTTTGGACACTTGGGACAAGAATATTTTAAGTACATCCCAGAAAATATCCAAATAATTCGAATATTCGATATTCGAATTGAACAAGATTATACGTCAATAACTGAGATGTAGGTTGAACAATTTCGATAAGCATATATTTAAATACATTCCAGAAAATAGGACGTGTGCGGCGCATGGTCGGAGGCGCCCTGCAACACACACGCGGAATCGATCCCAGCGCCTATGGCCCACCAAGCGTTCCATCCCTCCGGGGGTCGGGAAATTGGTACAAATGTTGTCTGGGAGAAAAGCAGCACTGGCTAGACACATTGGTAGGCTAGCGTGAGTCATTGTAAAGGCCAGATATGCATTCAATCGCCTCTGAACCGTGCTTAATGAAGTCCAATGCATTACACGCTAGTAACTGAAATGTACAGCTAAAGTAGAATAGCTCTTTCGTGTGGGGATTTTAGAAGATTAGCGCCTTGTTGTGTTGACTTTACAGGAGTAGAGAGGGATAGTTCGCATAGTTTCGAACCAGTTGATGACGCACTCGGGTTTTCAAACGAATCAAATTATTCACTCTTCACGTCGATTATTATCAAATATTCATAATCCAGAACTTGCACAATTTTTCCACGAGATTCATTGGTGATGTGCTGAAGATATCTGTTCCCACTACTCATTCAGCACCTGTAATAGGTAAGCACCGAATAGTCTGCGCAGCACCTTAACTCATGTGTTGAAATCAATGCATGTCACGGCAAACGCGATTCACATCGCACCTAGTCAAATGGCGGATTCTATCAACCGTCGGTGCTATCCTGTAGATTTGGGAAGCAGCAAGTAAACGAGGGAAAAAAATCCGTCAGAGGTTTTCCTCCGACCGCTGTTAAGCTACTGGAATTCGTGGTTATGCGCGGCGGTGCCGCCACTGATAGGTGGAAGGCGGCAGAGATCAAAAACGCTTGCTAATAGCGGCGGCGGCGGCAGAGATCAAAAGTGCTGCGCGCTGACCTATCAGCAGCGACGGTGATCTGGGAGTGAGCGTCGAGCATCCCCAGCGCCGTCTAGTGTACGTTGACGGAGTGGAAGACGCAGAACGACGACGACAAGGAGTACAACGTAGTGTGTGGAAACGCAGCTCCTGGAATTCGGCCGCATTACGACGACACGACAGCCGACGTCGGCGCGGAGACGCAGCCGCAGGAATGCGGCCAGGGGTGCCGCGTGCGGCGGCGCGAACGTGTTCGGGCGGTGTCGACGCGGGGCGATAGCGAGCGACAGCGGCGACCGTGCCGGCCGTCATCGGGAACAGCAGCAGCAGCAGCAGCAGCAGCGGCCGCCAGACGCGTACTGAACGCCTCGACTCGACTTGACGACAACGAAGACGACGACAACGGTAGGAGTACTGCTGGAGATCGAATCCACTCCGTAGTAAGTCATGCCATGCGGGCGAATGGTCATGATCGATATCAACGCAACGACAATAGCATGCAGGTAGTTGTTCTACTTCACAGTAATAATGTGGTTGTTGTTTCTCTGTACAGTTGTTTTTTCCGATCTTCTTTCATTCTAAAACATTTTTGTGCTACCAAACCCTTTCCTTTTTGCGCTATTTCAACTGCAGAAGTGGCTTTACTCGTTCGTGCTAGGGTCATCCAAATTCTCTAAAGTACTTTAGTGCTAAATAAGCGCTCTATATGATATCTCATCCCGACTTCTTGTTCTTAAGGTAACCCTCCGTCTGTTGGCTCAACACATTTTACTAATTTCCCTCTTTCTTTATGAATGAATTCAAATTTTTGCTTCTAGTGGAGCTAATTCGTTAGTAATTCATGGTTGTAAGCCGATTTTCATCATTTTTCTTCATTACCGAAACAATTGAAGCCGGAAAACTCGTCCGAACTTGAGTGTTTTTTTGCGCTTCGCTCGTCAATGTCATTCTTCTGCAACCAGTTTAAAAATGTTGTCATTTCCTAGCCAGTAGTCGTTCAAAACTAAAAAGTTTCGTTGTCTCTTCTATCCGGTGTTTTCTTCATCCTCGTCTTCTTCGTTGATTTTTGATTTCTTAACGTTTTCTCGATTTTTCTGCGATCAGTCAATCGCTAGGCGATTCTCTAGTAGCCGACATAGTAGCGTAGTAACATTCCTTCTCACATCAATCGATATCTTGGCGTGAGTCATCATACATCTTGCCATTTTGATTTCATCTCGATCACTGTGGTGCATCCTCTCCGTATCGATCGATAAATCAACAATTAGCTGATCCGGCGATCGATAAGCGCATCATCATGAATACGGCGATTTCTATCGTCGAAGATCAGCAGTGTGTGGTGTTTTTCTCATCATAATTGACCTTTGCCCCCATGACAAATGTGTTGTTTATTAAAAAAGAACTTAAGTTATACTGTAAAGGACTGTATTGGCTACCGTTAACCGAATGGTCTGGTTTATCGATCGATGCGTGCGATGGTCAGCTGTTTAGAGAAAATCAGATGTGATCGCGAAGTGGTGTATAGTCGACGTAGAAGGTTGTGGTCAGTTGTCTTTGTGGGGTTCAAATGAAAAAATAAGGAATCACTAAGTTTTATACTGGTTGATGCTGTTTATTAGGAAATATGGACCTTGCTTAATTTCCTGGGCCGAAGAGAAACAATCGTTTTCCTCAGAAGTTAAGAAATTTGTCTTTAGTCAGGCTTTCTCTTAACTTACTTCACTCCAAATTAAGGTACAATTGGTTATAAATGGATATAAAATTACATGGGAACTAAAGAAACCCTAAAAACTGTGAGAAAAAGCATCCTGGGTTTCTTTCCAGGCCATCCGTTTCCACTCTTTTTTTGAGTTCTGAAGTCCTGAAAAACTCGGTGATGGGAGAAATGATGCGATTCTGCTGTTCCTTTCAAGTGTTCAACGCATTTTTGCGTTTAGATTAGCCATTGAATGAGAAATCGAAGAAATATTCCAATAAATCTTGTCAATGATATCTACAGCTATCTTGTATCGATTTCTGTACAGATCCACTGTATTGATCCATTGGTCTTAAAGTTTCAGTTTTCTTTCTTTCTTCCCTTACTTCTCAGCAAAATAGTCATTCATTTTTTCTCACTGTCCCTCTCTATGATAGCTCGTCACGAGAAGAATTCGAATGCCAACGTTGGGTGTGATTGTGGTTATCTCCAAACGCTCTAGAAAAAGAGCAAATGGCTGTTTTTCTGTTCCATTGTGAACCATTCCTAAGTTACTTCTGATAGGAATTTTTGCGTAGAAATGTCCTTTGAGTTTATGTTATCAGAGGAAAACTGTCCCTCTCTATGATAGCTCGTCACGAGAAGAATTCGAATGCCAACGTTGGGTGTGATTGTGGTTATCTCCAAACGCTCTAGAAAAAGAGCAAATGGCTGTTTTTCTGTTCCATTGTGAACCATTCCTAAGTTACTTCTGATAGGAATTTTTGCGTAGAAATGTCCTTTGAGTTTATGTTATCAGAGGAGTTTGTTTTCAAAGGGAGAGAGAGAGAGAGAGAGAGAGAGAGAGAACAGAATGAGCAAAAAAAAGGTGTGGAGTTAAGTACAGGGGCGATTTTTTCAAGTTGGCAAAAACCCGACTACCAAGAGCTGCAAGGGTAGTCACTTGTTTTCCGTTGTTCAGAAGAAACGAAGAGCTTCACACTTCTAGTAGGATGCGTCTTTCTAAAAGTGTTTTCGCTGCAAGCGTACCCACGATATCTGCTGAGTGGGCTCTGCTATGGTATCGGCTTACCCTCGGCTTTGCTTCCAGCTGGAAATTGTGAACTTTCTGTAATATTTAATGACGTTACATAGAGATGAGGAATCCTCACCGTACATGGCAGTGTTCGACGACGATGAGGTGGTAAGCCATTGATGGCAAAGGCGTATCGTGTCAGTAACGATTTCTAGGAAACTGACATACATCTGTAGTACTGGCAATTTACCACCTGTTGGATTATTTCCATCTATTCTTTTCAGCTCCTATCACTTTCATGTTGTTTGGGTTAAAACGTAGCTGGTTTTTCAAGACGCTGAAACAACGACCGACTATCGTGGCGATCAACTCGAAGCGATTCGATCTTAATGATTTCAACAGTTATCGTTTGAAATTTTTGGATGAGATCAAGACGGAGATTACGGTCCTGTTTTTTTTCTCAAGGTCTCAGTTACTAGTAATTTACTAGAGGACTTATCGGTCCTGCATTAATCATCTTGGTCATGGACTGGAATTCGGAAAACAAATACCAACTTGATTACGACGATTAAATCGCGAGACATGCTAGTTCAGGCACGTGCTTGCACTGCTATCTAAATCGAATTCCAGTTTTTTCTGCTCTCTTACGAATCTTTTTAGAAACGAGACGGTGATAACGAATGTCTTGCAATAGTTTGCCATGATGCCACACCCTGACGATGGAATATTTTAATACGTTAAGCGAATTCCACATCCTTAGAGCTTATTTTTTGAGTCTGGATAGGATGGAAGGAGAAGACAACCGTTCACTGCATTCATAACCCATGCATCTATTTTTCCATGTCCATCCGCCATGGTGAACGGAAGAGTGTCTTGGCACGCGTTGCCTCGCGCCAGACACCGGTCTGGTTTTTGGACCTGGGTCAGGCACCTGTCGTACCCATGTAAGACTTTTTGCGGTTGGTTTTTCATGTATTAGATGCTATATGCTGAGGTTATGAAAGCGTTTGGCTGAGTAGATTGTACAGAAATTTAACCTTTCCGGACCCTGATTAATGCGAAACTGCCGAAACGTCAGCTATTGTTAATTAATAAATGCTCTAATAACAACCTTGTGTTTGCTTATCAAGAAAATAATGAATTATTGATCAATGCCGAGGTTAAAAGAATATAGGCCCTATGATGTCATTTGTTCCATGCGCTTTTTCGGTTTGGATCCTAATAGTATTGCAGTAGTTGTAGGAGAACCAATGGAGAAATTTTGAAATCGACCATTTGGAATACGATTATTGTTAGTATTTCTTCATAGGGCGCATAGCGCAGTGTTTAGATATTCCTTGCAATACATACGTTGCCGTTGGTTCAATCTGGGGTCCCAGACTCACGGAGCACTCCATTCCTTCGGTGTCAACAAATTGCTACCATAAGCGTCAAGGAAGATGGTAGCACTGACTTGATACATCGACAGGTGACCGCAAGTCATTCTGTAGGCCATACATCATCTATTCATTCACTTTCAACAAAAGTTGACGAAGTCGAACGCATGCCGCATTCCTTAGGTATTGATCAACTCCGAACGCTGTGTCCGTGTATCGTTCACTATTTCTTCAATTAATGAGTCACTAATGTGTGAAGTTGCTTTTCCTAGTGACGTCTGCAGTGTTTCAAAGGACTCGAGGTCAAGAGGAGATAATGATATCCTTAGTTACATCTTCTTTTGGTTGTTCGTCGTAAAAGTGATAAACTAGCTTAATCATCGCAAAGTAAACTCTGTTTGCTTACCGAATCACCTTCAGAATTACACACAATGGGTGATTCGAATGTCATAAAAGTCAATGATAAGAACATTTAAGGACATTTGATTGCCGCATTGGCGTGTAGATTGGATGCGGTGTGAATTTCCACTGAGAATGAATGAGTCTAGTGAGTCAGCCGATTGCCCTTTGCAAGATGTGCTGTCTCAGACATAAACTTTGGAATGCGTACTGACTGTCATTCCGGAAGGTTTAATGGTCTGGATGTAATGAATGATACTGGACTATTGGAATGTGAAAAGAGAGCCGGTTGACTAGGCTAAATATACCTGACATAAAACGTCTCAGTTTACGTGTGTCGTTGTCCAAATAATAAAGAAAAAAAAACGCATTCTAGGAGTCATAGATGTTTTCTGACGGCGGAAACAATATTAGTAGTAGTATAGAATAAAGAATAAATATAAGTAGATATTATTAGATATTAGAATAAATATTAGTAGTATTATACAAGGTAGCCCGGTGCAGACCTTGGCCAGGATGACCACGGGATCCCAGGGAGCCACAATGGCTCAGTCGGCAAGTCTCTAAAAATGAGAAAAAGTGGAGATTGTGCTGGCGCCCGCACAACTAATGAAGACGAGCCGTCCAAGCATCTAAGTATACTAGTAAGACTGTGTAGGTTGGTTTGTTATACTTTCGAAATACAACTTGTTTGGGAATCCCATCCCATCCTATTGCTTTGCTTATTTTAATACTTTGGGAGTGCACAAGTAGTCTTCACTTTTTTCGATGGTGAAATTCATTAGTGATCTTGTAAGTTCGTTATTTTTGGTGGGATAATACAATTTTTCTAGGTTACTTTCTGTCTTCAGGTTGTCGAGTTTGGCGATTGAGCTTGCAGGTCATTCAGTGGTGTTCACCTTGTCTTTTTATCATGATTGTTTCCTTTTTCTACGTTCCTGATTTCTCTCAGCATTTGTTATTTAAGGTGTATTTTTGGTAGTTGATTTGCTAATCTCCTACGGTTACAGGACGTCCGTGTTGGTCGACATCGCGATAAACTTGAACTAATACGTGATTCACTACGACCGTTTGAGCAGACTGTTGGGGATATCGTGCCGGTAACAGCCGCGGAGCAGAACGTGCAGCACAGTGAAACGCATCTAACAGTGGTCGAGTCGGCGACGAATTCTGGAGCACTTGGACAGCAACGAGCTATGGTCGACAGCCTCATAGCTCAGGGCTACGATCAGGTTCGTGATAGTGTATCAGATTTCCAATGTAATGATGACTTTACGGAAATATCAGTGACACAGTAGCACTTCGTACGTGACAAAGAATGCCATCTAAGCATTGGTGATCAGGCCGAGTTGTCCACTAACTTGTTCATCATCGTGTACTTACTTGAAAACTGCTTGAAAATTTAGCTAAACTGTTAACATAATCCTTTCTTTGTAAATTCGATCATCAAACATTACATCGTTTACTGCTCGTTCCAAGCCATCAAGTTACTACCCAGTTGGTGCATCTCATTCATATCGGTTTTTTTTTTAATCTCCCACTTTTTCGGGATTCTAGTAGTACCTTTTTTAGTTCAGCGATATAACGTTGTTGTTAAACTTAGATCAAACATCACATCCAAGATACTTGGGTTTACCAGGCAAGTATACTCTTCGTTTTATTTATGCTAATGTTGTCTTTTCATACATTTTGCGATACAGCAGGAAGCAGGTATTGTAAAGTTGTTTTTGCCATTTCCAGTCATTAAATTCATCACGAAAGGAATGATAGCGTGATTTCTTTTCAATGGAACAGCCACACTGTAAATTATGAAGCTGTTTATTGTAATACCACTGTATAGAAGAGAAAAAGATGCAACGATGAAGAACAGCAATAAGGTGACTAGAAAAATAAAAGCGCTGTAACGATGGTGCGTTTCCCTTTCTGAGAAGCTTTCAGGCTTCAGTCTTTTACTTTGATCTACACTCTGTGGCAAAAACTCGTTCATCTTTCTTAATAGTGATGAAAAGCTTCTCAGCAAGAAAATATACGAGCTATGTTCGCATCAGCTGACTTCGTTTCTAATGATATCATTGCGTGGAGGAATTTTCCAGCTTTTTGGTGACCGTTGTTGACTGATGGAATTTCTTTGACTCATAGCATTCCCAAATTCCAAAAAAATGTTAACAGCATTACTAATGCTCGGAAAAAATGTCTGCAAAATACGACATTTTCATCCGAAAGAATCCTTTGAAGTGCTAGCGCTTTCATACAAACAAACGACCATGCGAAACCCACGCATATTGGAGTCAACGAATAGGAAAACGTATGTCGTTCAGCTTAATAGAATCTTTCTGGAATCGATGAGGAGCAAGCGGCTATGAACAGAAACAGATCCTGTCCCGTCGTTAAAACTCCGCGATTGATCGCTTTTCAATTATTTCTTTTTCTTTGAACCAAACACAGTTTCGGCATTTGGGTTATGGATAGGTTTTTTTGCTAATTGTAGTAGACGATCGTTTTTGATGTGACATTTGTAGCGTGGAATGTAGGTCGTAATGGTTTTGAAGTGATGTTATCGCAAATCATTCAGGATTACAGGGGAACCGAATAGCAAGGCGGAACACTTTATTCTTTAATATGTTTGGTTTTTATTTTCTGCCTATTCTTTTTTTTTTCATAGCAAGATATGGTGTAAAATACAACCATAGGGATGCTGAGACGTGAGCAAAACTCAGAACCTCAATTGGGCTTCGAACCCGCGGTTACACCTTCCGTAGCTCATGTGCCGTACACCATACCAACCGAGGTCTTTGCTTTGCGTTTTTCTCAGCCATGTCACATCATACGCTGCCTTGAAAGAAAAGATCGGCAAAAATAAAAGTTGAAGCATTGTGACTTCGTCTGCAGCTCCAACTTAACTACGTTCAATGCTGATTTGTGCTCCCCAGATCATTCATATTGACGTATGACTGCTGATGGCGCCTACAGAGTAGAAACATGACAGGGAAAGGCAAAGCAAAGCCCTCGGTTGGAGTGCTGTGTAGCACGTGAGCCTCCGGAAATGGTAATTGTGGATTCGGAGCCCAACTGATGCTTCGAGTTTTACTCGCACTTCGGCATCTCTTTGGCTTTATTCTTTATCTTCCGAACTTTAGAAATAATTCTTTGCAAATGATTTTTTCACCCTCTGTTACCATCGGTCTAAATTAGTGCTTGGTTCTATTCGCATGGGGGTTCAGCTAGCGAGTATTTGAATTGGAGCATACCCGAATAGTTGTGCGAACTCTCTTACCTTCTTCGTTGAGAGAATTTCAAAATAGTCGATATATCTGTATATGTGTCCTTGCGAACTACCACTTTTTTAGCTGACGCGAGGTTGGTGTAGATGTTCTTGTGGTTGTTGCTGTCTTCGTTCAACAATGACTAACGCTTTGGTGACTTCGCCTTCCCCAGAGCTTTGCTGTTGGACCACCTTATGTTGTTTAGGAGTGATGATGAATCATCATCACTTTAGAAAGTAATAAAACTACACCAGTTTACTGACTCTCAGGACGCCGCCTTCTACGTATAGAAATGGTTAAGCTCGGCAGCACGGCCCCCGTCATGGATGTCCTCAAGCACATCGTAAGAACACATGCAGATATCTGCATCACATATATCCAACTGTAATCCTCCCAATTCTTGAAAAACAAAAGCGACTCGTCTAAAATTTAAATTCTTCTCCTTCACGTTCTAGAGCTACTAGATGGACTATATTTATTTATTAGAATTGGATAACATCACATTTTCTACGCAGTATCCTTCATTTTTACTATTCCTGGAAATAAAGTTACCGTACTCGCAAGTTTCTGGCGTAGTGTAATGGATGAGGCTTGGATGAACTATGACTTCTCAGCTTGGATGAACTATGAGAATAAAAGCCTGGTGTACATTGAAAGAATTCGGTCTTAAAATTACACCGAATTACGGTGAGGCGGTAAACCTCGAAGGATAGCATCTAGCAGCAATAGTTTTATGTTATCCAAGTGTTATTACTTCAGAAAGTATAATAAGACTGCACCAGTAATTTAACTCTCAGGATGCCGCTTTCTATGCATTGAAGTTGGTTAAATTCGCCAGCACGGCAGCCGCCGTGGATGTCCTCAAGCACATCAATCACGACCATGCGAACATGGAAGGAAAGAGTGTTAGTTTAAAGCTTTCAGGACATTTTTGTTTTTCACTCTACGTTTAGTAACAGTTCTACTCAATTACCGATATCTCATTTCTTAATGTCTTAGTGCAATTATGGACTTTTCTTTGTTTTCTTTAAAATCTTCATAATAGCATGTCGTGTCTTCATCTTCATCTTCTTTTTAAACTGGAAAAGATATTGTTTATTTATTGATATTATTTATTATTATTGCATTAAACGAATTTTAAATAGGGAAAGGAGCATGTCAAATGTCTCAAAGTGTTCCCGATGAAGCTGGTTTCTCGATAACAGATGATAATTTTCTCATTATTACTTACGTGTCGACTTGTCGACCTCTGTAGGAGTCATTTAGGATACACGAGGACAGATATGATCTCTGTAGAGGTCATTTTGTTTTTGATGGTTTATTTTGGCTCCAAGGCTGTTTTACATCATTTCTTTTAATCAACCAGTGGTTACTTAATATAGACGTTTTGACGAGCGTAGGGAGAGAGAGCTCTGTTTTGCGCTCGGCAAAATACAAACACCCTTCTCTGAAACGCGTTCATTGACAGCCATTTTGAGTGGAAATTGGCTGCTATTATTTCAATCCTAATTGTTATGATGAGTCGCAGATATCGTATAGAATAGGCGAGTACAAAAAATGCGGCATTGGACTCAACACGAGCGGCAAAACACTGCGAAGTGCTGAGAACAATGTGTCTGCATGCCAGACCATTGTAAAATGGGTTAAATAGTAGCATACACGCCACCTGTTGCCGTATGTTTTCCATAATTCTGTGGTTTTCCCAACTCGTCATGTTTTCTGGTCATCAAGAGCCTTCCATTATCGAAAAAGCAACTGATCCATAAAGTTTCTTAAAATACAATTGAAAAACTTTGCAGAGTTTAAAATTCCCACGCAAGCACAACAGTTGCAAAAACCAAGAGTTGCACTGGGAAAGACCACCATGTCGTGCTGGACGAAATCCGGCTTGTTCACTTGCATTCTTGTTCGAAATATGAACATTACCGAAAGAAAAAAGCGTAGGAATTTGCGTATGACCTATTCCAATGTTGCTTATTTGAATCCATTAACTTGAAAATAAAGTTCAGTATAAGCTGAGATTTGATGGTGTAAAGCTGAAGGCGATCAGATCACTATTATCTCATCGGATTCGTGTGCATCGGAGGCATCGTCGCGAATGTGTTGAAGAAGGAATGGGGAATGTAAGAAATATGAAAGAAGTAAAGACATAAAACTTTCGAAATATTTGGACCACTTTCCCGATCACTATCTTTCGCTTTATTTTGAGTTTTATAAGATAAAATAATAGCTTTCTATCCTTTTTTTAAAATATTTTATCGTAATCTCTCTTTTAGTCTCCTAGAAATGAGTGTTTCTGAGGGAAACTTCTTTCTCAGGACCGACTACTTTCTGTCCTTCCGACGTCAGCTGGCTCATCCGTAGTTAACGGAAATCATGTTGTGCAAAGCTCTAAGGTAAGGATAGCGTAGAATCAGAGAGCTCGATGTTCCTAGTAGTTTTATTAGTCATATCGTTTCAGATACCAAACGGCGTAACAAATGGGAATTTGTATCCAGCACCATTTGTCACTAATGAAGACAGGTATTGACTAGATTAACATTCTCGAGACTAAGTGTAGCTGAAATCCATTTGACCGGCATTCTGTTGCTTATTCGCTGACAATGTAACATTTTAGTAATGGCACATGAATCTCGGGCTAGATTGCAGAATCTCTTAAGTCCTTGGTTTTTTGTGATTTACTCACAAACTCCTACGTATTTAACACTCCAATATCTTGAACTGTAGCTATTCAGTAGCGACGATTATTGCAAAGATTTGTTCTACCTCACCAGAAAAATCCGTCGGATTATCCAAGAAGAAGTTTACTCAGGCTTTCTAGCGGATTTTCGATTTTTAGCGCCTCATCACGTTCAACGTCACCATTGCCTCCTCAGTTGCCCTCTCCTACGTCAGCGATTCAGCCTTTTGTCACTTCGTCTGGCCATGTGGTGCCATCAACATCGTCGTTAGTTTCAATGGCTGGCTCTTCGACAATCATGACGTCGCCGCATTCGGCCGGCTCAACTGCAGCAACGTCTTCAGTGGCATCCAACTCGCCTTCGCAAAAACCACTCATACGCCAGTATGTGCCTGTAGCTCCGGACTATCACAGAACCCATGTGCATATTTCTACGTAAGTGAACCTAAAACTTCAGATTTTGGTATATTTTTTCACATACTAATGGAATTCAGTTTGATAAGAATCCATTAGATTTGCTTCTACCTTATTTAAGAATTACCAGTCAGAGGCCCATGTAGCGAAGTTAGTCTGCAATGCGTAGATTGTCTGTGTTCTGTGTTCGATGCTCTGTCGGGCCAACCTGGCTCCCCAACACTCCATTATCGGCAAATTGGTACCAGACTTGTTTGGCGGAAGCTCCTGATCCATTAAGATCCGCTAATGTCTCTGGCGATGATCTGAGAACGCTCTTGCAGAGCCATCTCGGAATTTCGAGAAGGATTACGTTTTGCTGGTATTCATATAAATCTGGGCACCTTTTTCGGTGGTGAATGAAAGAAAAGAAACCGAATGCAAAACTGTTTGGATCAACGTAATTTGTGATGAAAGCTGGTATAATAAAACGATAAAAAAACATGTGTTGGAACCTAGATCCAGTCACAATGCACATTAGGCGAATGAGAGATCTCGAAGTAGTTTTAAGCTTCTGTCAACAATGGTGAAGTAAACATCGATCGTGGATCAATCTGATAACGTTTTCCAATCTTCTTGTCTCATTCATTAATTCATCGAAGCGCTAAAATGGGATTCAAGCTTTGTAAAGATCTACAGAATGTGTTCTAATCATGCTTAACGACGCTATAAGGAAGTACTGTATTGACTAGATGTCTTGGTCGACCAACGAGCCACATTTGTATGAGAAGATCTTTACTATATTCTATGTCCTCTATAATTTCCAAAAGCTGTTTGCACTCATTTATTTCTTGCTTGAATTTTGCGCTCCAAAACTCCTTCGTAGGGACATCTCATGTGTGATACATATCCCTTTCATGACTTGGATTGTTTTAATCCCTAATGTATTTTCTTTGGGGAAATTGTTACTACTTCACTAAACTACTTTATTATTACTATCTTTACTATATTAACGATAGGATGCTTTTTTAATTTGCAACTTTTATTCCACTTTTTCACTTTTTTACTTTCTGTTTTGGAAGAACGAAGAACTTTTAAAGAATGAAGAAGAATGTGTACAAAATATAAAGCAACCTTTTGGCTATAGGTTATTTTCAGAGAGGAGATAATCATAAAAGTGCTTTGTTGTCACATTCGTTTCGTTTCAGTTTGGTGAAAATTTGGTTTCGTTCTAACTGATGGCTTAGAATAGTTGAGATAATAAAGAATAAGGATAAAGCTATCGGCGTTGATCAATCCCTGAGGAATGCGCCATGCATTCGACTTCATTCAGCATCATTTCGAGGTGATTGAATGCATATCTGGCCTGTACAATTACTCGAGGTGGCCTGCCGATATATCGAGCCAGTGCTGCTATCCTCCCAAACAAATCTGGTACCAATTTGCCGACCCCGGAGGGATGGAAGGCTTGGTGAGCCATGGGCGCAGGGATCGATCCCATGTGTGTTGCAAGGCGCCACACGCGGCCTAGGATAAATGAGATAGTGACTAAAAATATAAACAGAGATAGTGACTGAAAATATAAAGACCTTTCTCATGGAGTTGTCATATGAATGATGGCTTAGTATTTTCATTTTTAGAACACCATACGCCCAAGATTTCTACCAACAGCAAGTTCGTCCTCAAAAAAGCAACTACAAGCCGTCGATTTACATTGAGCGTGGAGCGCAACGGTTCGTCAATTTTGAAAAAAAAAGCGGAAGATCGACTTGAATGAAGGAAAAAGCAATTAAAAGAGAGTTTTCAAAAAAAAACATGGGAGTGATGTTTTTTTTTCGTATTGTTTCTAGGTGTTATCTTCAGTGTACTGTACTTCTTTGGAGCTTTTTTGAACTGTGGCTCTGTCTATTATAAGATAAGGCCAAAACATCTCAGAATTACTGTTTGGTCTGCAAAATTTGCTTAAATATGCAGAGCTTTTTACTTAAGGTCGCCCACGGTTGAAGTTTCCGATTTCGTAGAGCTGTTATCTGGAGTATTACAGTGTAAATTAGAAATTAAAGATATTTGTGAGGATAGTTACGAGGCTAATGCAATTTATTCTTGAATCAACCACAATGGTGCTGAGATATTTGCAAAACTCCGAACCGCAGGTGTCAGCCGTGGGGAACGAACGCGCTATTACTCTTTCCGGGGCTAACGCGTTCATCATCACACCATGCGGTTTGCAAATATCTCAGCACCGTTGTTGTTGCACCACACATAATATTCTATCGTGAAAAATGGTAATGGGCAGTAAATAAAAAAGTCAACATATTTTTGAATCTGTTGTGAAATCTGCAATTTTACACGTTCGTTGGGAGAACTGGTAAAGTTTAAGTGAAGGTTATCGAAAACAAAAGACTTTCCGGTTTAGTCATACAAAACTGGTTCTCGTTCTATCTAATATTCAGAAATAATGATAACAATATGATATTTCTTCGCCTTTTCTTCAGACCCAGTGACATGATAAAACAACACTACGTGGTACGCGATACATACAAGAGTCCGCTGGACTCCTCGATTTCGGCACCAATGGGACAGTCGACGTCACACGTGCAGATCGGCGGCCTAGGCGCGTCGCCTCTGGCGCGATACGGCCAGCAGCCGTCACACGCTGTCATAAGGACCACGTTCAGCGCCGCGCCGCTGAAGAGTATGGTCAACATCAACGTGTCCCCCATCAATAAGGTCCGTAAAGTCATTTTTATGATAGCTGGAACTGAAGTCGAGAATCTGCATAAAAACTTATGATTACGTGTAAACTCATTTCAGGTAGTGATTCAAATATGTAATGATAAGTTGATTAAATCTGACTATCTACCCTGCATCTTTTAGATCGCATTCACTAATCGTTTATACAATGTGTCAATTTTTGGATAGAACCGGATCCCCTCCTCTTAGAAAGACAGGCGGTGTGACTCGACATCGGCTCATCGTTGGCATTGTTGTGATTGTCAAGTCTGTTGTCGTTAAACCCGAAGTAGATGATAGGTATGGTACGGTGCAAAGGGTTTGCTATGATAGTCTATTCAATCTGAATTTCCTTCAAGGTCAACTTCACGGCGTGAGGTAGAATTGTACAATAGTAGGATTTTGAATCCTTTCCGTCACTTTTACTTCACCTCAACAATAAGCTTTTTAGGTGACTTGTGATCTCGTGGTGCTGACCATCTGGTTTGTCTGCGGTAAATTCCAGAACATCATACTTTTTTAGCCATAGAAATAGGACATCATCGGCTTGTGGATCGTAGAGATCGGAATTTGGCTGAGCTGATAGCTACTCGTTGTTTTGGAACGAGGAGCTGAGATTCGTGTTTGATCCAGCTTTCAATTCCTGTCGCATTCTCACTCTGAATGTCTTTAATGAGGTTGAACATAGTGTCGGTTGGATTATACGAGAAACAAGACATTTGTTGGCAGCGCCTTATGTTGAAGTGTCGTTCTATAGTGTTGTGAGCAAACCGAAGTGATTCTTCCATGCATGTCACATGTGCTCGAGTTTGGGGTGACTTAGTGTCCTCCTGTCTGGCCGTTTTTGGTTGAGGCAAATCTTAGCCTGTTTCGTGATATCGAAGCGCTTAGATCAGAGCCACATCGTCCATTCAACAATGCTTCCCGACTTAAGTAGTGCTTGATGTTGTACGCGGTCGTCGGCACTTCGGTGCCGTTCAGGTGCCAGTAGAATTTGATGTTTGAAATTGTTTATTGCCATCGATTCGATATTGTACATATTAGTACCTTCTCTGTTGCGCTCTTGCTTTTCCATCTCCTTGCTATAGACTTTTCCAAAATATGCTGTAACAAGGTATATATAGATCTTATGTTCCAATCAAATGTTTTGAAAGATATCTTTCATTAAACTTTCACGTTTAGTATAACCGTATCATTTGCAGACCACAGAAACTCGTACTTATCGACTCGATGTGACTGGGCGAGACGGCGTGTCATCGGTACATGGGATTCCTGGCTCCGTTACCGGAGTCCAAAATATCATTGTGGACCCTGATAAATCCCATCGAGGTTTTGTTGCATATGAGGACGAGCTCCGACATAACCCTCCTTGTGTCGATGTTGTGCCGTCAACTTCAAAAGAACAGCCACATCCAGTGAAACACGAACGATTAGAGAGGACCTATGGAGTCTCATCACAGTACACCCCGTCAAGGTTCTACTGTTTTGTGTTAATATTTTTTAGCACATTGTACCAATTTCAAGTAATATAAGGCTGAAGAAGAAAATATGTTAAAGATATTCCTTGCCTTCTCTCGTTTTTCGACTTTAAATCGCATGCCTCCTACTTTCCTGCACTAAAATCTGTATTCATGAATTAAAAATACAGCAGCATTATTCATAGTTATGTCAGCGATATCGGCTGTAATCGCCTCATTCACGGTGCCAGTACTTTGTTTGCCTTCACGTGCTAGAAGCGCATTTCCGTTTTGGAGCGCTGCGATTGAAGGTCCTTTTCAAGGCTCACGTAATCGGTTGGTTCGATCCCGCTCCTTGGGTAAATCAAGTTTCACGTGGCAGAAAATTGGTACCAGATATTTTCGGATTGATTAAAATGTTGAATTGGTTCACAGGTAATACCCCTCGACTCACTGAATAGTGCAAACTTGCATTTAGTCATATCTATAATGCTTAATGATTCCTACGCGGTTGACCAGTGCCTACTAATTGACCAATGCCTACTGCTTCATCCTTCTATCCTTGTTCTGTAGTAGTACAAGTAGTTGCGACAAGAGTAATATCAAAAAATATTAGTTATGATATGAACAAGATCCTGTTATTATAACAAACTTCATCTGTACATGTTTTAGCGAAATTTGTTTTATAGAGGTGAAACATCGCATCCTGCGGTGAACCGCTGTACATCACCATTGCCTGAATCGATTTCAAACCGGCTTAAGCAGCAGAAATATGAGAAATATGTGAAGCCTTGCAAGCCGCGAATGTTCTGCTTTTTCATGGAGCAACACGTCGAACGGCTTTTAGCGCAATACAAAGAACGCATGAAAAGAGCTCATCAGGTTTGTTGAAAGCAATTTTTTTGGTCATGTTTTGAAATTCTGTGCATGATTTGTGAAGAAAGTCTGACATCTCGTTCTTCCTTCCCCTTCATAGGATTTCCTCCTAAATACTGCTGTTCCTAGAATTTCCCTAGTTGACCCGTTCTATGTGATAAGGATCATTACAACATTAATAAAAAATTGAGAGATTCACGAGTAGATGTGATTCCCGCGGTTTACATAATCAGCTGCTGCATCTGTGAAGTACTTGTTGATGGGAAAGTAATGCACTATTTTTTATTTACTTGATATATGAACGGCCCGTCCTCACTGGTTGTGCGGTCCGCAGCATGATCTCCATTTTTCGGACACTTGCTGGTTAAGCCATGGTTGTCCCCTATAATGCCGAGGCTATCCGGCTATCCTGGCCATTGTGTCCCCCAGGTCTTCACCACTACAGTCAGTCATAGCCCTCGTGGATCAGAGGGAGATTTCCCACCATGCAACTTTGATACCAGGTCGGTGGCGGATCCTGCTATTGGTTCACTCTTATCTAAGTTTCCTGATGGAGATGCCGGACTCTTCAGCTTGGGAGGCCCTACCTGGAGGATGAATCCTTCCCACTGTACATCGTAATCCGACACCCAAGAATACCTCCCATCCACGAGGAAGCAGTAAATCGTTGGGAGGGTTCACTATTTTCACGTTTTCTTTATACAAATTCCTGTTAACAAGTCTTAATCTCAGTTTATAATGTAATCGTCGATTGAGCACTTTCTTGAGCCCAGAGATTTGGTAGAAGCTATATGCTTTTCTCGCTGAATTGAAACTGTTGCGACGCGAAGAATTACTTCTACAAATTAGTTGAAGGCTGCAACATACTTACCGCTAAGTGATCTTTTTCGAAAATTGGGAAGGAATTCTTAGCTATATCCAGGTCACCGTAGTGTTTTCAGCATGAGTTTTTTCCACATCTGCTGACTAACCTTCGAAAACATCCATTGGAGTGTTTTCATGGAGACAAACTAGGTTTCGCCTTTCGCTGCCAAAACAGAAGGCGTGTAGCAGAGCAACCAGCTATCCACCCAGAGAAGCTGTATCTATCCTTCGACAAATCATTTGTGGGTACAATGGCAAGCAGCAATTAACAAACTGTTGTCGGAGTCGCTGAGAACATCACCGTGCACCAATATGAGCCCATCAGAACCTCAGTGTTAGTTGAGCGAGTGTTTTTCGACAGTGTAATGGTAGCAGTCGAGCACTTCTGTCAGCTTGTTTCTGTCTACTCAGATGTTGTTGAAACTGACGAACAAGGTGTGCAAAACAACAAAAAACTGTGGAGTAATGCTTGGTACAGTCGCCCTACATGCGCTCAACCTGAGCGATGACGTTGTGCGTAATGTTCATCTCAGACATATTTCTCCGCTTTATTTTCGGTGCTGATTTTCTTCAGTATCCTACATCTTTTCGTACTATTGGGGTGAAACTGGGTTGCTACAGAGTGAGCACAATTTCACTTTTTTTGTTTTAAATGAGCCGTCATCAAATCTGTTGTGGGGATCCCTGCACTTTTTGCATTCGAGATGTTTTCTATACATTTGTCGTCAAAAAAGGTCTTCGAATATTTCACGTGTTGTTTGCTGCTGCTTGACAATTTCGTCTTTCGTGAATATTTTAGAATGCTGGTTTAGTCAACTCTCCTTACAGTCCTGGAGAGAACCGAGCTAAGGCGTTCCAACATAAACAGGAGAACGTTGGTGAGGGTGTTGAGCCACCACCATTGCTAGACTGCACCATTAACGACTGCGCCATCATCCCTCTGTTTCCTAGTGTCTATAAGACATTGAAATAGAAAAAACGTTCGTTTTTTAAGGTAGAAAAATGTTGTTTTAAGGTAACATCGTCAACCCAGCAGCTTGAATTGTTTCAATTAGAAGAGTGGGGCAACGAAGCGGTTAAATGTCTGCTGTAATGAATCAGTCGTTGGTTCGATCCCTTGTCTAGGGCAAATTAAACCCAATGTCCCGTCTAAGTGGCCTATTGGTACCAGTCTGAACGTCTGAGAGCATAAAAACACTTATTACATCGGTAGGCCACCACGAATTGTAATATAGGCCAAATATGCATTAATTCACTTCTTTCGTCGTACAATAAGAGTCCGACACATAGCGCACCCATGGTGACTTAGCAGTGCAGAACGCATCACCGTTCTATCCCTTTTCGGTTGGACATTCGAGTGATCAAGTAATTTAGACAACATTTGTAATGTAGTCGCTTTTTACTTACTGCTCTTTTTTCTTCATGGCAGAGCCTGTATCACCACCACTCCACCTGTATCACCTGTAGTCCCGTTGTTCGTCGGGCGACTCTAGCGGGCGCCATTAAATCTTCCACTTTTCCCTGTCGCGTGCAAGAGTAGCCAAGTGGGTTCTTCTCGCTTTAGGAACTCGTCGAGCATCATATCTTTCTTCTAGGCTATTCGTGAAGAAATATGACCATCGGATCGGTGGTATTCTCGCGGTACATTTGCCATCCCGAGAAATCTTGTCACTAACGGCTCTTGTCCATCGGTTGTCATTCATACGGATTACGTGTCCGGCCCACCTTATCTTCTACTACCGGCGTATAGAACGTCTTTGATTTTTGATCGTTGACGCAGGTTGTAGCTCGGATCCCATTCCTTGTGTGAAACGGGGTACTCCTAGCATCGACCTTCCCACTGCGCGTTCAATAACGCTGAGTGATCTTTCATTCTGCTTGCGCAGCAATCAGGTTTCTAATGCGTACGGTAGGGCAGGTGGTACTGTTGAGTCGAAAAGCTGGGCACGGAGTTGGGTGTTCTTTGTTCTCTTCATTACATCCTCGCCAAGCCGCTCGTTTCCTGCTGCTCAGTTCTGGAGCTAAGTCGATCACCATATTGATTTTCCGACCTAGATAGACATAACTGGAGCATTCGGAGATATTTGTTCCGTTGAGCGTGAATGGGGCAAACGAAACCAATCCGTTCTTCATGAACATCGTTTTTGTGAGATTTAGTCGAACACCAATCTTTCTACAGGATTTATCAAAGTCGGTAAGTATACGTTCCGCTTGACACATGTTTGGTGTTATGAGGACAACGTCATCAGGAAAGCGAAGATGGTGAAATTGCCAACCATCGACTCCTATATTTTTTTTCCACATCTATATTACCTCATTCTAATGTTCGCATGACGATTTTGAGGGTGGTGGTAAATAATTTCGGCTAGACGATATCGCCTCTTCTGACTTCGATGTTAACACTGTTGTAGAATGGTGATATCTTGGTTGCGAAATTTTTTAACACTTCACGAAGAATCCTTATGTACTGAGTAGGGACTCCTTAACTACCAAGGGCTTCCAAGACTGCTTTTATCTCAATTGAATCAAAGGCCTTCTCTAAGTCGATGAAAGTAAGACAGAGCGGTGTTTTGTGCTCTTGCGATACTTCAATGAGCCTTGTTAACGTGTGAATGTGGTCCGTACTAAATCGTACTAAATCTTTTTCGAAACCCTGCTTGCTCGCACGGCTGTCCTTCGTCCAGTGTTCTGTCAAACTTGTTTAGGATGACTCGAGTGCAAAATTTGTAGACGACAGACAGCAAGCAGATTGGGCGATAGTTGCCTATATCGTGTAAGTCAGCCTTCTTGAGCAATAACGCGGTCTTGCTGGTCTTCCACTGAGTAGGGACCTTGCATTCAGAATGGTATCGTGTGAAGAGCCGAGCCAGTGTGTTTACGAGGACTGGCCGAAGGTTCTTCAGATGTTCTGATCTTATCCCGTCCCGACCTGGTGCTGTTCGTTTTTTCACCGACGAAATGGCATGTCGAATTTCGGAAAGGAGAACCGGTGGTACAACACATCCATACTCTTTTATTTCATAAGACGAGAGATGGTCGTGGCTATCGAAGAGATCTGAGTAGTATTCATGGATGATTTTCTCCATTGCCTTTCTGGACGTTGTTATTGTTCCGTCTAGGCGTGGGAGTGCAGTCATCTTGGTCTTGTAATTGGTGAAGCTTCGGCGGGCTTTGCGAATGCTTTTCTCAGGCTCTGCATTCGACCATTACTGCTGCTCTTCTCTCTTTATGATCTTCTTTTATCGCATGCCTGCATTGTTTCGCAAGTTCGGACGTTAGTTCGCGGTTGCCTGCAGCTCGTGCCATTCCACTCTGGCGTATCAGCTGGGGCGTTTCTGGAGACAGACGTCTGTTGGTGACTTTCGAACTCTCAGCTTTTATAGCGATGACGTGAACGTGACGTATAACGTGAAGATGTTGAATGAGCTGATCGTATTCCTCGTCGATGTTGTCGACAACGCCATCTTCCCAACAGCCCACTAATGCTTCCACGTCCAGCACTGAGTGTGGCGCTTCAGGAATTGCGAGTTACCATGGATGGTCTTGGTCGCCATGGTGAACTCAGAGAGCCACTGTCCCTGTTCGTTCCATTCTAGTCCGTGGGTCTCAATGTAACGTTCCTCAGACGTTTTTTTTTGGTCCAATCTTGGCATTTAAATCTCCAATGATGACCTTGAAGAATGTATGGTCTTCTCCGTAGAATTTCTCCATGTCCATATAGAGCGCTTCGACTTCTTCTTCGTCAGAATTTGATGTCGGCGAGTTAACGGCGGAGATTGTCAAGGCCAGTATTGATCCATATCTTTTTAATCCTAAACGTCCGATTCGGGTTGTAAGCTGTTCGAATGAATCGATGTTCATGGACAAATTCGTATTGACGAGAACGCCGACACCGCCGACTCCTCTGTTGTCGCATGTTCAGAGGAACAGTTCAGGTGTCACAGACGGAATTTAATGGATGGCGTCGTCTCGTCTCGACCTGGGCGATGACATCGTACCTTATAGTTCTTGCTTGCACGAGCTTATCTTCTATGGAGGACTCCGATGCAAGTGTACTTGCATTGTAGGTACAGATCGTCACCATAGTTCTTTGTAATCCAGTCAGCTTCGATTGACTCTGAGATTTTGCAGCGTCTCCGTACTCGTCCTACCCAACGCTGAGAAATTGGGGGTTCTTTTGGGGTCAGGGAAATGAGGGAAATGAGGCCCGCTTTTTTTTAGCTGCGTTTAGCATTTTGGTACCCACGTATAGCGCTCTGAACGGTTGTACTCTGAACGTGGTGGCTGGGTATACTCACGGGTAACCGGCAGCGCTCTCCCAGAGTGGATATGGAGATTATTTGTTCGAGACGACTCCTGACCGCCTCCCATATACTTCCCTGTCACTTGATTGCAGGCTTTTGGCCGAATTGGCTTGTAAAATACAATACACATTATATAGAAAGTATGTGCCAAATCGGCGCATCAGAAACGGGGGTCCCATTCCCTGAGTCCACCTACGTCTCAGGGAAGCAAAGGTCGCTTTTGGTCCGCGATTAACCCCTATCCACCACCTAGGGACGCGTCACGTAGCCTCGCGCCTAACCGGGTCGAGATCCCTCTTATGAGGGGATCCGTGGTGATGGCAGAGTATGATGTGAAATACATTTGCAATGGTGTTGAGATAACTCAAAAATCCGATTTTCTATAAACCGCGGCATAAATAATCGATATATTCATTTATATGTTTTGAGAACTAATCTTGTTGAGCAGATGCCAGTTTATTATAAGTTGTCGTTGTTGTTTTTATTTTTGGTGGTGGTGTTGGTCGATGTTCGACGTATAGGCGATTTCGCTTTCCTCAGAACCGTGTTGTTACGAGTGGGACTCGTTTCAGTTTGATTGAACCGGCGCATGGTGAGATGGTGAACACGTTAGCCCCCAGAAAGGGTAATAGTGAAGTTCGGTTCCCATCGCATACATCTGCGGTCCGGAGTGATGCAAATATTTCACCAACATTGTAGCGTTTGTACTATTTTAAGATGGTCTATAGGTGGTTATGGATTGTTTAGGAGATTTGTATGACTTCATAACATTTTTTTGGTTCGCTGCGTTATGATGTTTTTCTCTGTTAGTAATTTTCCTGTTGGAGTTTCATGTTTTGTAAGGTTTGTTATTTCCTATGCTAAATCGAATTAATGCTGTAAATTTCGTGTTGGTGTTGGTGTATTTGAAATTTCCCATAGAGGAATGAGGTGCCTAGATTAATATCTCCTAGCTATGTTTGTTTTGTTTTAGTTACAACGCGAAATGGAAGCTGCGAATCTGCCGGAGCCAATGAAACAAAAGATGCTTGACTTTTTGCAACAAAAGGAGTCCAGGTAATGCATTCAGTTCTACGATATGCTTTTTTGAATTCTTGCGTGGTTTACCTTCGCTACTCACAGCGAGTCGGAACATTTTCTACTTGACTCATAATTTGTTGATTGCGTCTGAGTTTTCCCCCTATAGTCTCCAAAAGCGCACCAGGTTTTCGTCACTGCATATCAGCTGTTGACAAAGATCCTGCCATGGCGGCACTTCTCGCACGGTTTATCCTTAACTGGGTTTTGTGATAAGAATGTTTAACATCTGTCCTTGTCAATCTTGCTGGGAATGGTCTCACGTTGTACAAAGCAGTTCGACATAAAAGAACAACATCTACCATCACCAACAATGAGGCGGTAAGTCATTGTAGTGAGTCCGCGAATAAGGACATTTATGAAGTTAAAAAGTTGTAAGTAAAAAATGACTAATAAGTAACTAACTAGGTCTTCCAGTAATTCCTAAAACGGACTTTCTGTTAACCTTGGTATTGATCAATAATTCACTATTTTCTTGGTAAGCAAACACAGGTTTGTTACTATATTATTTATTTATCCATCAAATCTAATGTTTCGGCGGATTTGTTTCTTCAGAGCTTGGAAACTTTAAATTAACTGCAGCTTACTCAGCTAGACATCTCCGTAACCTCAGCACGAAGACCACGATGCCTAGATTTCAATATCATTTAGAACAAAACAGCTCCTTCACACACTAACCGCTTTCTGTGACTACTTAGCTAAGTATTTAACCTGGAAACCAGCCACACAGAGTTCACATGGATGGGTAATGCGCTCCTATCATTTTAAAATATCAGTCTTAGATCTCGTGTGAGATCACTGTGACAAGCATTCCTCAGTGCGGTTTATGTTTGGATTCTTGGAATTTATCCACAGTGCTTCGAAAGTTTTAAGCGTTTAAGTTTTAGATTCTTGTGCGAGGGTGGTAATTAGTAATTACTACTTTATAATCTTTCCCGTTATGTCTGTATGTCCTGTGCTGTCTTAATAAGGTATTTTATTTAACTTTTTACGCTCAACACACTGTTAAAGAAGATCAAACGAGTTGCATTAGCATAAGTAATGTGTTACAAAAGTGGTTGATTACCGTGTTGGGTGGCATGGTTCTCCCTGACGTGGGGCACTCGCTATGAGAATCGAGCCTAAGTTTTTCACCAGCTGAACCCAATTCTAAGTTCACCTTGCGTAGGATCGCATATGTATAAGCTTCAAGATCGGCTCCATAACAAAGCTAGAATTGAGATCATAAACAGGCACGGGTAAGAAGATGTAGGGACATTACCACTATCGTTGTGTCGTTTCTTCAAGCGTGCGGTTAACAAGAAGACTTCATCAACGAGGTTAACTGCAAATATCGGGTATCTGTAAACGAAACTTTTAGAATCCTTTATTATAACCGCGAGAAGAAGTTTCGCCACAACTTCACGGACGCACAAAAATGTGGCATGCAAGAAGTTCGAGAGCTGATAGGGTTAAAATACGCCACAATATCCGTTAGGGAAGAGGTGGAGAGATTGCAATAATTCTTCGCAAGGTGTTGAAACGACAAAAAGCATCTAGAAGTTGCCTCACTTTGTTGCCCGTCATTGGGAAGGAATTGAAAAGTCGAAACATTAAATTGAGCAATGGTGTGGCAAAAGTGGTAGTTTTAAAGCCATCAGTTATTCCTGAAATTAAACCTGGATTACCAGTATGTCCCGTCTTGTACCTACTAATTAAAACACGGAAAGTGGTATCTACCGATGATCCTACTTCCATCAGCACTCAAGATTGAACCTATCATAAGTTGTTTGGATGGGCTAATGGATAAAATAATATGGTTTAGTTTTTAAGCGTTATACTCATCCAGTTACGAGGACACATGCCAGCCAATCTCATGATTACCCAAATGTTCCTAGACCGTCTGCGTGATGCTTCGCCCAGTAACGTGTACGTGATGGTGTCCTTCGACGTTAGCGCCCTTAGTACGAACGTGTAAAATGACTGCAGTACAAGCCATCTACGAGCCCTTATGGAACCCGAAAGGGATATAAACATGCATGCGTTCTCCATTGGGCAGCTCATGGTTTTCTTGAAGGAGTTCCTAAGCTGCGAATTTTTTTAGATGGTCCAGGAAGTATATCGCACAAGTGAAAAGTTGGCTATGGGATGGCGACTGCCACCAATCTTTACCAGTGCATTTCTGTCTGGAAGAAAAGCTCCAGTAATCAATTTCTGGACGTTACTTTGCCTTACTTTACTTTACATTACATGACTCGCTATTACATCTACTGTGTGGATCCCAGCATTTCTTGCATTCAATTTGTTTTTCTCGTGTTCGTCGTCCACAATGCTTTTCGAATATTGCGCGTTTTACTTCCCACGACCGACTTTCTGTTAAGCTCGGTATTGACCAAATAATTTTTTGTATTCTTGTTGAGCAAACACGGAGTCATGTCATATGGATGTCATAGAATGCTGGTCTAGTCGATTCTCCTTGCTATCTTGAAAATAACCAAGCTAAGGCACCCCATCCGGGTTAAATGAGATCGCTATAGAGTGGATCAGACTAGCGTCTTTACTTTCTGATCAACGGCGTCACAAACACTACACATCCCTTCCCTCCACCAGTCATTACTCTACTCTAGATATATAGATTGTTTTATTGTTTGCTCCACACAAGAGCGGATAGCCAAATGTTTTGAGCTATTGAGCGAATAGCCGGAATACATTAAATGCATCCATGAGAAATCGAGGGAAAATTGGCTTCACTTTTGGATGCTAAAATTAACCCTTCCGAAAACGATTACATCAGAAAATGGCTCCGAAAGCCAAGTAGCAAAACGTATTAGTTCATTACCTCTCCTCCCACATTTCATATGCAATAAAGCGTGCCAGTGAGAGACATGTTTCGAGCAATCAATATCGTGTGCACAGAAGAGAGCAGAAAAGAAATCCTGGAAATTGGCCCAACAAATAGCCATTTCCATTCGCTACGAGACTATAGCTCCTCCGGATATATGTGGAGGAAAAACCACACCCCTAAACGATAATTCTAGCGAGAATAAGGTTCTGTTCATGCTACTATTCACTTGCAATCAAATTAATGCAGTTATCAAATATTGCTTAATAAGGGTTAGTATAGACAATTCAGCAACAGTGATTGAAATACTACGGGACACTCTCAGACGCCATCTGATCCGCAACCACCTATATATATGATTATCCGTGCTTAATGCAAAATTGCATAATTTTCCCAAATTGTAGAAATGGTGATTGCATGCGTTCATGTACGGTCTGTTTGACTTCTGTAAAGCGTGCGGAGACGATTATCCTGGCGAAAGCGGTTGGTCTTCATGTGGAAGACTCAGTGGAGAAGATGCGATCAAATTACGTTTCTGGTTTTTCTGTTGAGGTTATGGAGGTGTTTGGTTGACAAGCTTGCAGTTGACTTGACATTTCTAAACTACCAAGAAGCCGAAATTCGCAGAGACGTCACTTTTATGGATGAATAAATACTACAGTAATGATCTCCGTGCTTATCAGGAAAACAGCGATTTGTTAAGTAACTACTAACTACCGACTCGTATCTACCAGCTCTGACGAAGACGAACACCTGGAAACAGCCGAATAAAATTTCTGTAGTAACCTCATGTAAGCTGTGCAATTTAGAAAAGTATAGTTAATAAGCTTAAATAATAGCCATGACTAATGAGACGAAAAAATGACTTATTGTTCGAGTGGTCTGACAAGTCAGTCCTTTTCTTCCATCGCATTTCGACCAACTGACTAGAAGTGCGCACATGTTGGGTGGACTGGTAAATGGTTGAGAAGTAAGCATGAACTCTGCAGTAAAAGACGCCTCTGTCCACATTTCTTTAGGATTCTTGAAGCAGGAATATAATCCGTGCAATGGGTCCAGATTTTCTGTCGGTTTGCATCACTTGGTCCTATTATGAGTAGTCGAGTGGATAAACTTAGCTGTTGAAGGGGAAAAACATGCAAATAATCTAGTTAGGTGTACTATTAGTTAAGTAAGTCGTCTTTAAATCATCATTCTGGTCTTGACACTTCTTTCATAAAATCCGCGGTGAGAAATGCTTAACGATTCCTTCGATTCGTTCTCTCATCCGCCATACACAGAGGTAAGTAGTGCGATTTGTATAGAGGTTCGACTGAAATTATTCTCTCCCGTCGTTTAACTTCGCCAAAATGTCCACTGCTGGTTGAACGTGGTTTTTCTGATTTCCATCCGAAATGGGCTTCCTGGAGAGTTTCCAGGTGTTTGCCTCACGTAGTCGCCGACCGTTATAGGTCGAAGAGTTATTTCCATTGATCGGCTCCAGTGGTTAGTTGTTATGGATTTATGAATGTAACTGATGAAAATAGAACATGTTATAAAAAACTGCCCAGTAGTTGAAGATTCTTGGAGATTGGTTAAGACAGCATTGAAGTTTCTTAACTCATTTTTAGCAGTCATTTTGAATGCCTTCAGTGAACATGTGCCTTCAACAATTATTATTATCAATATTTAGCACATATTTAAAGATATATGCGTCTTCGACGACAGAAGATGAACAAGGACATGTTTGAAGTTCTACAGCATATTGGTGTCGGTGCTTTTGGACGAGTTTCCCTCGTTAGAAAGGTAATCTCTGAACTTGAGTACTCATTGCTGTTGTTTTTGCAGTTCTTGTGATTACTGCACTTCTTTTGATCTATTATTGTTGTTCACCAACTGTTGTTGTTGAAAGGGATTTTCGAAGTTATCGAAATTTTTTTTTCAAATTTTTTCTTTTAGAAGGATTCCGGTCAAGTTTATGCTATGAAAAGCTTGCTGAAGCAAGATGTTATTATGAAGCAGCAGGTATGGTATCGTACTGTGGAAAATTTGGTTAGCCGTTATGCTAGAATATTTTAAAGCTTACTTCACTTGTTTTTTAAATGAGAAAAATGAGGTGGATTTTATTCAATTTATTTTCAATGGCGAGAATCCGACCTACTCTTTTAGTTAGTGTTTTGGAAAAAAAAACGCTTTACTCATATTAACCGTCCGTTTTAGTGGTGCTAATGTTAACTAGGGGATTCTTATTTCATTTAATGCGACCCGTCTTCACTTTTGATGCACGGATTCCAGTGCTCCTCACATTCGATGCGTTTCCTCGCATCCATCATCTTCCAACTTTTACGTGTGACTGCGGCTGCTGATCGAGGATTTCCATTTCACCCTGAATGTCGCAGAATGCTTGTTGAATTGATTCTCCCTGGAGTCCTGAGGTAGTAGGGCTGGAGCGTTTCCCAATTGAATTGTAGAATGTGATGGTTTTGCCGCGCAAGTCCGGTACCAATTTGCCTACCCCAGAGGGGTGAGAGGTTTGGTGAGTTGTGGGGGTTGGTGGAACCGGCTCCGTGCCCGTGATGATCGGCATCACTACAACGGTGCTATTCGTGTCATTAACCAGTTATAAAATCCAGTGTGTTTTATTCGCCGTTTTTTGTTTTTGTCTAGTCTTCACCATTATATTTATACGCTCACAGAAAAATTGTAGAAAACATGTTTCATCATGTTCTTATTAGATCCTTTTTCTGTTTTGTAGAGTAAAAGACAACGCATAAGACGTATACTCGTTTGCTAGCTGATTTTACGGTAATCAGGACGAATGAAGAGGGTACGGTAGGGAATTACATGCACGATATGGCTGGAGAACTTAGCAGCAGTTCAGAAAATGAACGGTATGCCAGGAGCGCTCCACTTGTTCTTCGACCACCGTGCCATCAGCACGAGCTGTTTTGTTTACATACTACTTTAAAAATTACTTACTTGGATACTTGGATGGCCTGTCTTCACTGGTTGTGTGTGCTCCAGCACAATTTCCGTTCTCCGGAGATTAGCTGTTTAGCCATTGCAGTTCCTTGGAGTCTCGAGAACATCCTGGCGAGCCCAATTTTGAACATTATATTTCGGAATTTTTTTTACTATCTGTGTTAAATTTTTCTGCGTATTCACTTGTTGCCAATGATTTCAAATACGACTTTATTATACCAGACCCACAGTGCTTCTTCTTACTGGAGATTATCATGTTTTAACTCGATTAAGGCAGCGCATGTCAAAGCAGAACGCGACATACTTGCCGAAGCCGACTCTCCATGGATTGTGAAACTGTTCTTTTCGTTTCAAGATGATCGATGTCTATATTTTGTTATGGAATATGTGCCGGGAGGCGATATGATGCAGTTACTCATCAACAAAGGAGTGTTTGAAGAAAAGCTGGCACGGTTGGTAATATTTGTGTATAAACTTTCTTCTCCGGAATTCCACAAGTCTACCACTAATTTTTTGCTTAACCTATTATAAAAGCTGGTGTTAAGGCTTCACTATTTTTTTTCCTTCAAACTTTTGAGTGCTCTGTCACGGAGATGTTCTCGTATAAAATTGGTATTTCCATTTTTGGATGAGGACAGAAAGCTGGTTCGATGACGAAGTTTCATATCTTCTGTGGTATGGAGAGCTTCAGGCTTATATACTAGAAGAGCTCCCATGCTCTATGTTCCGTTGTTATTTTCATAATCACTATCTCTTCATCTCATTCATATTTCTTCCTATTTCTTCATTTTGTATATCTTTGATAAACATAGACAATACATCAATGTTTCTCCAAGTTCGAGATTTTGAAGCTTGTTGTGTACATAAGTTGGATGTTTTGAAGTTTATGGTATTTTCCAGATTCTACATTGCTGAACTTACGTGCGCCATCGACTATGTGCATTCATTAGGATTTATCCATCGTGATATCAAGCCAGACAACATTTTAATTGATCAACAAGGCCATATAAAACTAACCGATTTTGGACTTTGTACCGGATTGCGCTGGACACACGACAGAAGGTACGTATAATAACTGAGTGGGATTTGTGAATCAACAAGGCCTCACCCAAAGCATACTGTTTGTTTCTCATCGCTACTCTCATCCAGTCCTCACCGAGCTCTTTTGCCATTATGTTTCAAAATTCATCTAATTATATAATCTCTGATTCTTCTATTGTGCCTTTTTCTTATTCTTACTTAATTTAAATTTCTAATAGTTTGTGAAAGCAATCCGTTTCGTCGCATCTATCGTCAACGCAAGTCTTTGGATTTGGTTGTGGGTTCGACTCCTTGAAGATCTTGGTTTTCTGTTCGAATGTTCTCGAATGCTTGTGTGGATTCCTTTCAAAATCCTGAAATAGCCGTGTTACGGCGTTCCCAGGTCATCACTATTTGAAGTAATCTGTGATTGAGAGGATCTTCTGAGATATATCTGATGCAAATTACCTGACACCAGATGGATAAGGGATTTGTTTGGTCTCTTGTGGTGCCGAGCTAGGTCTTGCGCCTGTTAAACAACGTCACTACCACTGCGCTGTAGTGCCAGCCACTTCGTCGAATAAACATGAATAATGGAATGTTCTATTGGTGTCGACCTATTTAATACCTTCGTTGAAAGGAACCACGTCGAAATGTTTTCCACGTAAAAGAAGTTTAGAATATTCACTAGAACGGTTTTGAGAAAAGTTTGGTCAACGCATTGGAACGATATCACTCCATCTCAAGTTACTTGGAAAACGATAAAGTTTGATAAGTGTATTTCACACGATCTTAAAGCCGCCAGAGACCATGACACTGAGGAGGCTAAAACTCATTGTTTCTTGAGGTTACCAGAAAACTATGTTTGAATTCAATTACTATTTCTGATGAAAAATAGATGTTGAACAACGATCGGCGGTCCTGAGCCTAACAGTTGCATTCCGATGGCAGACCACCATGAAGACTAATTCGAGCTTACGGCGTAGTTGACGATGATCTCTATTCAGTGGTCGATAATCGGCGACATCCACGACCACTTTCAAAATGTTCCGAAACTTGACACTACAGTGGCGTTGCATTGAAATCGAAGCAGTGCGTTGAGAAATAGTCTTAGTGATAAACCGAAATTAGGAGGATCGACCTGGTCTGCTGCACAGCATCGTGCACGTTTTCAGCTGGTTTTTCAGGTGCTCAATAAGTTGGAAGATAGGAGCCGGCCTCACCCGCTTTGATATTCAAATACTAATATGGTAGTGATCTGATGACACTATCATCAGATCACTGCCATCTTCAAACATTCGGATAACCGCTGCAACGACAAGTCACTCATCAGTTAAAAGAAGTGCTTAAAACAGTCTTCGATGAGTTTGTGCGATCTTGATAACAAAGTTTTCATGTATGTAGAACGTTTACACTAGTAGCTCGTAAGTGAAAGTGTGTCGATTGCATTGGTTCTTGTGTTGATTTACATCTCTTGGTTTTATTTTTTTTAAAAAATTGTTGGACCTCAAAGTTTCCTCTGAAGGTAGATCATTTTTAAGTATAAATTATGGTTGTTAATACTGAAACAAATCTGACCCGTGAACCTTTAATGTTCACTGAGATACAATGTGTCATACACTTTCTCTAATCTTGTGTAATTCTTGGATGTAGATAGTATGGTGAGCTTTTCAGATTATTTCTTGACTCACAAAGCTAAAAATCGAACATTCTGCTATTTCTGCGCAATATCTTTGCCCATTCTAGGTATTACGGTCCTGAAAACGACTCGGAGCCATCGCATGTTCGAGTTGATTCATTTTCACTGCCACCTGATGTTGCAGCTGTTGAGCAAAACATGAAGGTATAACATGTGGTTAATGAAGAGATGCTTCGGATGGTTTTCTTTTTATTGAGAATGTAGTGAAACTAGAGCGAGTGGTGCTCATGACTTATGTAGTTTTATCATTGATTAACAAAACTGACTTCATCGTTTTGTTGATCTACCTGGAGTAATGTAACCCTTCAGAAAATGAACAGGGTTTCCATTAATTACAAGTATTGCTACTAAAACAATGGCTGGAATTGCTTCATAGCTTCACTGTAACTGTACACTTCCAAAATCCAAAAAATTCTCTCCAAAAAATCCAAGGAAAAAAAAAACTTGAACAGAAATGTCGATTCGTTGTAATTTAAGGTGCTCAATATTCGTCATCAAAAAAAGCGTGACCAGGCGCATTCAGTCGTTGGAACGGGAAACTACATGGCGCCGGAAGTAATTTTGAAGATCGGTAAGTTCCACCGGATTGGAACTCCATTTGACAGCAAGTTTCGTTTCAATTGATTCAGGCATTTAATAATTATCCTAAGATAGCACAGTGTCCTTTAGCGCTGTACATTTACCTTGTTTATCACCCTTTTTTTACGTGTAATTTTGTGCATATATTTTTTTTTACCCTGGACACCTCAGCTAATACATTTTTTTGCTTTGTTTGAATTTTAATGTGAAAAATGTTCTATGATGCAATTAAAGTTGACTGTAGTTGCGGAACGGGAACGTGTGGCGCAGTGGTTGGAGGCGCCACTGCGAGACACACGTGGAATCGATCCCCGTGCACATGGCCCACCAAGTCTCCTATCCTTCCGGGGTCGACAAATTGGTACCAAACTTGTCTGGGAGGATAGCAGCACTTGTTCGATACATCGGTAGGCCACCGTGAGTCATTGTAAAGGCCAGATATGCATTCAATCACCTCCAAACCATGCTTAATGAGGTTGAGTGCATGGCGCATCCCTCAGGGATTCATGAACGGCGAGAGCGTTGTCCTTTTGCACTTTTGTTTTTGTGGAAAGAAATGGATTGAGTTATCGAGTTGAAAATGCGGCTGATTGTGCTAATAGCTTTTTTGTGGTAGCGACGCTGATGGCTTCCCATCGGTGAAGCAGCGAAAGTATGGAAACGTGAGCGAAAAAGTGAGAAAAAATTTCCATCCATTTTTTTCTAATAAATGCAAGAAGAGAACGTTGAGTTAAATAGCGAGGAAAAATCCAACAATTGGAACGTGAACAGCATTGTTTTAGGTCATACACAGCTTTGTGATTGGTGGTCAGTAGGTGTTATACTGTACGAGATGGTCTTCGGACGGCCACCGTTCATGTCCATGAATGATGATCCAGCAGAGACACAGTATAAGGTGCTTGTGAACCATAGTTTTGTAACAATTTTGAAAATTAGTTTCAGTTAATCTCGCCATTAATTGATGACTTATGTTGTGTTTAAGAATCACTTTTAAAGAGCTGACTAACTGAAGAGCTGGCCCTATATGTGAATAACGTACGGGTTGTTTCGCTCCCTAAAAACCATGACAATGGAGAAATAGCTATGAAGAAGACGAATTCGTCGATTTAGAACCGAAAAGCGCGTTGACAATGCTGTCTGTTCGTCAAGGACTGTTCATAAGGAAAGATGACTTGGACCTCATTGGATAGTTGAATGGCTCATCGTCACGAAGAATCAAACATCCTCGATGCTCTTGAAAGCTCCCCAAGCCGCTCGTTTCCTTCTGCTCAGCTCTGGAGCTAAGTCGTCATCATATTGGTTTCCTGAACTAGATAGACATAACTGGACCATTCTGAGACATTGGTTCCATTGAGCGTGAATGTAGCATACGAAACCAATCCGTTCCTCATGAACATCGTTTTTGTGGAATTTATTCATATATATATAGTAAATTAGTACATTATAAAAGAGAAGAATGCCAACTCTTGTGTAATTTAATGTTGTTGGAGTAGTGGGAAACATTTATATGGTTGTTTTCGGAGGCGTCTGGTACTATTAAATTTGGGGCAAAACTGTCCGTGCTTTGTTTATACGAAAGTTCTGATTAGTTATCAATCGGTTCCGGATGTTCTGGAAATTGTTTATAATATGAACAATGGTGAAATTATGAGCTGGATGCTGAAGAATGGGTTAAGTGGTCTTCCGTCAGCTTTATGAAGCGCAAAATGTAGTGTTCTAATGGTGGACGAGTTATTGTCTTGTGGTAACCAAAATGTCAGTCTCGCGGAATGTTTCATTTAGTGTCTTTGCGATACTTCCAATAATCAAATTCAATTTTCACGCTTTTGAAATGTGTAACCTCGATTTTGAAAAATCATCGGCTACAAAAGTTGATGTTAATGTCAGTTGTATGTATATACCAGAAAATTCATTATTCAGATCATCAACTGGTCACGATTCTTGGACGTCTCGCCTCGAGCCGGAGGCGGACATCTGTCGTGCGATTGCATTTTGTTCATTCAACGCCTTTGTTGTGATCGGAGTAATCGAATTGGATCGAATGGAGCTCGTGAAGTGATGGACCACCCATGGTTTCGGGTTAGTGTCTTCTTTTATTCGTGTCCGCGAGATATAACAGTTGAAGTTTGACAGATCCTTTTTTTCCACCAGATAACACCTCTGTCTCTCTCTATATAAATATGTATATTTATATATATATACATATACATATACATATGTATATACAAAGTGTTCTCCACATCGTTGTGAGTGACGTGAATCATAGTGTGGAAGACAAAATCCGCAACAATAGCATTATCGTAATGGAATTCCTCGTCGCATTAAACGAATGTGTATTCTTTGGGCTGAATGATTCACGGCTGTCATTAGAAAGTAAAGTTTATTGTATTCTTCGCAGACTCTCCCAGATTAGCCATCACTGGCGTGATAGATGACTTAATTAGTTGGGTGTTATATCTATCAACAGCTGCAACCTTGTATGCCCGAATTGGCGCTTTCCGCCATTTTCGAATGTGTCCTAATTTAACCATTATATGGAAAATCGACTGCTATGGGAAATGGATTTGGTAGTGGTAAAAATGAGGTCTTAAAACTTGGATTTGTACTTTTTTTTGCAGGGTATTGACTTTAAAAATTTGCGATCCACACGTGCCGAGTTCATTCCTAGAGTTGAACACGCTGAGGACACGTCCAATTTTGAGGCCATTGAGGTCTGTTAACGTTCAAATGGTTTTCCTAATTATCGTTATTCACGCTTTTCAATCTCAATGTTTTCTTCAATTGCATTTCCTGTTCTCATCTACTTATTTGATTATTGAATACAGTGAAATGAGGGTTTCGAGAATAAGGAAGGTTGATTATTGATGCATGAGCTTTCCGGGTCACCTTTATCTGATGGCTTTCAGGTTTTCGCTTGTCTATAGGTGGTATAACGAATGTAAAAGTAGAGGGTGCGACCTTCTTTTGTTTTTCATTTCTCGAAAAATGTGATAATCACCTTTATGCCTCATGTGCCACTCTTTTCAGATAAGCGAGTCGCCATTCGAAACGCTGGGTAAACGGGCGCCAAACAATCCGGCATTCTATGAATTCACGTTCCGGCACTTCTTTGACACAGACGGACAAGGTTGTCCAAGCCTTCGACCGCCGCAGAAGCGACCACCTCTAGCACCGCTTTTCGAAGGAATAGGAGCTCGGCATGAAGCTGCAAGCAGCTCTGAGTCAATCGTTATTTAATACGCTACACGAAAGGGATTTTTCATAGAGGCAATAACTATAATCACTTCCAATGCGATATCCTCTTCTCGCGCAGTCGTTCCCTATGGCACTAACTTACCATAGCAATTTCCGTCTCCAAGGAGTGCTCCAACCGTAGTGAAACGAAGCCGATGTGTTTGTTTGCGAATCAGAATTGGCTTGTTAGGCTTATGATGGAGATGCTTAATAGAAATTCAGATACGCGTTTCTTATGCGATTAAAGCTGCTAGCTCGGAAGCTGTCACCTTTTATCCTATGATAAGTCCAAATCTCATATCCCGTGGTTTGAAGCTATCAGGATTTGTTCACTGTTTTTAAGAGCTGGTACTGAAAAATTTAAAAATTTTGGTTCACTTTGTCCTTATATTCATTTTATAAATTCGGCAGGATATCCGGAACGAAAAAAGTAGACATAAATTTTAGAAAAGTTCGCTCTTACCACTGGACTGACTCGACCGTGTATAATCTCGCGTTTTTCTCTGTTGTATTAAAAGTAGTTCACGTTTTACGTGGGTGCACACTGACAATGACATGCTATTCTCAACATTTCCATGCTAGCTACGGTAGGTATGACACGGGTACGGTATCTCAGGATTCATCGAATTCTGATAGATAATGTTCTTCAGCTCCAGCATTTCCCTATGGGTAGCTTTCAGAGTTTTCGGCGACGTACGTGACTTTGAACAATGCGCCTGCGTGCAAGATGAGTATCGATTGTTCGCTAGAGTACAACGGTAGTTTATCAATCGGCGTTCTTATTTGTTTCTATCGTCAATTCTGAAAGCTTCCCTACATTCAGTATTCGTTTTCAGATTGTTCCACTTACGGCATAAAAGATTATTTATTTAGAACATATACATGTAACATTAGTTACAAGCTAAAATTCATGTTGTTAAGGTCTATTGACTGACATTTCAAGCGAGTTGAAGAGATTTGCCAATTTTAATATGTATACTCGTTTCCTTCTGCTCAGCTCTGGAGCTAAGTCGTCATCATATTGGTTTCCTGAACTAGATAGACATAACTGGACCATTCTGAGACATTGGTTCCATTGAGCGTGAATGTAGCATACGAAACCAATCCGTTCCTCATGAACATCGTTTTTGTGGAATTTATTCGAAGACCACTCCTTCTACAGGCGTCATCAAAGTGGGTGCGCTCCGTTTGGCTAATGTTTGGTGTTATAAGGACGATTTCATCAGCAAAGCGATGATGTAACTGCCGGCTATCGATTTTCACTCCCATGTTGTCTCATTCCAATGTTCGCAAGACGTTCTGGAGGGTGGCGGTAAATAATTTTGGCGGTGATGTCAATGTTAATACCGTTTTAAAATGTTGATATCTTGGTTGTGAAATTTTTGTACAGCTCACGAAGATTCCTTGTGTACTGAGTAGGGGATCCTTGACTGTCTAGTGCTTCCATGACTGCATCTATCTCAGTTGAATCAAAGGCCTTCTGTAAATCGATGAAAGTGAGACAGAGCGGTCTTTTGTACTCTGGCCTATTCCGAAGAGTCTTGTTATCGTGTGGATATGGTCCATCGTACTAAATCCTTTTCGAAACTCTGCTTGCTCACATTGGTGTCCTTCGTTACAGTGTTCTGTCAATCCTTTCGAAAGTAGACATAAATTTTAGAAAAGTTCGCTCTTACCACTGGACTGACTCGACCGTGTATAATCTCGCGTTTTTCTCTGTTGTATTAAAAGTAGTTCACGTTTTACGTGGGTGCACACTGACAATGACATGCTATTCTCAACATTTCCATGCTAGCTACGGTAGGTATGACACGGGTACGGTATCTCAGGATTCATCGAATTCTGATAGATAATGTTCTTCAGCTCCAGCATTTCCCTATGGGTAGCTTTCAGAGTTTTCGGCGACGTACGTGACTTTGAACAATGCGCCTGCGTGCAAGATGAGTATCGATTGTTCGCTAGAGTACAACGGTAGTTTATCAATCGGCGTTCTTATTTGTTTCTATCGTCAATTCTGAAAGCTTCCCTACATTCAGTATTCGTTTTCAGATTGTTCCACTTACGGCATAAAAGATTATTTATTTAGAACATATACATGTAACATTAGTTACAAGCTAAAATTCATGTTGTTAAGGTCTATTGACTGACATTTCAAGCGAGTTGAAGAGATTTGCCAATTTTAATATGTATATTGCTCAACCACATATGAAAAATACCTGAATGAATAAAACTTATAAAATGCTTATTTTGTGTTTTAAGATCTGATGTCTTCTTCCTGAACATAAAAAGTACTTAGGGTCTTAGTTTTTAAAGTACCCAATGATATCGAGTATAATAGGCCAGCAAGATCCTTTCACTAGATGCTGTGCTACTATTTTTCCTTCCAGTCGTATTTACTTTCATTGAATATAGACAGTGCGCAGCTACTATTCAAATTACCTTCCCTCATCTTCTGAACGGAGTACACATTTTTTTTTCCTCCATCGTTAGTCCTTCAGTTTTATAAGGGTCCTCAGACAACTGGTTTAAACGAAAAAGATAGAACCTTCTGGGCTCGATTTAGTCCAGGTTTAGTTTATTGTTTCTTTGGCCGAATGAAAACAGAAAGTTTTTTCTAGAATAGGTCACAATTGCATGAGAATGAACTGAAGCTCAGGTGTTTCTCTTTCTGAGGAAATCTGAAAGGGGCAATGCTAAGAGTCAAGGAAACCTTGCCACTATTGTTGTTTTTCGACGTTATTACATTGGATTATGAATGTTTATTATGTTCGATGAGCAAGAATGAAGAAAAAGTAGAATACTGCCTCCAATTGTGTGACTCGTGAACATTCTTGGCAGGAACAACCAGCGAGAACGACCATGTAGCACGGGTATGGGAAAGGAATAGAAAACAGCTTACAAGGTACGCGTCATACTTCCAAAATTTTGCATGAAATTGCTTTCGTAGTCTGTACAACTTTCATGTTAAAGAATGAAATTGTCTATAAATGAACCAAATGCTTGCCAGAGTAGCAATGGTTATAGGTTTTCTATCCCTCTTCTCGTGGAATACCGATGTTGGGGTGGTCGGCAAATCGAAATGGGTGGTCCTTTGATCAATTATTATTATTCTCTGGTAAGCCACCAACCTACGGAGCAGGAATTTGGTGCATATATCTCTTCGACTTTATGGGTCTCTCAGCACTGTTCTTTGAGGCAGAGAGGTGGGTTGACATTTCAATCAGGTAGGAAATGTTTCAAACCATCCACAGAACACTCGGACATCACTTTATGAAGTTTTGGCCACCTACGTCTAGCCGGAATTTGGAGTACAGATCTTCGACACCTATCCCTTAGAGGCCCATGAACGTCGATAGCGAAACACAGATAGGAGCGTCACGTAATGAGAAGAACAGGTGATAAATGGACCAAACCATTCTCAGATGAAAATGATTTCAAAGCTATGGGACAGTATTAGCTCACGTCACCATTTTTAAAACAAATCACAGCTGTGAATAACGAGACGCAAGAACGAAACAAATGGGCAATGTAGTAAACATTCACTACCCGTGAAGACTGCATGTCATATGTATAAATCCTTACTTGGATGGTTCGTCTCCACTGCTTGTGCGGGCATCAGCATAATTTACCATTGTTATTCCTTAGAGTCCTAAGATCAACCTAGCCGACGCTTTCTCATATCGTCACCACCCCAGGGAGTGCTTGTCTTGTGGATAAGAGGAAAATTCGCCACTATGCGGCGAGTTTCATACCAGGTCTTCGTGACTCCTACTATTTCTTTGCTCTTAGCTGGACTTCCAGTTGGAAATGTCGGACCCCTCTGCTTAGGAGGCACTACTGTGGGAACGTGTATCCTACTGTACATAGCAATCCAACACCCAAAAACACCTCTTGGCCACGATGAGGCGGTAGACCCTTGGGATGCATGTATCTAAATCCGATTAATACAGCCAAAAGCTTTCCGCATTTATCGATATTAGAAGGAGCGCCATGTATGTGACTCCATTCGAATTGCAAAGGTGATTGAATGCACACATGGTCTGGACAAAAATTTTCTTTAGCAAACACATTTTTCAACTCAGTATTGTTCTTCTGATATACGTCAACTCTGATAACAATCTGCCGACTCTCTGAGAATAGAGGGCTGGAGAACTCACGTGGTACTCGGGATCGAACCAAAGGCCTCTTTGTTTTACACAGCACCTCTAACTACTGCTCTTTTTAAGTATTATAAGTGATAATAAAAACCTGCTGAACGCTGAACAGTGAGGAAAACTGGTAATAACAGAACGCTCTTGGCATTTTTGATTTGGATTCTTGAAAATGTAATAATGTTTTGCCTGCAATGGTCAGTAACAATTGAGCACAGTTTGTTTATTCACTTGATTTTAAACAAAAGAGAAATTGGTGCTGATCAAACAAAAAAAAATTCATTTTTGACTTTGCTTTCTATTTCGCAAGTTTTTACACAGGCAACTTTTCGCCCATGTGAATTTTCCCAGAGTTAACTTTTTCTTTGGCGCTTTCTACAATTTTTTCATGGCAGGGTATTATGCGAAATACAACCATATTGGTGCCGAGGTATAGAAGCCGATCGACGCGATGAAGGAAAAAGGAGCTGCATGGTCTGGTGGTGAACGCGTTAGTCTCCGGAAAGGGTGAAAGCGCGTTCGTTACCCACCGCAGACACCTGCGGTCCAGAGTTTTGCAAATATCTCAGCACCATTGTGGTTTTGTTTCCTAAAGTTGTTGATGAACGGATTGATCTCTGAAAACTAATGATGAAAATGGCTGATGAATAGCTTTTTAAAATAACCTCTCGAGTTTGTACTTCTCATGAAGTGGAATGAATATTCGATAAATAAGATGTTAGCATGAATTATTACGTATTTGTAGGATCGAGAAATGCTTAATATCTTTGCAAACCCATTAAATACTTCGATTTAGCATTCAAATAATCAAAGGTTTTGCCAAAGAGCTTTAATCACATTTTTCTTTACAGGCCAAACGATTTCCACACACATTGAAGGGCTAAAAGAGACCGTTGGCCCGCGAACTTTTGAATTGACCGAAAGAAGTTTGATTTCTAATTCCGAGAAAGGAGACGTTATCAATCAATGACTCTTAAGTGATTAGACCTTCATAGAAATTTCGCCCACACTTCGGGAGCTTCAACGTGGCACAGCATCTCCATTCAGCAAAATTCTATTCAATCAACCTTCATTGTGTGCCATGAGAGATCAGCGTGCTTCTATTTTTTAATGCCCATCCTGAATTTTCGTTGGCTACGATGTTTTACGTTAAAAACCCAACGAATTCAACTGCAGTGCACCTTCGGAGGATATTTTGCCCCTCATAGCAGTTTCTGTTAATTTTTCTTTATTTTAGTAGCTCATTTCGTTGCAAACGGCAAAAGAAGATGCAGTCACCCCTTAATTTTTCTTCATTTCCGTTTTTTCCTCAGTTTTCTTTTCTTTTTTTCTTTTTTTTTCTTCTTTGGAAAAAGAGATCTTATCTTGATAATTCGAAAGAACGACTTCCTATGAACCTTGGCGTAAATAGCTGATGTATTTAATTATAGGATCTTATAAAGTGATCTTTTTGAACTTAATGCGAGGTTAGTAAAGGGTTTCGCTGTCGTGGTCGTCGCTGTTGGTGTTGTTCGTCGATGGTTGACGTTTTAGCGATTTCGCCTTCCTGGACGTAATTTATACAAGGATAGTTTGATTAATCGGTGGAAAAAAAAATCAAGATCTAACATAAAAATAAACGCCATATTGATCAAAAAAATGCTCACCGTGCTGTTAGGAGTGGGACTGCCCTGGTGTTGTCAATTGGGACACCGAGCACAAGGGCCACCGAGGGGTCAAAATATTATTTTGAAATAAGGCCCCAGGACACGTGTGATTCGTCTTTCCGTTTCATCTCTGGATTTTTGAGATTTTTCCAAGACGGTACACGATTCTGGCACATAAATGTTTTTGATTTCTGCGCTGGGATCCGCATTGTCCCTTCGAAATCATTGCCACTGTGTGTATGTACCTTATGTGTGCCTTGGGGAGTGCTTTAACGAAATTTCACTTTCCCATCTAACGACAACGAAAATCTATACCAACCTCACATGAGCTCAAAAAAAATCTGTTTGTAAGATTTTCATTTGTTTTTAACATTTTAACATCTGCAAATTGCATATTAATGAGGAATGGGTGTTCCCTTTGAAATCACTTCATTATCCACTCGTTTATTTATTTTTTATCCATTTAGTTTTTTCATTGTTTGTCTGCAACTCTAGGACTTTTTCTCATTAATTTCTTTGGTAGCTGATCGAACTGACTCTATCTGCAAACCTGGGAAGCATCTAATAGAGCGTCCCTATGTCTTCGTCATAGGAAGAAGCTGCCCCTTGCTGGGGCAAACGCAGCTTTTGCCAGACTAGTGTTACAGCAATTTGTTGCAGACAACGAAGAAATGGGGAACTAGATTGTTCCGGAGCGGAATTCAACTGGTGACTATGTATTACTATTGTACGTAGACTCTAAACAGTGAGCCTCTCCTTCCCGGATCTCACTTTACTGTCTGTGATATAACAGTTTCCTTTACAACACATAGATCTCCAAATGTCTTTAGAGATTCTAGATGTTCTAGTAGATATCAAACTTCAGAGCTAAATTAATATTTGAAGACAAAAATTAAGTTTGTTAACTAACTAATTAACTCATCAACTAATTAACTAATTAACTTTTTATCTACCGCTAACCAAGATTTTCACGGTAGGGTATTATGCCAAATCAACTACAATGTTGCTGAGATATTTGCAAAAGCCCAGATGGCAGGTGTGTGCGGTGGAGATCAAACACTCTATTACCCTTTCCGGGGGCTAACCGGCTCACCACCACACCATGCCCGTACTTCGTTTTGCTTTTCTCTCAGCTACTTTTCTATCTATCAATGTTATCAGCAATTGCTCTTTAACGGGACTGAGACAATGTGATTGTGATTTCAACTATAGCTTCGGCTTTGCTGGGTTTAATACTAATTTGGGCTCCAAAGATCAATCCCGTTGACGGATTGTTGCTTGTGACATAGGTCAATAGAAAACTAACTGAGAGACAGGCGAAACGAAGGATGCGCATGGTGTGGTTGTGAACGTGTTAGCCCTCAGAATTTGTAATAGGGTGTTCGATCCTCATCGCAGGCACGCGGTGAGGAGATTTGCAAATATCTCAGCATAATTTTGGTTGTTTTCGCATAATACCTTGTCTTGAAAATTCTAGTAGGCAGTAGATAAAGTCAATATTGTGATTGCGACTGCATCCTCACCTTACTGGGTTCGATGCGGATTTGGGCTTCCCAGATCAATCCTGTTGACGGATGACTGCTGATGGCATTGGTAGATAGAAAAATAGCTGAGAAAAGTTTTTTTGTTTATCTTTCCTTTAAAATTCTTGAAAAGATTGCGAATTTTCGGCAAAAAGTTTTCAAGTAAGTAAATACGTGAACGAAGATTAGAAGATGAAGGGATAATGGATTTGCTGTTGGTGTCCAGAAGAACTGATGTAGATTCGATTGATAGTGTCGTCCATCACAAATGAATTTGACTGGTCGAAGGAACGCCACTCAGTTTCCGTTCTGTTTAATGTTTATTTCCAGTTTAATTTGAAACTGTAGGAATGAGTAGACGCGCCGCTATGACCATTCTACGTTTCTTCGCAATCAAACGGCCAGCAACGCTTGCTGTGACCAGGTGTTTTTCGGCGTTTACAAAAAAGTAGGGAGCGGCCGGTACAATGGTAGTGACGCTATTCATGATCTGCACGGTGCGAGTTCAACCTTTAGGATCACCATGCCTGTCATTCCTCCTGAATTGGAAAATTCGTATCGGGCTTGTCAGACAAGCAATTTAACCCTCGTAATGCGTATGGGAACACTCTAGTCTTGCTATGTCAGGATTAACAAGAGTCGACTCGAGCAGCATTTAACGAAATCCATGGAGAAGATAAAAATCTTCAAGCAGCAACCGAATCCAGAAGCAAAAGGCCCAGGCGCTTCCGTGGATGGTGAATGCAGGTAAAGGAGTCAAATACAAGAAATGCTGGTATCTGCGCAATATATGTGAGAGAGGGAATTGTGAAATAAAGAAACTATCAATAATGAAGACGAAAATCAATGAAATATTGCGTATTGACTAGTCATGCCAAGGTTGAAGGAAAGTCGGTTTATGAAGTAGTGATTCGCCATGTGCTAGCTAGTACAATATCGACTTCTGAAGGATGGATTGGCCGTTGAAAAACAAATTATTATCGAAAGGGCATTCAGTATCAACAACAACCATCCTTTATAAAAGAGCGCCGCCAGGCGAAATTGCCTTATTCGAGGGATGCCCTACTGAAGAAGATCCGACTCGATACAACGATGAAGACACAACCTTGAAAGGACGAACTTCGATATGTCGGCCGAATAAGCCTCTTTATCAACCTGGCGTTAGCCTATCAATAGAAGAATACATAGAACAAAGTTTTGAAAAGTTTCGTCGACATAGTTTTCAACATTATCACTCTACTTCCATGTTCTCTTTTAACTCGTCTTAGTTCTTTCCTTCGTTTTATCATACCTGTGTATTTACCGATCGACTTGTCTGCATGCTATTGTCTTCTTTTCGCACGGTCATTCGTATTTACATTCCCTTTTACTAATTTTGTTTCGAGAGTTAGACACCTTGATACATTGCTGTTGATCCATCTTCAAGCCCGGTGTCAACCCGTCAGATTGATTTGATTCGTTTTCTTTGAACTGCCATCCATAGGGTTCATACATGGATGGAGCGTAGTCTGGATCATCGTTCGTTGAACGCTTCTTAGCCTTCATTTTCCTGTGGGTCATAGGTAGCCGTGATAGAGTGTTCTCAAATATTTAACCATATTCAGTCGCCGGCGTTCTTCTATCTTGCGACCGAATTTCTTCCTGATCGGCAACCTCTTTTGTGACGGAACTGGTTGTTGCGGCTAGTCGACTTATCGGCATTAGTAAATAGTGTAACAGCTCTCGTTTTTGATTTGAATGGATTAATAAAGTAAAAAGTTTGAAATCAAATTGGTTTGCAACAGGAGTGTTTCTCGGTGTGAAACTGCTGTGCAAAGTGAGAGATCCATCCCAAAGAGGGGTCTCCCAGTCGGAAAATGAATTCGACATTTCCATTCGGAAGAACGGATAGGAGAATTATTCTGTGCCAAGAACCACTGCCATTCAGGCAATAAAACAATCACTAGCTGGAAAGCTGTAAGGATCTGTGAGAAGTTCTAGCGCGGCTTTCGAGAATTTAGGGAAAATTTTGCCCAATCAGGGAACTAGAACTAATCTTTTCCCCTTTGTAACTGTGATTGTTCAGGAGAGATCTCTTTTTTCTTCGAAATTTCTTGTTGGGTTTTTAAATAATTAGATATTTAATTGAGTTACTTTTCTTTACCATTTCGACGACGTCTATCTGTGATCACTTTGTTATCCATCATTTATTACCTCAGTGAAAAGAAATCCGTAGTGTTCAGGTTTGATGAAGTCACCCTGCGATCAATTTAAAAATCAATCAATTATTGATTTTTGAACCTTTGAAGGGTCTCTTTTTCATTATTTCATAAATATTGCAACAAAAACTATCGCTATCGAACAAGCCAAATCACCGAAATAAATTGTAGGCAGCTTAACACTTAGGTACAAGTTCTTTGAACATTAATTTTTTTAAAGACATCTATTGATTTGTTAACATTTTATTTATTGCCTATTATACCTTTTCACGGTAGTGTACTATGTCTGATACATGCTCAATGATGTTGAGACATTTGCAAAACTCCAGACCGCAGGTGTGGGCAGTGGGGAACGAACGTGCTATTACCCTTTCAGAGGGCTAATCCGTTCACCATCACACCAAGCGGATCTGTTCTTTCGCCTGTATCTCAGCTAATTCTATCGATCAGGCTATCAGCAATCACCCGTCAACGAGATTGATTTGGGCAGCGCAAATCGGCAATGAACCCAGTTAAGCTGAGGTTGTAGTCGAAATCACAATGCTAACATTGTATTTACTGCCTATTACAGCAATTTTTCATGACAAAGTATTATTTGTGATACATCCACAACGGTGTTGATTTGTTGGTTTCTTCTGCAATCAAATCTAAGGAGAACAAATGAGTTAATTAACTGGAACCTCGACGACCGTCCAAAATAGTTACCGATCGATATGAGATAGAAAAAACCGTTTAAGAAGACAAACCTCTTGATTTATTTTCAACTTTGTGGATTTTTCTAGTCAGTTTCCAGACTCTTAAACTCTCTTTAGATGATGAAAATCTTTCGATGATAGCTTGGGTGCTAGAAGGTCTATTTTTTACACTGCTAAAACTGCAGATGAAAGTTTAAAATTGGAAGGAAAAAATCACCACTATGATTTGTTGAAAATCGCTCACTGAATTCTTAGAAACCACAAGTACTTTACAGAAAGCAGCAACAAAACAAGAGAATCGAGAAAAAACTGTATATCTAAATGAAATAATAAAGGACAAAGTTCTCGGTGTTGATCAATCCCTGAGGGATGCACCAAGCATTCGATTTCGCTAAACATCGTTTGTAGGTGATTGAACACATATCTGGCCTTTACAATGACTCGCGGTACCAATCTGTCACTATCCTCCCGAACAAATCTGGTACCAATTTACCAACCACAGAGGAATGAAAGGATTGGTGAGCCTGGGGCTCGAGGATCGATCCCATGTGTATTCCAGAGTTCCCCCGACCACTGCGCTACACGCGCCCTATATGTTATTTTTTGCTTATTGCATAAGCCACATAAACCACACAAAACAAGGACACATGCCATTAATTCGTTTATGGTCGTAATTGAAAGTTAGTGGATGCTTCCTGTCGTTATCGATTTGTTTTCATCGAACAATTCCTGATAATTTCAGTGATTAAAGTTTCCCACTATCAGATTTATGACATTGTTTGGGTCACGACAGGCTTAGAAATGATAGCGATTATGAATTTCTTGTTCGAACACGTCCTTCGTTTCCAGTTCTCTTGTTTAAACGACAAAAACCAGAGCTTCCTTCCGTCTCCTCATTTTTTTTTTGCTTGCAATCCTCTGTGGGGTTTTATGAGATCGTTGACGATCCATGATGATCAGTAATGATGAAAACTATCAAATTTTTCTGACTGCCATAAACAATATGCAAAAAAAAAATCGGCCTGTTACTAAAAAACCTTGACATAAAAGTGTGGATATGTAGAATTTGCAAACTTCCTTCCTCTCCTTGATTTTTTGCTATCGCTTTTATCATAACTGAAAAAAGGACGAAGCTCTCGGCGTTGATCAATCCTTGAGGGATGCACCATAAATTGGACTTCATTAAGTATCGTTGGGGGTGATTGAATGCATATCTGGCTTTTACCGGACTCGCCGAGGTCTACCGATATATCGACCCAGTGCAGCTGTCCTCCAAGACAAGTCTGGTACCAATTTGCCGACTCCGGAGGGATGGAAAGCTTGGCGGGCCATAGGTGCGGGGAGTGGTCCTCCTTCAACCACTGCGCCCGCTACATGCCCTCTTTGTTTTTATCATACCCTAATAAACTTTGTACTTATCACTATTTTAAAAGTGGTTGCACCGGAGATACCGCTGAGGCGCAAGTAACACAGTGATGGAAATGCCGTTTAATGCGAATGAAGTCCTGGTTCGATCCCACGCCAGACAAGCCAAGTCTCGCATCACTGGGTGGCTGCGGAAGCGGTGCCACACTTATCTGGGAAGCTCGCTCTTGTCGATGAGAACTAGGGATGCCTCAGCTGTGACCATGATTCCAGGAAGAATCTATCCTACTATCACTCGGCGGCATTGATGAAGAAGTCAAAAACTCTTCAAGTATCAGCCAATCTCACAACGGAATCAAAACTTCTGGATGAGGTATGTGAAGGAACGAGTCGAATAAAAGAAGTGTCGAGGTCAGCATAGCAAGTGAGAATACGGTTGTAAAAATATTGTTACATATTTCGTCATAGCAGAACTTTAAAACAACTTGATCAAAACCCACACTCTTTTTGGTCTTGAGGACATAATTATTTGGAATTTCTTCTTTAGAACGTAGCTTGAACTAATGATGTTATTACGTTCCACAGCCATGAATTGTGCGCCAATTTTCGCGTAGTTCCCAGATACTTTCATTTCAGAAAAAGACGTAAACGACGACTCAAAGATTTGGTGGAAGCATTTTTAAAGTCGTCGCACTCGTAGACTTCTTTGTATCTCAGATGATTTTCAAGGCCCAGCACAAGTGGAAATCTGAAAGTGTACAATGAGTGATGAAATGGGCGGACGTGGCTGAGCGAAACCTTGAGTCGTTTTTCATTCAATGCATCCATGAGCTTCTAGAGCCACTCTGAATAGCCGTTAGTTATCATAATCTAAATAGTTTGGCTACCAAATGGTGTAGCAAATGTCGTTCTCATAACTGATTCAGCTAAAATTTTCAAATTCACTCTTTTTAGAAAGATTTTTGGCGAGGCTGAGGAAGTAGTGGTTCGCAGATACGACAACACAGAAGCAGAGTGCTTTTTTATGTCATGCTTGGTGAAGTTCGGACGTAACTGAAGCTCGTATCACCGTTGTCGAGTAGAGCCTTAAAATACGTAAATTTGAGTAGAAGCGCATGTATAGGCCATTCTTAGATGGCACGCGGCATGAAAGAGGCACAATTCCCCATCGGAACTTTGGTGTGTAGCAGGTGTTTGTGAGAGTTTTATGATGACCTTTAACTTTCATTTACTGCCTACTACTTTTCATAGGAAGGTATCATATGGAAACTCAGAACTCTAGGTAAGCTTCGAACACGACAACGCTTCGGTGTGCCGGATTTAACTGAAGACCGACTTTGTCATCTCAATCAGTTAGCATACATATCGGCAAGAAATCGTTCGAGCTGAGAGAGATTGCGTAGATGGTGCACGTAAACTCACGCCAACTCTTATTTCATTTCTGCTCTTACTTTCAACTCATCATGTTTCCAATACTGCGTGACATATTCGACCACAACGCAGAATAGCTTTCGCATGATAGTGTTGTATTTACAGATCTCTCTCTTTAGTTTGATCACAATGTCGTGGTAAACTACATAGTGCATAAAATTTTCCAAATGTAGAAGGTGTGAGGCGAATGGCGATCTCTATGTGAGGAATGTTGATTTCCACAGCTTCTGTGACTAACGTTCGTTAACGAAACAATTTCTCAATTGGATGAATGCTAGAAATAGAGTCGTCTTCTAGCTAATGACAGTTTGATGCGTTTATCCTATCGTCGAGTCACGATTGCCACTGTGCTTAACCGCCGTAGCCCATCGGATCTTGTGAACGACAAACAACGAAACGTTCTTGGTTTTTGCATTGCTTAGGAACATTATATTCTTATAAACATTAAGCAATAAGCGGAGACATTGTGCTGATAAGCGATTACAGTAGCCTCCTTTGATGTTTGGTGGATCGATTCGCATTTGGACAGTGTAGGAGTTTTTTTTGTGGATCAGCTAACTTATCATACATTGGAGAAGACAAAAGGGATGACAGATCCGCATTCCATGAGATTAAACAAAATGAAGAGGACGTGGTTTTTGTGAGATTCGATGTTGCATTTACGTATGTCCCTTTCTTGATTTGGGCAAGCCACCCTGCTCCACATTATAGTTGCTCTTCTGTGTTTTAAGCATTTTTTCATCGCTACGCTTCTTATGCGCTTTAGCGTAGGTCCCTAGGTGCTTTCGACAGCTGTGATAATAATAGTAATAGTAATAATAGTAAAGACAACAGTAGTAATGAGAAAGTAGTAATTTTGATTGTATGAATGATAATTACAAACTGATTTTAACAAATGTGGTTTTTTCCTTCGCTCAGTGAGCATGGTAGAGTTCTTCTTCTTTCGCTGAGACGAATCTTTTAAGGAGTTCATGGTGTGTCTTGCGCAGAAATTTAGTACAGCTGCTATTGGATAGACATGGCATAGTCTTGGACCAATGTTGATGTAGTCATTCTCATCACACCACTTTTCTCTGGTGAATTTTCACATTCAACGTCGATAATAGGTGATCTCTTGAAACTGTGAGTTTTTGCTGACAGTCACGGTTCTCATAGTGAACTCGACCTCTTCCTTGGTGAACTCGACCTCTCCTCTCCTTAATCCATTACTATTTGCCGGTGTTGAGAACAAGTTGCCCTAAGCCAAAGTTGATGTGGAGTCAGTGAAGTCGGTATTGATAGTATTCTGAAAGGGTTCGATCTTTTCTTTTTAAAATATTTTCGCGCCAGAAGTCTTTGGTATAGGTTTCAATGTCACCGTAACAGCTTGATAACGAAAAAAAAACAGAGATGCAGTCAGAACCGGTAGTGGTCAATTTCCCTTCAATCGTAACCTCTGCAGCACACGCGCGGAATCGATCCCCGTGCCCATGGCCCACCAAGCCTTCAATCCCTCCAGGTCGGCAAATTGGCACTAGACCCGTATGGGACACTAGCACCACTGGCTCGATAGATCGGTAGGCCACCGCGAGTCGTTGTGGAGGCTAGATATGCATTCAATCACCTCCATGAGATGCTTAATGAAGCCGAGTGCATGGCGCATCCCTCATGGATTGATCAACGCGCAGAGCATTATTCTTTATATATTAATAAGGTGACGTTTATTGTTTTATTAAATGCCAAGAAAGGTAAAAATTAGCAGATACAACTTCTTGTAGGATCCATTGATAATAACAGAGTTGGCGCAAAAGTTTTTACAACCCGGCTCTAATTTTAAACCTTTCTTTTAGTCTTATATGAATTCTGGAAACATTTCGAGTTTCTTCCATCATCGCGTTGACCCATTTCAACAAGATTTATCAATCATTCTCATCAGAAAATTTAGTCGTGCCCTTTAGTATCGCTCCGTTGCTACGGACTCTCTGTCTTGCTGTTTTCTGTCCGACACAGCAAGGCCATTCCATGAATGGGGCTATTTACTAATTGAAAGCCTATGAACGAAGGATACGTGTTATTTTCTACATCTTCTGACTGCCGTAGTCAATTTAGCACCCGATGTTTACACTCAGTTTCTTGGATGTTTTCATGGTCAATCCTAAACCTAACGGTGAACTGCCACCACGATTTTCTTCACTGTTTAAAACTTTATGCAAATAAATTCTCGTCGTCTTTTGTATAAAAAAAATGATTATTAGTAGCCATTGCATTATTACTACACTGCTTTGCCGAAAATGCTTAGGAATATTACATAACGATCCTTTATCCATTCGCAATGAAAAAACATCTTCTGTCACCAGATCGCATGCAAAAGTAGCCCACTCTGATCTGCTTGTCCAAGCAACTCGTAGAGCGCATATCTTTTTTTTCTAGCTTTCTCGTGAAGAACTCAGTCCATGGAATCGGCGGTCTTCCTGCAGTGCGTTTGGCATCCCGAGGAATCCAGTCACTAATCGCTCTTGTCCATCGGTTGCCATTCATACGCATTACGTGTCCGGTCCACCTTATCTTCGACCGTTTAGCGTACAGAACGGCATCTTTGATTTTTGACCGTTGACGCAGGTTGAGGCTTCGGATCCTATCCATTACTTGTGTAAAATGGGATACTCCTAGCATCGTCCTTTCGACTACGCGTTCGATAACGCTGAGTGATCTTTAATCCTGCTTACGCAGCTCACCAGATTTCTGACGCATACGTTAGGGCAGGAGGAGCCGTTGAGTCGAAAAGGTGGACACGGTGTCTTGTGTTCTTTGTTTCCTTCATTATATCCTCTACGTTTTTGTAGCCTGCCCAAGCCGTAGACTTGATTCTGCTCAACTCTGGGTAGCTGGAGCATTCGGAGATATTCGTTCTGTTGAGCGTGAATGGGGCAAACGAAACCAATCCGTTCTTCATGAACATCGTTTTCTTGAGATTTAGTCGAAGACCAATCTTTCCACATGCTTTATCAAAGTCCGTAAGCATGCGTTCCGCTTGGCTAATGTCTGGTGTTATAAGAACGATATCATCAGCAAAGCGAAGGTGATGTATCTGCTGACCGTCGATTTTCACTCCTACATTATCCCATTCCAGTGCTCGCATGATGTTCTGGAGGGTGGCGGTAAATAATTGTGGCGAGATGGTATCGCCTTGCCTAACTCCTCTTTTGACGTCAATGTTAATATCGTTGTTGAATGGTGACATCTTGGTTGTGAAATTTCAGTACAGCTCACGAAGAACCTTCACATATTGCGTTTAGAACGGCCTGGCTTTCCAGGACTAGCATGGCTGTTTCTACCTCAACTGAGTCAGAGGCCGCCATTGAATCTGTAGAAATGAGATAAAGCGGTCTCTTGTACTCTCGCTACACTTCGCTGAATTTCTTTATCGTGTAAATGTGGTCCATCGTACTGAATATTTCTTGAAACCTTGCTTCCTCACACGACTATCATTCGGGGAATGTTCTGTCAATTCTATTTGGGATCACTCGAATGAAAAGTTTGTGGACGATAGACAAAAAGCAGATTAGGCGCTATTTGCAATGTCGTGGAGGTCTCTGTTCTTGAACAACAACAGCCTTGGTGGTCTTCCACTGAACAGAAATCCTGCATTCATACAAGTAATGTGTAATATCTGTAAAGCGGGGCCAGTGTTTTATGAGGGTTGTTGGAAAATTCTTCAGATGCGCATGCACTATGCTATTTGTACCAGATGTTGTTCGATCCTTCACCGATGAAATAGCATGTTGGGTTTCAGAAGGGAGAACCGATGGAACGATTTGTCCACTTTTATATGAAAGCAGAACTAATTGGCTTTTGAAGTGATCCGAATAGTAATCTTAAATGGCTTTCTCCATTGCCTTTCTGGATGCTGTAACTGTTCCGTCTGGGCGTCGGAGTGCAATCATCTTCGTTTTGTAGTTGGCGATGCTTCAGTGGTCTTTCAAATGCTTTTCACCACCTATGCAGCTTCGACCATAACTGCTAACCTTCTCTCTTCAAGATCTTATTTTATCGCCTTTCCTCATTGATTTGCATTTTCGAACGCTGTTAGTTCGCGGTTGCCTGCAGCTCGGGCGATTCCACTCTGGCGTATCAGCTGGGGTGTTTCTGGCCGCAGACGTCTCTTGCTGACTTTCGAACTCTCAGCTTTCATAGCGCCAACGTGAAGATGAAGAGTGTGCCGATCGTCCGACTGATGAACTGAATAAATCCCAGTTTATAGTGGTTTTGGGACCTCGTTTTTTGAATCCAGTAGCATTTTTCTCCTTTCCACGAAAAATTAAATCTTGCACAAAGGAGGCAGTGGTATGATTCTATGTAGAAATTCGGCAAATCAACGAAACCGGTTAGACAAAACCTATTTGTGTGGTCTATTTCGTTATGGTACTGTGCAATGAAAGACTCCCCACGTCAAGTACTTTGATAGCGGCTTCTGGAATATCGAGTTACTATGGATAGTCATGGTGATTATGATGAAAATGGGCAGCCGCTTACTCTTTTCGTTTAATTCTAAACCGTATCTCCCTGTATGACGTTCTTCAGAAGTTCAGAACTTTCTCTGGTCCAATCTTAGCGTTAAAATCTTTATTGATTACTTAAAGAATTAATGCTCTTCTCTATGAAACTTCTCGAAATCCATATGCAGCGCTTCGGTTTGGTTTTCCTCATTGCTAGATGCCGGTGCGTTAACAACGAATATTTCAAGCTCGAGATTAATCAACATCTTTTCAATTCAAAACCTCCATCCGGGTTGTTGGTTGTTCAAATGAATCTATGTTTACGATCAAACTCGTGTTGATGAGAACACCGATCCCGTCGACTCCTCTACTGTAGTATGTTGCGAAGAACAGTCCTTTTCCGGTGTCACAGATGGCGTTGAATTTGTGGGGTATTCTCGTCTTCACCACTCCGATAACACCGTGCCTTATCCTTCTTGCCTGCATATGAAACCTTCTATCAAAAACTCAGATGCAAGTGTGCGAAGGTTCTAAGTGCAGATCGCCACCTTAGGCCATTTCCATTTAGGCTGTCTAGCATAACCCTGAGATTTTATCAGCCTGTTCACACTCGTCCTACCAAGCGCCCGCCTTGTCGGGGGATTGTAGGGTGTTGGGGGAAGGAGACCCACTTTTATTATGTTTAGTTTTTGTAATGCTGGGATATTTGCAAAATTTCCTTTCCGGGAAATAATGCGTTTATCACCATACCATGCGGGTCTTTCGTTTCATCTGTCTCTCAACTAGTTCTATCGATCTTTTGCCATCAGCAATCACCCGTCATTGGGATTGATCTAGGGAGCCCAAATCGGCAACGAACCCAGTTAAGCCGAGGCTGCAGTTATAATCAAATTTTTAACTTATTACTGTGTTTAGTTTTTGATATCCACGTATAACTTGATGAGCTCTGAAAGTAAGGGCTGGGTATACTCACGGGTAGCTTGACAGTCTCTCTCAGAGTAGACATGGAACTTATTTGTTGGTTGCAACTACTAACCACCTCTCATATACTTTATTGCAGTCGATAGTGGAAAATAGGCCTTTGAGTCAGTTCTCGGCATCGAATAGTCGCTGGCTTTACACGGAGTACTCGACTTCGTGAGAAGACGTGAGGAGGGACTTTTCTTAGTTGTTACAAGGCAATACCTTAAACTTGGGTAATTAAACCATTTACGCACATAAATGCAACATCAGTACAATACTAATATCGACGGAAAACTACTGGCGCACAAATAAGGCAAGTTAAAGGTTATGAGGTGCTGTACCTACTACTGAAGCGAGGCTAACAAAGGCATAAGAGTATTATAAATAATGCCATTGCAACATTAGCACTATGATAACAGCAACTTGATAACAATGACGAGTTAGGGGATGCGGATGTTGGAGCCCGCACTGGCGCGTACAGTGGCTCAGATGCCAAGGGCTAGTAAAACAGAATAGTGAGATACAGACGAGTTGTGCACTAGGCTGTGCTTAGGATCATATCTACAGCGGTTGGGTGCACTTCCACATTGATCGATGAGGATAACAAGTTACCTAAGCTTCGATGGTGGAAGTAACTACGAACAGGATGAGACACCTGAGAAACACGGTCAGGCGGCTGGTCTTGGATAACGATATGTCTGCAACGCGAAGTTTGAGCATCGATGGGTGCCACCATTGCCTAAGACATCATGGGCCAGAATGATAACGACTGAAAAATGATAACGACTATAGCGGCTTAACAAATACACAGCATAAGTTGGCCAGCTAGCGGCCGTGTACGCATGGCGTACTGTGTGGGAAGAATGGTACATGCCACCGATTGCGTTGCAGACAGAACGCATTTGAGGATAGCCGCCGCTGCTGACAACGCACCGCAGACTAATTGATAAACAATGAACATTGACACGTGGACGAGGATCAGGATAGTGATGAGTATATACTGGGCTGATGGAAAGCGTGGCGTAGTGACGGTGATGCTAAGCTAATGTACAATTCGCAACTGTCAATAATGATATGATAAAGTTAATGTACAATAATGACTACGTGCAGGATGACTTAACTACGATAATCCACATTGGTGAAATACGAGGTCAACACGGTACGGGTCTAAAAACGGACGAAACCTGACAGGGGCGAACTCGAATAGCAATTCACGAGGCTATTTATATGCTTTTGGAGAAGGCGGTATTCGGCATAGGTCCAGCTTCTTTACCGAAAGCATTCGTCGGCTACCGCTTCCAAATCCTCTCAAGACCAGAGATCAGCTGGCGGAAGCTTGCTCTCGCAAACATCCTCGTGCCCTTTTTGTTATTGTACGCATAATGACTTTTGGAGAATAATAACAAACAACAAGTTCAGATCGTAAAAATAGGTTTGCATAACAAAATTGTTTATAGCGATCGAAGTTTCTTAGGATGGGATCAAAATATTTACGTGCTACGACATTTGCAAGTCAACTTGAGAAACAGTGGATATGATCGTTACTACAGAACATACAGTAATAGAAAGATAAAAATAGGTACAGGAAGAAATAGAAACTATTCTGGGAATAGTTGCTATACTCCCCACCCCCACATGAGGCTGCTGTACGGATTTTAAAGAACTTAACACCCGAATTCTACTTAATGGTGTGAAAACATTGATGAGGTAATAATGCAGTCATTTCTAGTCGGAGAGGAATGAGGAGGTTTTTGTGAAGTGGTAACTGTATGTGAAGTGAAGAAAGAGGAAGACAGCAAAAGGAGAAAGAGATGAGAACGGGAGAATGACTGTAAGCATACATCATTCCCTAGCAGAGTTCTACACATCTTACGTAATCGACGAATGGAGGATGCGAGCTTCATCCTAGTTGGATTCTTCTCCTCTCTTCTGTTTGTTAGACACGGATCGTTGCGATTACTCAAATATTACTAGAATAAGTAGTATGTGCAGGTGATATCTAGAAATAGAGTGAGATGCATGTAGAAGAATACAGTAACTCAAATAGTGAATATTATTCGTGTGAGTCAATGACATATGTTGGACAATAGTTGATAGGTAGTGCTGCAGAACTAGGATTAGGATGATCGTTATCATACGTTAGAAATTACTAGAGTTCGTAAATATCCGAGCTCGTTCCATGTTTGTTATCGTCACGATTAAGGAAATGTTCACCATTAGACACTGATGATTGAATTGAGTGAACGGTGCGAATACGTGGTCGTGGTCGCAGGTTATAACGTTCTTTCGATCTTTCGTTCAGCTCATTTTCGCTTCTGATGTCGTGACTTGGAGCAGCATTCGACTCGTCTTAGTACTTGGAGACTCACTTGATTGAGTGTTTCCGAGTTTTAAGGGTATAAGTAAATTAATAGGTCTTCTGATGATTCGTCCGTTAGGTAGCTTGACGTGTTCTCGTATGGCTCCACCTGATGCTTGGAGTTTTATGATGCGGCCTATTCTCCAGGTATTTCGGGATAGAACTGGTTCGTAAATTAGTACCACTGTACCAATCACTGGTGGGATTATAGTGCCTTTCTTTTTATTGAAACTTAGTACATGTGCTTCTCGGAGGATATTGAGGTACTGTTGGCTCCAAATGGCCCAATACTGTTCCGTTAATTTGTGACTTGATGTCACAGCTGCAATCGTGTCTGGTGCGCAACAGAGCTAGTTCGTATGGAGGAATATAATTTTCATCGTCTTCTTGAGCACTTGTGGACTCGAATGAATATGTCAACACTATATCGCGTTGGATGAAATCGATTGGGCGCAAGATTACCAGATCATCAGGTTTTTCTTCGATGTACGTGAGCGGTCTGTTATTTAGGCATCCGTCGATCTCTACCAGAAGAGTTGCTAATTGTGACGTTGTTGAAATCGTCTTTTGCAACACTTTATAAATAGAATGTTTCACTGACTTTGTAAGGCGCTCGTAAAATGCCCCATGCCACGGGCATAAGGTGTTATTGTTCTGCACATGATTGCTTTGGTTGCCAATGTCTTCGTAAACGAGGTATCATTGGTTATTGGAGCAATAGCAGTTCGTAAGATTTGTTCCGCTAGAGTGAAGTCCGGTGCGTTATCGGAAGTGGTCGTGTTTGGTACTCCCCTTCTAGCGAAGAACCGACAAAGTGCTAATAAGAGTTCGTCAACTGTCATATTTTGAACTAATTCTAGGTGTAGCAGCCTTGTGGCTGTACACGTAAGAATAATTCCATAACCTTTCACTGCCTGTTTTGTATCTTTCATTGACAATGGTCCGAAGTAATCTATCTCAACATATTAAAATGATCGTGATCTTACTACCCTTCTCTTCGGTAGGTCGTCCATTGTTGAGTATTTATAAGGCAAGTTGTTTATTGTTTGACATGCAACGCATCGCCTTATAGCTTTCCTTGATAGGCGTCGTAATGTTGCGATCCAGAATCGTTTTCTAACGTTTGCCATTGTTTGACTAGTGCTACAGTGAAATGGTTGGCGCAGTGGTTGAAGGCGCCACTGCAACACGCACGTGGAGTCGATTCCTGCGCCCATGGCCCACCAAGCAAGTCTTCCATCCCTCCGGGGTCGGCAAATTGCTACCAGATTTGTCTGGGAGGATAGCAGCACTGGCTCGATACATCGGCCGGCCACCGCGAGTCATTGTAAAGGCCAGATATGCATTCAATCACCTCCAACGATACTTAATGAAGTCGAATGCATGGCGCACCCTCAGGGATTGATCAACGTCGAGAGCTTTTTTTTAAAGGGTTGAAAAAATCCTTTTGCCATCAGATGATAGGTGTATCGTTGGTGGCTTCGTATGATCACTCTGGAATAGTGCGGCGAATTCTTTCTCGTAATTGAGGTTTCAATCTTGCTGTCAGTTTATGGAGGAATTTCAAAACATATGCCACTGCGTTTTGTGCTGTTATAAGTCGATTGTGTCTTGACCAATGCAGCAATTCCAAATCGGGTTGGTCAAAGACGGTGATTACGGTAGAATTAAATTTCATTTCCACATCTTATGGTAACCCAAAGAGATTGATTTCCTTCGATAAATCTGACTCTCTAATGAGATCGGGTCCTATTCACCAATAATGGCTCTTTAAGGGGGACTTACTCGTTGCTCAATCGGCCGGATTTCGATCTGCGGGCACATGGGCAAATCGAATGAGATTTTGCAAGGCCTTATCTATTCGAAGTATTTCCCTGATGCGATTTTTTACTACTACTTCAGCTAATTTTCTTAAATTTGTGATCGTAATCAACTTAATGCAATTTCAGGGTCAGACATGATTAGTATCTCTTGAATAGATATGTGTAGGTTTTTTAAGGCTGTTCGTATTGAGTGTGCTCGACGGACTGACATAGTTACAGCATTTAACTCAAGCTTTGGAATAGTGGTAACGTAGGTGATTGATTGTAGTTTAGGTTTTCCCATAAGGAGAAACGAATGATTATTTGATATTCAATAGGCGCAAGCTGCCATACACTCTGTTGGCGTTCGCAAAGTGGATTAGTTTGGCTTCATGTTCAAGTTCGGCAACACATCGTGAGATACAGATTTCAAATCCATTTTGGTTTCTGACTAAACTTTCTCATTCGTCGGCAAGTAGTTTTGAGAGTGGCGTATCCCACGTATAACCGAGGTTTCAAAGCTTTTGAAGAAAATGTTTTCCTCGTACTGTTAGTGGTGTGAGCCATCCTAAGGGATCGTAGATTGTTGCTACTTGTTCGACTACTGAACGCTTTGTCAGCTTTGATTTGTATGAATATTTGCATGAGAGATGTGGTTTATCGTTTTCCGAATTCAATGCTATTCCTAGGACCTTTTGTTTTTTGCTTAATGCTAAGTCCTTTGAGTGAATCTGGCGAATGAGTTGTTTATTGTTCGACATAAATTCTCGTAAATTCATACCCAAATCTTTGAAAATTTGCTCTGATTGCTTAAACTTGCTCATGGCCTCTTCTAATGACGAACTTGTGACAATAGCGTTATCGACATATGCATTGTTCGTAAGTTCGTGAACCAATGCTGCACTGGTCACTTTGATTTCCAAGTGATGCTTAATTGTTTCTGATAGTAAGAACGGTGAACAATTGAGGCCAAAAGTAACCGGTGTGAATCTGTAGAACTGTGTTTTTGGCTCGCAAAGTTGTGAGATATCACGAATCCATAGAAACCTCGTAGTATTTCTATCTTGCTCGTGAAGTAGTATTTGCAAAAACGCTTTCTCTACGTCCGCAATCATTGCAATATTTCTTATGCGAAAGCGAAGTAGAATATCGCATAAGTGAAGAAGGAAGACTGGTCCCGGGTGGAGAACATCATTTAATGAGGGAGCTTGTACTGGTTGTGCGGATGCTCTCGGCGTTGATCAATCCATGAGAGATGCGCCATGCATTGGACTTCATTAAGTATCGTTGGAGGTGATTGAATGCATATCTGGCCTTTACAATGACTCGCAGTGGCCAGCTGATATATCGAGCCAGTGCTGCTATCCTCCCAGAAGGCTGGTACTAATTTGCCGACCCCGGAGGGATGGAAGGCTTGGTGGGCCATGGGCGCATTTCACGTGCGTTTAGTTGTGCGGATGCACCGTAAACAATTCGTAATTTTGTGGTTTCCCCATGTGGAGTAACCACGGCGTGATGCGGTAGGTAGTGAATAATCACACCTTGTTGGCGTACCGATTCATCGACTTCCTCGATAATGTTCTCATTTAGTTGTTGTATTATCGTTTCGTTATATTTTTCTAGCAGGGGAGGATTTTTGTCAGCATAGCGATTGTCGTCTGCAGTCGCCTAAATGCCATGCATTTGTTTTCAGGGAGTGTAGTAGAATTGTTTTTCCACGGACGGAAGTCTCACATAATAACCATCGTCACGTCTCTCTATCGTTTTTGCAAACTGTTCCCAAATTTCAGCACTTTGGTGATCTTGTTCTTCTATTTTAGATCTCGTAAATTCGTTAATTCCTGATGATTCAAGTGTGCAGAAATCTTCCCATGATTGGTGTTCATATGGCTGAGGGTTGGGTACTGTAGTCTGTGTGACAAACAGTGTACTTTCCTGTGATTTAATGTACGGTTTGTGGTTGGCTTCTACTACCAGATAACCTAGTTTAGAGGAAATTAACATTAATCCTGATGGTAATGTTTTGTTGTCCTAGGTTACTATTAAAGGATAAAGCTCTTGGCGTTGATCAACCCCTGAGGGATGCGTCATGCATTCGACTTCATCGCATCGTTTGGAGCTGATTGAATGCATATTTGGCCTTTACAATCACTGCGGTGGCCTACCGATGTATCGGGCCAGCGCTGCTATTCTCCCAGATAAGACGTACCAATTTTCCGACCCTGGAGGGATGGAAGGCTTGGTGGACCATGAGCGCAGGAATCGATTCCACGTGCATGTCGCAGTGGCGCCTCCAACCACTGCGCTACACGTGCCCTAGGCAACTATTAAGTAGAGAAAATACGTCTGAACATCCGACCAGAATTTGTGGATGTACGCTATTACAATCAGAGTCGACCGACAGTTTAATATTGTTATGACGTAGGAACTTCTTATCCTTTTTGCTGAAAGGTATGCGCTTTAGCGGTTTGGTGATGGTCTCGATCCTGGTTACTGTAATTTCATGTTGTGTTCCATAGACATCCCAAATTTTTACTGCGGTAATTCCACAGTTCTTCTTCACTTCGTTAAGAGCTGCGAATGTATTAATGGATAATTCTACGGGATCGATATTTTGTAAATGAACACTTTCAGCCAATTCGTTGGTGATAAATGGACGATCGCATCCTGTATCAAGCGAGAGATGTACTGGTTCGTTTGCCTGAGTGAATGGGTTGAAAATCTGGGCCTGTCCAGTCAAAACTTGAACACTCGTTGTATCTTCATTCATTGCGTAGAGTATGACTGTATCATTCTGATAGTTTTGTTGGGATTCTACTGTATTGATTCTTAATGGCGTAGTTTTCTTGCTTTTCGTACTGTTCACCGGCCCCTTTCGTTTTTCTCTTTGGCCTACTTCTGTTTGATTAAGCTGTTCTTTAGAAGGTTGTTGCTGCTTACAAATGGAAGTGTGGTGCCCACGTTTGCTGCATACTCGGCAGCACCCGTCTTTGCAAGCCAATGTTTGGTGAAACTTTGATCCATAGTTAAAGCGAAGATTCCTAACTTAAAGTCTGTAATCTTTCTTTGTACATTCGCACTTTTTCGCCGTCAATTGGGGAATGTCCTACTGTTTCACAATAGAAACATGGATATATCTTGCTTGTGTTGCTTGTGGACATACGAGTTTGTTTGTGGCACAAAGGATTGCTGTATGACTGTATTTCTAGCACCTCTCAAGTCTGATGTGACACTGGCGCTTCTGTTTAGCTGTTGCTGTATCCTGAGCTCCTTGCTTATATCTTCATTAACAGATTTTAAAAGATCTTCGGTTTTGTATGTTTTATCCGACTCTCGGCTCCTTTGATCTAATGCGTGTCTTCGAATATCTCTCGTAAATTTCGTAAAAAGTTGATTTTGTAGATAAGTGGTGTCTACAAATTCTCCATTGTGTGCCAATTGGCTGACTACGGGGAATAAATGCTCGCACAATGTCTGCTGATCTTCAAGGCGATTGTTGTTCGCTTTGGTCGTTTGTACCCTGTCGAGTAGTTCGTTTAGCAGATCTTGTTTGTTACCGTGGTTATGTTTAGATGGGTGATAACCATCTGGTAGGATTCTCGTCTTATTCTGTATTGGTTAACGAAAGTTTTGCTTTCCCTTCAAGAGAATCTAATAGATAGTTCATTTTTAGGAAGTCCATTCCTTGTGAGTGCACAGAGTGGTTGAACGCTTCCAAAAATGTGTTCCACTCCCATAGTTTTCCGCTAAATTTTGGAACAGGGATAGGTGTCAGGTTTACTGCTGGAAGACTTAAATTTGTGCTACTCGAAGCATTGTTTTTTTGCATCTTCTAAAGCGTTCTTTAATCTAAAGAACTTGAAGAGATAACGTGTCGCTCTATCAAGTATCTCAAGTGTTTTTTCGGTGTTTGCATTAATTCTCTCACGTGATGGGATGTTAGGATCAAGATGATCTGCTTCTTCATTATACTTATCTAGGACTGTCTGGAGGCTTTCCATTTCGAACTGAATGGCGAATGTTGCATCCGTGATCCTTTTTCTTAGCGTATTGACGTAGGAAATGCGGTCGACTTCATCATGAAGAAGTTCTAATTGGGACAATGTTAAGTCTTCACTATCGTCAAGATTACTTAGGAGACGGTTAGTAGCCCTTGTTAAAGCCCCTTGACGTGAGGACATTGAAGAAGTCATTGTAAGGCGAAAGTAAACGTACTGGTTTCCCGGTTTGAGACTGATAGTCCTGCCACTTCGTTAACAGTAGCTTGGTCGTTGCACAAGACTTTACTGATTTGGCCGATGCACCAAATATTGCAGTTGCTAGTAACTATTCGGCGCCGAGAAATGACTCAAAGGCCTATTTTCCACTAGCAACTGCAATATACTTCTTTGTCACTTGATATAGGTTTTCGGTCGAGCCTCGTTGAACATAATCGGCATAAATGAGAACACACCTATACAGGGAAGCATAATACTTTTTTGCAAATATAGAAAGAATGTGCCAAATTGGCTCTGCAGAAGCAAGGAGTTAATACACTGCATCCACCTGTGTCTCAGTGTAGCTTTTGGTCCGTCATTAACTCCTTATCCGCTACTTGGGGATGGGCCATGTTGCCTCGCGAATAACCTACATGACATTAGTCTATGAGGGACATCCGTGGAAAAAAACCTAACAGTCCCTATCTTGTAGAAGTGTTAATTTTCATAACTCCCTTTTTTGTATCAGAACACTGGCAAGCCATCGAAGCTACCACGTTGAATCCCAGCTGCCTGTAGACCATAGCGTTTTCAATGAGCATTATTTTTTGCACTTCACTAAAGTTATATTTCTTTCTTATTTCTTGTTTTTGGATGATTTAAGAACTTCTGAAATCTGCTGTTGACTCGCCATACATCCAGAATTGTTTATTTTTTGTAAAGAAGAACAATGATGTAAGAGGAGAGCACTAAGAAAGAGGTCTCGAGTCTGAATTCTGGTTTTAGTGGTGAATAAATAAGATAAGACAAGGTACGTCGTACATTCATACAGTAATCCTTTCAAACACACACTTAAATGCTTATCTGCTTCCACACGTCGTGAGCCTCTTAGCATGTTTTTCATTCGTTTCGTTAACCTGCAACCGCCTCAGTCGCGAATGTGGGTCGGGTTAATATGTTGATCCGAATTATTCTTAAGGATTTTGCATCCCTCATTAATGTTGTTGAATTCCGGTCAAAGATGATTATTTCTATATTTTCGTACTTATGAATGGACGTTCGCAAGTAGCACAGCCAACCGTATCTAACTTTGTGAACAAGTGGAATGCCATCTGCCTTCCCACTTTGGTTCCTCCAGGACTACAACGATTTCTATTTTTGCAATGAATTATGGGATTATTTTATAAAGCTGACTATTACCAAACCTATGATGAATGGTCGAAGAAAGTATTCGATCCAAGGTTAGACCGCTCCAAGTGTGTATAATAATTATCACTTCCATTACGATTATTGAAAATAAGGGATGAAACGTCAGCTTTGGTCAGTCTCAGTTGGTCAATTCCTGTGATATATGCAATGTATTCACTCTTCACGGAAGGGTGTTGAGTGAAATAAAACCACAATGATGCTAAGATGCTTGTAAAACTTGAACCCCAGGTCAAATTTCGCTTAGTGCTCTGCTGTGAAGAAGTAGTAAGCAGTAAGTAAAAAGGTAACAGAATTTTGGTATTTAAATGAAGTTGTTTATTATGCCAATGTAAATTTACCCGTTACGTCTTATCTGCTAAGGTTATGGATGTGTTTGGATGAGTAGTTCGCATGTCAGTTTGACCTTTCCAGGCTCTGAAGAAGGCGAAACCGCGGAAACACCAGCTATTGTATGCTAATAAATCCTGTAACACCAACCTCTTGTCTGCTTATTAAAGAAAAACGGAGAATTATTAATCAGTGCCGAAGTTAATAAGAAGTCGGTCTTGGGATAAAAGCTAAGGAGTGTGATTTTACTACATCCTCAGCTTAAGGAAATTCGAAGGCGATTTGTGCTCCTCTGTTTATTCCCGTTGATAAATGATTACTGATGGCACCGAATTGTTCATACAGTGCTCCTTGTAATCTCTATTTTCGACTTCTCATTCCACGCAGTAGAATTTGAGTGCCAGTATCCACTAGAAAAGAAAAAAAGAAAACTTTAACATCAAATGGACGTTAGAAGGAGAAAGGAATAAAGCTTTCGAAGTTGATCAATTTCTGTGAGAAGCACCATGCATTCGACTTCACAAAGCATCGTTAGAGGTGACTGAATGCATATCAAGCCTATACAGTGACTCCCAGTGGTCCAGCGATGTACTGAGCAAGTGGCGCTTTCCTCCCAAACGGGACGAGTACCAATTTGATGATTGATCAAAGGCTTGGTTAGTCTGGGGGCGAGATCGAACCGGTGTGTATTGCAGGCCATCTCTAATCATAGCATTGTACGGGCCTGAAAATAGACGTTATGGTGCGTTATGCCTTTGCGCTCCAATCACCGTCGTCTCAGATAATCCTTGCTACGGTTCCTTGTATTACTTCTCCAGTTTTTTAAATGAGCTAAATTCGCTACCATTCATTTGCTTTCATTTATTCCCGCGCTATCAATTATTTCTTGCTTTCTTGTTCAAAATGTATTCTACGTGGAAACCAATTCTCGTATTACCACACCAGCTTATTGCAAAAGTTACTAAAGTAATGCCTTGGTCACTGGTTTAGTTTTGCTTGCTAATTCCGTTCTCATCTTCACTCATGCGTTTTTTACATTTTTGGTATTGTTATATCGCCATTATTTCATTATTATTGCTACAAACGGTTAGATTACCCATGTTTACGATTTATCTGTGATACCAACAAAAAGTCTGGCATGACATATTAGCTGAACTACTGCATTCCACGGAGTTAATCACTGTAGTGATGTCGTTCAATACGCCCGAAACCTTGGCTTGGTCCTGCCTCGGCACCCCATCTTTTCGAGGTCGAGAAATCGGTTACATCCTTATCTGGTAAGCTCACTCTGAAGTAGAAAACCTAGGAATGCCATGGCACGTCTATCCTAAATCAAAAACTCCCAAGGAACTCATACGGGAAAATTCGTAGATCTTCGCGAAAGATGTATCAGAGGAGTTGAATCGAATGGAAAAAAAACTGAGGTTCGCACAGTATGAGATGTTTTGTTCCTTGAAAAAATGTATAAAAAGATTCTTTAAGGCTTCTCTCATAGTGCTTTCTTTAACAACGTTTCATTATGGCTTCATAACCCGTTTTACCGAAATATCTAAAACAATTTTTTGAACTATTTTATTCTCGATTTATTTATCATAAAAGTGGAGTAAAATTAAAACTATTGCATCTATTTTACCAAAAATGCTAAGGCGACAAACCATCTTCTTAACAACATGAGACAGAGGTGGGGAATGCGATACGCATGGCTTGGTCATCTTGGGAGTCCAAGAAAAGGAAAGATTAAACGAGCACAAAAATTAACACGCCAAATGGGAATTATGTCGAAGTCCCGCATCTTGTTTTATGGAAAGAAGTATTTGTGCATGAGTTACTAGTGCAATTGCTTAAATCGTTTGAAGATAAAGCCGTTTTCTGGGAACTGCATTGAAATTTCTATGGAATTAGGGAGCTATCCGTAACTTAAACAGGTGTTTTTTCTTTTGAAATTTGTGATAATCTTGACGGATTTGGAGGCAACTTTTTTCACTATCGTTGTCGACAAACATTTTTCGGTCCGCTTCTGTCGTAATACGCTGTAACCAGGACAATGTCCAGACTCATTCGGTCCGTTCCTTTATCCCGCTGGGTGGTCCTTGCTCACATGTGGGCTATACTCTTCATTTTAGACTGCACTTTTTCCTTTTTGACGCATTCTCATCGCCCACTCTAAACATGCTTTTCTTCTTTCGTTCTGAAAGAGCTGCCTTTGCAGGTTCCATCATGAGTTTGTCCCATAGTGAGACTTCAGCCTTTTTGACTAATTTGTTTACGTGGTTGACATGTGAGTTATCCGTTACAGGCATTGTTGATTACGCCAACAAAAAATCTACAGTTATTTTTGGTAAAAGTTGACATTATTAAAATTTTTATTCTAAGGTTCAATTCTTAAAAACTATTTAGATTTTGCCTAGAACGCATAGATATTATTATGTAGATTGGTTATTTTCCTTTAGTGAGTAAGTTCTACTCCAATTGCCAGATTTAAACTCTTCGCGTTATTTCTCAGTTTTATAAAATGCTTTCTTAAAACCATAAACAAAAGAGGATTTGCAATAAACATATGAATAAGTTTGTGAAATACGTCAGTTATACGTACGATCGCAACTTGGAATAAGAGTGGTTGTAGAGCAGTGGTTAGCAGCATCCTTCAATACATGATCGGTGGCTCGGTCTCGCTTCCAGAGTAAGCCATACTCTCCATCGCTTGAATATTATACTGTTGCTGTCACATTTGACTAGAAACCATTTTACAGGTGAACCTTTACAGCACAGCCTTCTGTAGTGTGTATCTCTTCATCTCCCAGCCAAATGTCGCCCATAAAGAGTTGATAAGAATCTCTGCGTTTTGTGTACCGAGAAAAAAAAACTGTCGATCCACGTTGTCATCGAGTACCTAATCGAGTCAGTCATTATATTGCTAAAGCATTTACCGTTAACTTCACATTAACTACTCCACTGCTGTTTTCTGATTCACCTCTTTCAAACTCTTTGACGGTAAGTACATAAACTTCCACATTGCCTTCCACATCTCCATTTTCTTCGTTGCCATCTTCGAAGTAGATTTGACCAATGGTTACTTCTGTTCTACGTTATAATATGTACACTCTTAGAGTGCAACTACAAAGCACAACATATAGAAAGGCGTTAAGTTTTTTTTGCTAAGTCATTTCCTCAATCTTTCAAAGCTTTCAGATGTTAGAAAATTACCATCAGCAGAGACCATCATCGACCATTACTCCATTATCTACTGATAAGGATGCGCTTGAATGACAAACGAGTTATCTAAATCTTTAATTTCATGAAGTCACGTTATCTTAACCTAATAACTGCCGTTACTACCGTAACCCAACACTGCAGTGAGGCCACAAATCGAATTCGTTATGTGTATTGTTCTTCGCCACCACAAATTTAGCAACACTGTGTAAGTGTGTCAGATGTGTGTTATGTGTGCAATAACAGTTTTCAGATGTGAAATGTGTTAGCAGTTTTATGTTTCCGTGAACGCTTTCTTTGAATACAAACACATTTGGCTACTAGGTGTAGTAAAAAAGCTAAAAGCTCTCAGCGTTGATCAATCCCTTAGGGATGCACCATGCATTCGACTTCATTAAGCATCGTTTGGAAGTCATTGAATACATATTTGGCCTTTATAATGACCCACGGTGGCCCACCGATGTATCGAACCAGTGCTGCTGTCCTTCCAAACAAGTCTGGTACCAATCTTCCGATCCCAGAAGAATGGAAGACTTGCTTGGTGGGTCATGGACGCCGCGAATTGATTTCACGTGTGTGTTACAGGGCGCCTCCGACCACTGCGCCACACGCACTCAGAGTAGTAAGTAGTAACATAAAGGTTCATAATCCTAGGAATTAGAAGAGATTTTCAAGAAATTTAAGACTTACGACTTCGTTGTACGCTTTACTTGTTCACAAGTATTTTTAGAATTGTTGAACTCCAAAGAGTTCTAGAAAGAATTCGCAGGTCTAAAGAAAGTAATCATCCATTATGTGACGAGACTGCAACTGATTTCTTCTAAATTCCGGTTTAACTTTTTACTAGAGTCCTCCATCTCAGCTGTATGACATTTTTTGCAATATTAAAACCGTATGTCACTATTCTCTCAATATAAGTACAATCCAACATTTGCAGGAGTCAAAGTTGTGCTTTTCCGAAACCAATTTCTACCCAACAGGAACTATTGGAATACAGAAGCTTAGAAGTTAATTGGCATATTAGCGCAAAAAAAAATAAAGAACTAAAAGGATGTTGAAGTATCTTCTGCCCAAATACCTACCAAGATAATGACCAAGATAGCTTTTTATTTACTGTCTTTTGTTTTTTACGGCAAGGTGTTATGTGAAATACAACAACAAAGGCGCTGAGGTATCTGCAAAACATTGGCCGCAATCCAGATGTGAATCCTCGAATATCCTTCCTGAGAGCTCACGTGTTGCAGACGTCCCACTGCACTACTGCCTGCAGGCTTCGTTTTTCTTTCTCTCAGTAGTATTTTACCCTAATATTGCCGTCAGCAATCACAGTTCAACGGGAATGATCTTGAGAGCATAAATCGCCATTGAGCCCCATCAAGCTGATGCGGTAGTCGTAATCACAATGGATAGCTTTTTATTTACTGCTTATTATTTTTTAACGGCAGTCTGTTATGAGAGGAAGGCAAAGCGAGGGGCTTAGTGAAACATTTGAGTTTCAGGGAAGAGAGGTCGCGGGTTCGAATCTGCCCTGGGGTCCGTGTTTTCAAATAACTCACATCCTTGTAATTTATTAAGATACTTGGATAACCCGTGACCACACTCCGTATGAGTCTATCACTTCTTTAATTTGATTTGCCGTCATGCAGTTGCCATCAAGGAAGGCGGTCAGAGTCGAGATAAGATTTCTTCTTCACTTCTCAGTTACACTCTGAATGCTAATGAAACGTTCTGTTTCTTCGAATCTTGAGCCCGTCAGGCTAGTTTTTTTTAGGTTTTTAGCTGAAGAAGTCGTTGGCAATTTTGAATCTAAAAGACCTTTGCTTCCTCTACGACTGAGATTCTGCTTGGTTAACATCGATTGCGCTAAGACGACTTGAGCCACCGAATAAAAGCAGTGTATGAAAATGAACTGTAGTATAATCTAGTGATGTAATACGAGGTTCTGATGACTCTGGAACATTTATTCATCCATATCTTGTAAATTTTTGTAAACACTTTATTTATAAGCTCGTGAAATAATTTCAAATTTCATTCATAACCACTCAAGCTTTGATAAGAATTAAAGAAGCAATGTTCTGCTAAGTTATAACTCCTATAGAGACCAGCCTATCCTACAGAGAGGACTCTCAATCTTTATCTACAACTTTTCTTGTCATATTTCATGCTTTGCATGCTACTTCTCGAAAATTCGGCATAGTATTTTGTTTGGCGCCTAACAACCACGCTGTAGCTTTCGTCAACTGGGAAATGAAACGACTATTATACACTTCGTAGAGAACACTCAATTTCTGCATGTTGGTTGTTGTTGTTATGGTAATTGCATAATGTTCCTCAAAGTGGCTGTTGTTATGGTAATTGCATAATGTTATGGTAATTGCTTAATGTTCCTCAAAGTGAAACTCCTAACTGCAGAGTGTTAGTTTCGTTTTTGTCTTTTTTGCACCTTAATCATAAGAGCAAGCTCTAGGAATAGTAACGATTACTTCCACTTTAAACCACACCAATTCCTTGCATTACCAATCTACTGGAAGCACTTTTCAGTTTTCATACACACGTTGCACACTGTTGTAAACTTTACTTTGCTGTTGTTTTTATGTCTGTATATAAACGTTCAGTTACCCATGTTTGGGCTAGGATCCACAAAAGCTTTCCCGTTGCAAAACGTGGGAGGTCGAAAACCCGATATTGAACAGAATAGTCTGCTGCTTCATTAACCTACTCCATATTCCAATAATCTAACAAATACACTCACTGTATTTACATACTCAACGAGCATTCGCTGTTGAGACAGCTACAACAACCACGTTAGTGCGTAACCGATGAATAAACAAATGTGCTACAAAGACTCGTTCTTGGTTTTACGAAATCTACACTTCTTTAAAATTTTATAATCATAGCGAATCACGATGTATGGGCTTCTCTTTAACAAAAATTCAATTGGTTGTCCAGTTTTTTTCCAAATTGGAAGTTAGAAATTTCAGATGTTTCAATAATTTTCAATTTTTCTCATGAAGAAAACTGTGGTTGTTTATATCGTCCAAGTACTGTCTCTGACTGATAAACTGCCATATTTAATTACGTAATGAACACTACTGGAACATTTTCCTAAGAAGTTTTCCACTATGATGCATTTGCTTTTTTTGTAAAACATATGTAGAAGTCTGACTTTGTACAAACCTCGGCATAGATAGTTGATAAATTTGGTCATATGATCTTATAAACTAATCTTCTTAAGCTGGTGGGAGATTGGTCGACATCGACTAACAACACCAACAACGACAACAACAGCGACAACAACAACAACGGACGCCTATACCAAGCACGCAACTGCTTGAGAAGATCAGTTTATAAGATCATATAAATAAATATGTGTGAATATATCTTTCTTAAATTACCTTCCTACATTGTTCCGTTTAGCTGGCGCCATAGTGAATTTATTAAGGCCAGTTACAGCAGTAAATTCTGCAGTTTGACTAATTGATTAACCTCCATATCTCATTTCTTGCTGGTATACTGGTCATCTGTCTACTGAATTTTCCAACAACACAACCTTTGCAATGCAAAAACAATAAGGGAACGACGACCGACGCTTCATTATCTTACTCTACTATTTCAGATGTTTACATTGGTAATATCAGTGATCGTAATCATTAAAATTTTCTTCCTTGTTCGCAAAATGCTCCAGCCATGCAATCGAATTCGCAAACTCGGTGATGTCGGATTATTCCTTGGTGATCCGGAGGTCAGCAGTTCTTCCTTTTCCAGATTTTCCAGATTTTACAGAGCTTGTTTTTTTTTGCTTTTTGAAAGTGTTTTTAATTATTTTACGTTATAAGACCGTTAAATAGCCTAAACTTATTTTTGATTCAATCAAGGGTAAGTAGAGAACGTTTGTGACGTTATTCATAGAAGTGTGACTTGACATTTGTGATTTTGTGCTCCTTTTTTTCGGGTTGCATTCCTATTATTACATTTGGTACAAGAATTCTAATTAACTGAAATTCATTTGTAGTCTGGGTTGTCAAGCTTTCCTGAAATCGACAAATTTGCTTAGAAATCTTAGGTATTTCATGCTTGAAACTCGAAAATTTTTTTGAGCTCCTCTTTACGAATGCACAGTTCCGGAATTCAGATGATCTTCTTATGAAGCTTAAACAAGAAACAAGCTTTGAAAAAATAATGCTGAATACGTTCTAAATGGTTCAGATAGTCGTATATCGGATACTGGCATCCTTTAAATCTCTTGGCCCATGTCAGCTACAATCTCATGTATCATCAGGTCACGCCTCAGAGCTATTTACTACGATCTGCTTGCACGACTGACACGAAGACCACCACACTTTAGTTGCGAAGAGCCGCTAGAGCTCCCACACCGTTCTTGAAGGTCATAGTTGGGTGACGAACTTACACTGAGAAACTTATACTGCTTTTTTGCTGGGCAACCATTGCACTTGAGTGACTGAGACTAGTGTTCAATGTACTTCGTTAACGGGATAAAAAAAGCTGGTGAATACATTTTTCGTAATTTCATTGATGATTTCATTGATGGCTAACATGAGCTAGATAAAAAAATTTTATTTACCCAGCATTTCAGAGCATTCGCTTTCTAAAAAACCGGGTTGGTCCGAATCGTTTGTCCCGAGCCATTCCTTTTCTTGGTGTAGGTGCCATTTTTACTTTTTTATCTTGATTTTGTGACTGTGAGAGAAGAAAGGGAGATAAAGTTCACTATATCCATGCTATTTAGTGGGAACATATCTTTGCGCAGTGTCTTGCGTTGTTTTGCTCGTTCCTTCCTAACACTAATTTCAAAAAATGTGCTATTATACTTGCCTTGATATTGTATGAAGCACATCAACGGGATTTTATATAAGAGGGTTTTCTCACGCACTGTACAAAGTAGAATACGGTAACCGACAAAGGTACTGGTCTTATATTGCCTAGTCACTTCTGGTGCGTTTGACGTATGCAGTAACTAGGAGTGAGCGACCAAGTTGGCGAGACCAAAGGGATGAAGGTCCTATTTATCCCAACCCTCGTGGTCAGACCAATGACCATACATTCATTCGAGCTCTCCACTAGCAACTGCACTGGATGCGTGCTACGAAAGTTGTATATCTTCAATGTATGGTCCAATCTAACATTTACGTGACAGGACTTCCATAGAGGTCTTACAATGTGAAAAGGACTTCAACTCCCAGCCTTGTGTCGGCCTCTCTCAGCTTGTAGCGATTTTCATTAATTAAGACTATTAGAAACTACTAAAATACACAATTTTTTGAACACGCAATAAAAATTCTATTGTTAACAACCCTGAAAACCTGGGTCCACTACAAGTATTTCTTCCACTTTTTATTTCAATGTTCATGTTTCAAAGTAGGTAGATGGAGAAGGTGCTTTTTTTGGCAATTTTAACTCGAAAAAACCTATATTTGGGAGAACCTTTGAAATGTTTCTATAAGATTATTGTGATAGATCAAAGTCTCATTCTTAAATGCACAATGTTTTGTACTCTTAAAATACTCTAGTAATCAAGGAATTTCCGTTAGTTGTTGAAAAACGAATTCCTACAGCAAAAGAGGTAAAAATTCTTATTGTCATCTTATAGTCTCTGGCTTCCATTGTCTCTGTTTAGAATGCGTTGACGAAAATGACCATTTGTTCTATGCTTGTACTCGGGATAACATTTTTCAACAGCATTTATCGATTAGCTCATTGATGATTAATTAGTTCCCAAATTTTTTTCAGTCCTTGGCTGAAAAACCGTTAAAAACAAACTTTAGCAAGTTTTTATTATCATACCGAAAGTGATGGCCGATCAATAAATCACACATTTCTTTTTATAGCTGAAAGGCGTCTATCGTGAACGTCAAATTAGTCGACTCACAAAACTTCGGCGAGTTGGTGCTTTGCCACCTGTTTATCCGAATGGATGGTACTGTATTGCAGAGTCCGATCAACTGAAACCGAAAAGTATACGAGAGGTAACTGTGTTCGGTAAGCGGCTAGGCACCAGTCGATATGGTTGAACATCACTTAGCTAATTACGATAGTGCTCAGTGTTCAACGTCTGAATAAACTTAGTCAACACTATGAAAAGTAAACTATTCTTATATTAGTCGCCATTAAAACCTTCTCCGCTTTCATATATTCCCTTTTTTCAACTTGTAGTTTGGATGAATCCGACTAGTTCATGTGCTAATTCAGGTGCATTTCCAGTCTCCTTCTTCTGCCTCACTAAAAGAGGCTTTTATTAATCCTAAAGTCTAAGCCGAAAGCTTGAGTTATTAAACATTCGTATAAAATATTTACACAACAGTAAATGCAAGGCGATTTGACCACTGCAGGTGTGAATAATACTCGATACTTGATACTTGAACGGCCCGTTCTCACTGGTTGTGCGAGCCCCAGCATAATCTCCTTTTTTCGGGGATTTGCTGGTTAAGCCACTGTGGTTCCCCAGAATACCGAGGTCAGCCTGATCAAAGTCTGCCCCAGGTTCTCACCATCACAGGCAGTCGCAGCCTTTGTGGATCAGAAGACAATTTGCCACCATGCGACTTTGATACCAGGACAGTGGTGAATCCTGGTATTGGTTTATTCTTAGCTAGGCTTCCTGATGGAAACGCCGGACTTCTTCTCAGCTTGGGAGACCTGCCGGGGGTACGAATCCTCCGCTGTACATCGCAGTCCGGCACCCGGGAACACCTCCCAACCACGACGGTGCGGTAAGCCGTTGGGAAGAGTATGAATAATACGAGTAATAATGTGATTAATACACAAATACGAAACAAAGAGGAGCATCAATACTTGGAAAGTAATTCCTTCAATGGACTGCTTAAATAGTTTAAGCAAAAAAAGAGATATCATCCTCGAAAGCCAAGAAAACGAAAGTCGGATGCGGAATGCTAGAAAGGATAGGTTGATGGGTCCATGTTTGATACTTACAGATGACTCGATGGAAAATAAATTCGACACCTAAGACACTGTTGTACTAACCGAGTAGAAGGAAATATTTCCTATTAAATCAATTTGAGCATTGTCGTTTTTAATTTACTCAGCTTTTCTTCATTGACAATTTAGAGTTTCAGGGCAGTTTCTTACACTTGTGAGGTCCGAAAGTGGTCAAGTCTATTTGATTGACTCCTACTGTCCACATCTTGGCGCTAGTTTTAACGTTGGTGGAAAAGTAAGACATGAAAACTGTATTCCACTTTTTCCAACTAACTTTATATATATACATAAAACACCCATAGAAATATGTTTATCAGAACCTAACATTCATCATCGGTCCTACTCAAGCGAGTTGTACCGAATTCTCAGCTGACCCTTGTAGTGCCAATGAGGTTTCTCGTAAACTCCGCCGGTTTCTCGTAAACTCCGTAAAGGAATGTAAGGACTCCGCTGCAAGCTAGAGGAATGGAACGAGCATCATGCATTTCTTATGGGACACCTTGTTTTTGCTCACAGTTTACTATTATGAATAAATGAGACATATGTGCTTAAAGTTAGGGGTATAAATCTATTTCGATTTCCCGAAAATCTGATTTTTAGCTTTCAAAGCTCATACTTTCTCTTCTCAATGCTCTTCTCAACGAATTCTTTAGTGGGATGTATCGGTTGCGCTTAAATAATGGGGAATTTAAAGATATAAGCAATTTTGAAGAACCTAGCCGAAGAACTCGCATTTCGGAGCAAGTGTTTCATTGCGACATCCCTTTCATCTTCTCTTTCTTCTAGCATTCCATTTTTAGAAGTGTTGTCGACTATTCTATGAATTAGGTCACCGGAAATCATTGTTCACCTGCCAAGTTCTTCGCCCCCGAGATGTTATCAACTTGGATAAACTTTCCGACTTTGGTCCATTATTCGAAAGTTTTTGATTCTGCAGTTCTCTTTATGTTATTCTTTTGATGGAAAGATGGGGAACTGAAATCAGGAGAACGAAGTGGCATATATCAGCCAATATAGCGGAGACTGATATGTGCGAGAAGCACCACGTCATTGATATTTAGAGGTGAGGCCCTTGTTCTATCGATAGTAAAGACTGCCATTGCGATTATTCACCCCACTTTCTTGGTTCCTTGGGTCTGAACGAATAATAGATAACGTGACCTGTGGTATGTTAGCGGAGCGGAAGTGGAATTTTACCACTTAGCTAGATGATTGGATGACCCGTCATCACGTGTACTGTGGGTCTTAGCACTTCCATTCTTTTCGCTCTCATACGACTATAGACGTGGTCGTGTTCTTGTACGGATGGTTTGAAAATCTGAAAATTGATTCCAACTTTGAATAAAGCTGATTTAGTCGTTTAGCCAACACGTCGATCCATCTTCCTCGTCGTCTTTCGAGGTCGTTTTGATTCTCTGAGGATTCACTGCACTATTTCCGTCCATCCTTTACGAAGACTGTATTATGAAATGTATTCTAATTTCCTATAAGAATAACACATACAGCCGTTCACAGCCCTCCCCCCCCCCCGTTGAAAGTGCGTTTTCAAAGCGAATAGTTATCGCAGTAGGACTGTAAATCAAAATATTGGAATAAGCTGTCATGAAAACTGAAGCTGTAAGACGAAACTGATAGCTGAATACTACAAGCAACTTTGTTGAACACCTCATGCATGATATTAGCTTTTTATTTGCTTCCTAATACAATTTTTTATGGCAGAGTATTGTGCAGAACACAACCACAGTGATGCTGAGATATTTGCAAAACTTCGGACCGCAGGTATCTGCGATAGGGAACGAACGCACTATTACACCTTGCATGAACTGACCGATCAGTTCCATCAGCAATCACCCGTAAACGTGATTAATAGAACCAGCTGAGAGACAGGCGAAGTCATGGACCTGCATGGTGTGGTGGCGAACGCGTTAGCCCCCAGAAAGGGTAATATTGCCTTCGTTCCCCACCGCAGAGCCCTGCGGCCCGAAGTTTTGCGAATATCTCAGCACCATCGTAGTTGTATTCACGCATGATTTTTTCGTTTTTTGGCGATTTTCTTCAATACAAAGATCCAACTTTGTACTTTAGGTTGTAGATGACAACTGTGTTCAATGTCCTTTTCATGGTTGGGTGTTTTCTGCAGAAACTGGAAAATGCACACGAATACCTTACAATGAGGGCAGCATTCCACAACAAGCACAGGTTTGTTGAAACATCTGTGACTTCAGGATTTCATTTTGTCGTTTATTTGCAACACTGGGATAGAGAAGGGTTGGAAGTCTTAACCTCGTCCTACTATCTTTGCATCAGCTCAGTCATGTAGAAAATTATTGAACCAATGAACATTTCAAAAAACGATAAATGTTAGCGAGAATGAAACAAAAAAACCTAGACAGGTGCCACCATCATTTGTGATCCTACAATTCCATTAATAATTCAGTGAAAGCAGCCGACGCTAGTAGAGTACTTGTTCATTCTTGTCATGTGCACCGGAACTATCTAGTGATTAAGGCTGAGGCAGGTGGCAAGAAGGGCACAATACTTTGCTGTGAGCCTTTTTTTTTTTCGAGATCTAGCCATGGTCACCTGACAAGACTCTGTTATAGATATTGCATCTTTACCCGAGCTCTCTTAGAGCACATGTGGGATTTGCTCGTGGCAGAAAACCTTGGACCTCCTTCTATATCATACTTCCGAGTTCTTGCACGCGCTAGCAAAGTACATAGTCGCTTTTGGCGTACATCTAAACCCTTAGTCGCCACCTAAGAACCCGTTGCGTTCTCTCAGCAGCGGAAGAGTGGAGACTTCGCCTATGATAGACGTCCTTGATTGCAACTGACACCACAAGGATGCTAAATGTGTCTCTAAGCACGTTGTATGTTGGATATAACTTCGAAGAGTTTCGAAAAAAAGTGATTTCTTTGACACTCCCTGTATTCAAAAACAGGAAAGCTTTTTTTTCAAGCAAGGAGCCTTGTAATGAACATCACTAGATCGTATTTTTATGGTTTTTTCTCTTCTAGCAGTGTCATCCGATCTCTGGCTATTTCTTGTTTTCTTGGCTTATTTTCGTGAAATGAGTTGATTTCAATTCACAAATGTAAGGCAGGTTGGCTGCTATGAGTAGACTATGTGAGCAGCTCTAAAGTAACTGAACCTACCAGCATTCGCTTGACACATCTCGGCTTATAGTATTTTCTACCAATCGAAGTAACAACCATTAGATACACTCGGGTACATTCTACCTGATCTCTTGTAAAGCGTGCGGGGACGAATACGTTGGCGAAACGAGTAGACCGCTCTGAGTCCACATAAAAGAACATCTGGTCGGTAAATCTGAAATAAAACCAAACAATCCACTAGGCGCGCGTAGGGTGCTGAAACACGACGGAGAAGATTTTGAAGTAGGAGTCACTATCCTCACGCACCAATCGAAAACATCAGCGCGTGAAACTCTTGAAGCGTTTTGGGTCAATTCCAAAAATTCAAAAATGAACCGCAAGGAGGTGTGTTTTGTCATCATGCGTGACCTGGCGCCATACCTCAGGCTAATCCAATGTCCTGACACAGGCACAGTCCTCGCCCATGTAGAACTCTGTGCAACTGCTCTCCACCAACTAACTTAAATACTTACAACAAATAAACGGCAGGTGTTTAAATGAAGCTGTTTCTTATGCGAATACAAATTTATTTGTTAAGTTTTATCTGCTAGAGTTATGAAAGTGTTTGCCCGAGTAGGCCGCACCTCAATTTGACCTTTCCAGGCTCTGAAGAAGGCGAAGCCACCGAAACGTCAGCTATTGTATCCTAATGAATTCTGTAATAACAACCTCGTGTCTGCTTATTGAAGAAAAATATCGAACCTTTAGATAATGAATAGTAAAGGATAAAGAGGACGCGTGTGGCGCAGTGGTTGGAGGCGCCACTGCGGCGCGCACGTGAAATGCGCCCATGGCCCACCAAGCCTTCCATCCCTCCGGGGTCGGCAAATTGGTACCAGACTTGCCTGGGAGGATAGCAGCACTGGCTCGATACATCGGCCGACCACCGCGAGTCATTGTAAAGGCCAGATATGCATTCAATCACCTCCAGCGATGCTTAATGAAGTCGAATGCATGGCGCATCCCTCAGGGATTGATCAACGCCGAGAGCTTTATCCTTTATCCTTTTAAAAGATAAAGCTCTTCGGAAGGAATGCGCCATGCATTGGACTCCATTAAGCATGGTTCGGAGGTGACTGAATGCATATCTGGCCTTTACAATAACTCGCGGTGGCCTGCCGATGTGTCGAGCTAGTGCTGCTATGCTCCCATACAAGTCTGGTACCAATTTGCCGACCCTGGAGGGATGGCAGGCTTGGTGGGCCATAGGCTAGGCGCGGGGATCGATTCCACATTTGTTGGTGTGTTGCAGAGCGGCCCTGACCACTGCGCCACATGAGCCGCTAAAACCGTTAGAATCTCGAAATTATTGTTTGTAAAGCTTAATTTTTTGTGAAATTGAATCCTGGTTTTTTCGAGGAAACAAGTCTTTTTCTCTACGTGGCCGTCACCTTAAGCCATCGAGCGATCCAACAATCATTATTTATCCCACAGGACGTGATCATGTTTCCCAGTGTTTTGTTGGTAATTGTGAACGTCGCGTTTGCGTTAAACAAAATTTAGGAATTCCAACATACAACCAAATATAACTTTCAACCTAAAAGATTAGTTTTCGTTCTAAATGTTTCTTGAAATTTCAAAGAAGTGTAAAACTGAAAGAGGACCATGGAGAAATTACACCTTAATCATCGAGTAATATGTTCTTAGTGGTTTTTGTTTGCACTGCCTTCTGTTCCGTTTTCCTTTTTATCCTATCGAGATTCTCTGAGAAGAAATTCTAGTGCTAAAACCAGGAAATGAGCTCTGTGATAGTGGTTTTTACTTTAATAGTATAACTGATCCTACATTCTCAGCTTTTCCCGTGTTTTGTTGGTTTAAACACACTTTCAAGCGTTTTCTCTAGGTCGCCGTCTGGCCAGTCCTAGAAAGAAATCAGCACATCTACGTTTGGTGAGACGCTTTCTATATTTCAGCGTATTTCGGCTTTTCAATATATTTCATCATGCTCTTATGTAAGACGCTCAGGTACCACTGCGATGGTAAAGAACCAGAGTGGAGTATCCCAGAATTTGATGAGATCCTCAACGGTGAGTGGAAGTACGGTGGACGGACGGAACACGAAGTGATGTGCCATTGTCAGGAGATACCGGAAAATGGCGCTGACATTGCTCATCTCAACTATTTGCACCTTTCTGGACCAAATAGAGGTAGATTTGTGTCTACTATGTCTACACTTTTTGTTTTATTTTCATGACCCACCCACAGATATCGTGCGAATCTCAGCACTTCCCTTATTCGGCTCTTTGTTTCTTATGCGTCATCCATAAAGAGCTTCCGAGTTGCGTAAAGGTTTCACTATTGAAGACTCTCTCCTCTACTTCATGAATATTGCTAAATGCTATTTCTAATTCATCCTCCCTAGAGTCATGGGATAACTGTACTGGAGCCTTTCCATGTCTCCACCGCAATCAGTCGCTACCCTTTGTGGTTATCCTACTCATAACCTTAACCTTTTTATTTACTGCCCACTCTTTTTAATGGTAGGGTATTTTGCGAAATGCAACTTCTATTCTACGAAGCCGACTTTCCTTGAACCTCGGTGTGCTTAATCAATATGTATTCTTTCTTTGATGAGCTTACACGAGGTTGATAATAATATTTACTATCGGCTTAATGATAATGTTCGTTGATAACTACTTGTTTTTCTTCCGGACATACATACATACGGACACGAATAACAATCGTGGACCATCGGCTCGGATCATCGGCTCTGATGAAGACGAAGACGTCGAAACGTTAGCCGATAATAAATATTATTATCAACCTCGTGTAAGCTCCTCAAAGAAAGAATACATTTTGATTAAGCACACCGAGGTTCAAGGAAAGTCGGCTTCGAAGCATTAATACCCTTTGTGCTAGCTAATAATAACACCGACTTCTGCACGATGTGCGCGATGATATATGTCCGGAAGAAAAACAAGTAGTTATCAACGGACATTATCATTATATCCACCTATAAAAGGGCATCACTGAATGAGTGTGCCTCATTCGAGGAGATGGACCGCTGAAGAAGACCTGACTCGACACGAAGGCGAAGCCGCCACATCGAGACGAATAACAAATTCTATGATTTTGAGATATTTGCAAAACTCCGGAAAGCAGGTCTACAGTGAGGAACGAATGCGCTATTACCCTTTCCGGGAGCTAACGCGTTCATCACCACACCATGCGGGTCCTTCGTTTCACCTGTCTCTCAGATAGTTCCATCGATCACTGCTATCAGCAATCACTCGCCAGCGGGATTGATCAGGGGAGCGCAAATCGGCAATGAACCCAGTTAAGCTGAGGCTGTAGTTATAATCACAATCTTAACCTTTTTATTTACTGCCTATTCTTTTTAAGGACAGAGTATTTTGCAAAATATAACTTCTATGATGCTACAGCCTTAGCTTAACTGAGTTCAACGCCGATTTGGGCTTCCCAAATCAATCCCGCTGACGAATGATTGCTGATGGCAGTGATCGATAAAACTAGCTGAGATACAGGCGAAATGAGTGACCCGAATCGTATGGTGGTGAACGCGTTAGCCTCGGAAAGGGTAATAGGGCGTTTGTTTCTCACCGTAAACACCTGCGGTCCGCAGTTTTGCAAATATCTCAGCATCGTAGAAATTATATCCTACTCATATTTGGTGCCAGTTTATCGATCTCAAAGGTGACCTTGATTGGCCTAAGCAGGATCCAACCACTAACCATGCATTATTTAACCATCGGACTTGCACTTCCATTACAAGAAATTTATAACCATTTCGCTTTTTACGATATGAATCGTAAGTAATCGGGATCGAAAATCTTCTCTTCTATTTCTGTCGGCTGTAACAGTTTTATACCTCAAACACATTAGTAGGTGCGTGGAAATAATCTGGGCCGTATAATCCTCTCCTTTAAATGACTTCATCGCTATAATTGACTAAATAAATTAATTCCATAACTGTGACAATGTAGACATCGATATCTAGCTGAGATCCGCCTTAACCGTAGGCCTCACTTAGCTTGTAGTCCTTTTCGAAATTCCAAATTTCATCCAAATTTCCGTGGCTCTATTGACAAGGACCCAATTTCGGTGGCTCTCTTAAGGCGTCTCTATTCTCTCCTCTCATATCCCTTCATCTGTACGACGCCCAGGAACACCACCCAGTAATAATGCACCATGCATGGGGTAAGCGAGGTATGTGATGACACCATCATTGACATGACAACACGATGACATCACACCATGACACCATTTTGTGATAACACACCCATATACTTGAAAAATAAACGAAAGCCATCGGAACGACCTCCTAAGATTCACCTATACAGTGTTTTCCATTTGAAAATTCCAGGGAGCAATCTGTTCAATATCGATCTCGACAACAGCAAGCATTGGATTAGGCACGTATGGGACGGAAATTGGACACCGAGATCGGACGATGAATCCCATGTATCCGTAATGCATCTCGATCAGTACTTAACTATTGGCGGTTACAAAATTCCCCTAACAAGCAGTCGACTTCAAGCTGAACAGGTTTTTATTTTGGACAACTGGAAATTTTTCCCTATCTTTTTTCATGCAATACGTTTAAACATAAACACTCAAAGTAATCGTTCATGGCACTCATAACTAGGTTAAAACTAACCGGAATACTAAATACGAAAACATTTCTCATTATTCTGTTAAGTAGAAAATCTTCCAATTGATAACGGGTTGTTTACATTTGCGACAATAACTATAGAAAGGATAACAAGCTCTCGGCGTTGGTCAATCCCTGAGGGATGCGCCATGCATTCGACTTCACTAAGTATTGTTGGAGGTGACTGAATGCATATCTGGCCTTTACAATGACTCGCAGTGGCCTACCGATGTATCGAGCCATCGCTGTTATCCTCCTAGACAAATGTGGTACCAACTTGCCGACCCCGAAGGGATGGAAGGCTTGGGGAGCCACGGACGCGGAGATCGATCCCGTGTGTGTGTCGTAGGACGCCTCCGACCACTACGCCACAAGCGCCCTTAAAAACTGTTTAATTATTTTAAAATCTGAAAATTTCTGTGTACACCGCACTTGACGTTCTCGATACCTACGAAATGTTCTTAATAAAATTCGTCTCAATATGAATATCTGGGCAAGTGTAACACAGTGATTAGGAATACGCTGCTATACAGACATAGTCACTGATTCAATTCTGCACACTAGGATGGCCAAGTTCTCTATCTCTCTAAAGTAGTAAGACTTCTCTGGGATGATAAAAAAACACTGCATTGATGCAAAAACAGACAATATGCATTCGAACACCTCAACGATACTACTATGAATGGTGCTGAATGCATAGTGGATCCATAAGAAATTCGTCAACGCCAAACCCTTTCTCGCTTTATTCTTGAGCAAGTCGATCTGTAGCTCTAGAAGCGAAATATTTCAATTCGTAATTCCAAGGTCAATTAGATCTTTTCAACGTAGTGGGCATAAGAGCAAGTATGCTGAGATATGAGCAACATTCGGAACCCCGTATGGGGTGCGAAGAATTTCCTTTCCATCCTTATCCGAAGTAATAGGTTTTAGTTTCACTACAGATATTCGTCAAGTCCCAGTAAGCGAATTCTTTCATTATCTTTCATTTCACATTCGTAGCTGTAATAAGAGCCTTTTACGTCCCCATTAAATATTCCAAAGAAATATTCAGTTCTTTTAGAAAAGTGGATAATTGTTACTCCATTTCTCCTTCTATTGCCATTGAAACTGGGGATCCCAAGAATGTAATTTTGTCTTTTCTTTCAGCACGGGCCAGGAATCGTACACATGCTCTTCGATTTTGGTAAACTTGGTAAAGGTGTTGTTCTGCATCATGTCACACCTCAAGAACCTCTTCTACAGTTGGTTCGCTTCAAGTTGTTCTCCACAGTGCCTTCTTGGTTCGCAAAGTTTTTCCTCATCGGCGAAGCAACACAGGTATGAAAAGACATCTGTGGCATTTCTAAATTTATGCAGGTTCAGAGAGCTTTTTGCAAAAGCAGGTTGTTTTCTTGATTAGCAGACAGGAGGTTGTTAACACATTGCTTACTCCGTTATGGCTAACGTTTCGGGACATTTCGTCTTCTTCAAAGCTTGGAAAGGATCAAACTGATAGACAATATATGTAGCTAAGTAGTTTTATAACCCTAACCGATAAAAAAATCCGAAAACTAGGTCCCAACTGCGTGGCAAGCAGTTCTTTTATACTAGTCACGATTTTGTATAAATCTTTCACTTATTAGTGGAGACCTGGGCAGACTTTGGTCATACTGTCCTCGTGATTCCAGGGAACCACAATGGCTTAACCAGCAAATCTCCGAAAAATGGTGATTATGATGGGCCCACACAACTAGTGATGACGGGTTGTTCAAGTATCAAGTAAAATTAATGGAGACCGGTCGAGCAGAGTTTGCATGAGTGAGGAGTGTGCCCAGCTGAGGTCAGAAATCAGCTAGGGGCGAGAAAATGTGTGATGACGAAGCATTCTTACCTGCTGTTCGCCTTTTCGTTTTCGAAATTTATCCAAAATTAATGGGCGCGTGTGGCGCAATAGTTGGAGGCGCCCTGCAACAGACACCCGGGTCGATCCCTGCGCCCATGGCCATCCAAGCTTTCCATCCCTCAGGGGTCGGCAGACTTGTCTGGGAGTATACCAGCACTGGTTCGATATATCGGTAAGCCGCCGCGGATCATAAAGGTCAGATAGGCATTCAATCACCACCAAATGGTGCTTAATGAAGTTGAATTCATGGCGCTTCCCTCAAGGATTGATCAACACTAACAGCTTTATCCTTTATCCTTTAACGTTTAATGCCACTGGTTTATTCCGTTATCGAACATGAATCGCATAAAAAATCATTCTTTCAACATTGCAAATGGATGATTTCTATGATAAAACAGGAAAATGTTGTAAAACCTTGAATTGAATTGACATTATCCGTGGGATCCTTTTCAAGTCAGTTCACAACACTTACCTTAAACAGATGTTTATTTTTTTAATTTTAGTTCGAGCGCGATGTATTTATTTGGTCAAACAAAAAGTATATCAAAAATCCTATCGTCGTCCGTAACGATGGACCAATTCAAAAACACAGAAGGTGCGTTGTTTCAGTGACTTGGTTATCCTAATACTTGGATACTTGAATACTTTAACAGCTCGTCTTCACTCTCTCCCACGTTTGAATATCCTAATAGTGGATCGAAGACATTTATATAGATCTCTTTCTTCATCATCTTTTTTGAAACGATATTCTGTGCTAGTTAGGGCCATTTTTCGGAGCAATAGAGTTCCAATGATGTGTAACTTAAGAATAATCAGTAGCTTTTAACTTCGTGAAAAATAATCACGCTATTCGTGACCTAAAAATTCTTATGTCGTCTTCCATCGCAAATCGAGTTTTAGCGATTGAGTGCCAAGAACTTCTCCAGTACGGCGAAGGTGTTGAAAGTTTACTGGAACCATGTTGAATTGGGAAGTACGACGTAACCCTCACTTTAGAAGACTTGAGAGCACAAAGCTGTCAATGCGAAAGTCTCCCGTGTAATTTAGCCTATTAGGAACTATATGGAAATCGATGTTTCTTCTTCGCCATAATTATCAACGAAAATCGCTGTGTTCGTTAGCGAGCATGAGGATATCTGTTGGCTTCTTTCCTCAAGGTCATATTGAATACTATTTGAGCGTGGCTCTCCTTGGAATGCCAATTTAGATAGGTATGCGTGAGCGTACCCCGTTCTACAGCACAGCAAGTCACCCATCGTTGTAGATCAGAGCAGGGTTCGATGCTCTAGGACGCGGATCCTTCCAACATGCCAACGAGCGATTTATGCGAATAGTAGACGGACCGGTCAAGGATGATCTTTAACAAACTCTATCCTCCTTCAAACTTTAATCCCTGCGTTTCCCATGCTTATCGTTAATGGATACTTTTCTCTCACAGAAAATATCAATGTATTTAATGTAAAAAATATTTTTACAGATGGTATTCGCAATTCTACTCAGAAAACAGTCCACGGTTGTTGCCTAACGGCGAGGTGTCGAATCAAGTTCGATCGATCTATGATTGGTAGCTTCATTCTCATCGTTGCTATAGAAATCTAAATAAGAGATCTTATTCTTATTTTAAAGTGTGAATTTGTTCGTGATGTACTGAAAATACGTGGGAAATATACTACCTGTTGATTTGGCTCTGTTTCTAATAAATCTACGTATTATGACCCTTTTTCTTTCCGACAGTGTGACACCTTCCAGTTTTCTGCATTACTAACCGATTTACCACCATTGTTCAAAAGTAAATAAACAATACAAGTACGTACCAGTCTAAATCCTAACCACATAGTTACTAAGCAATCAAAATGAAGTTCGCTACCAGTCTTCTTTCGTAGCAATTGTTGGTTTCACGACGAAGGTTAAGCATCATTAACCGTAGGCTCGCTACTAATGTTCGTCTAAACTTCAATTATCGATCGAAAAAGTGGAAAAATTCTAAAAGAAAAGTCAATCTCCGGTATTTCGGATCAGTCCCTAGATCTTTGTGGGAGGACGTGTAGGGCATTGGTAGGAGGCGCCCTGCAATACACATGGATCAATCCCCGCGCGCAAGGCTCACCAAGCCTTCGATCGACCAGATATGTTCCCGATCACCTCTAACGATGCTTAATGAAGTTAAATGCATGGCGTATCCGTAAGGGATAGATCAATACCAAGTGCTTCGTCCTTCTTTATTCCCAGATTTTACAGCAAATTTAAAATCACAACAACGTTTTCTAACCCATTCTAGTTTTTTTGTGTTTTGATCGTTACGTGGTAATTTCCATCTGAATACCCCTGTCCTTCACGCACACCAAAACGGAAACCTGGCGCGGGTGGCTCAGTGCTACGTACGGCTTATCAATAATACCATTGCCGCAAGACCCCAGTTCGACTACGTCCTGGGACAACAAAGCTTTTTATGTTTTCAAGGTGGCAATTCGGTTCCAAAACTCTCCGGGTATCTCGTTGTAGTCCACAGAGGCAACGCCTGTGGTAAATACCTAGGAACGCCACTGAGAAGCTATTCGAGGATTGTAAGGAGAATCTAATCGAGAAGCATTCAACAATAATTCGTGAAAAAGACCAAGACGTCGATTCGGAACACGAAGCCACACATACAATTCGGAAGACCATCATAACCCAGTGGATGTGCGAAACATGAATGAGTCGATTGAATGAAATAGCTGGAAACCACCTAACATGTGACGTCATGTAATATAAAGGTGGGGTTATTTGAAAAATATCGGCTTCATGTAATCTTTTGTAATACTGTGTCGTCCCATTGGCGTTGAAGCCGTGATGACCATTTGTTGAATCCACTGAAGGTACCAAAAATCACATAGTTCGGTATATGATGCTCGTCTTCGTACGATATTTTCACGCTGGACTTTTCGCTTTAGCCACAGAGCGTACCACACATTTGGATGAAATAAAACCTTCTGTTTAACAAAATTAATACAACAAGACCAACAACCATACGGTGATATCAAGAAGCTAGATATAACAGTACAGACAATAGCATTAACATTACTTTCTTGGATTATTATTATTATAACATGAAACCGGTAAAATGATGTATTGGGCTAGTATTTGATAATTCTTCTTCATTGCCGAAATGATTCGAATCAATGATCCACAGGTCGTTCGTTGCTCCCAGGAATAAAGTGGGACAAAACGGCTAGGTCTCCCGTAGTTCCAATCACAGAACAGTGTCAAGGCAGAAAGTATCATTTACACAAAGCTGTCACATCCGAGTACCTTAGGTACATGAGTTGCTACAGTTGAGATTGCAGCATAAAACATTTGATATTCATCAATTTCTGTAGGCTTCATCGTACATTCGACTTCATCAACGATGGGCTATACGAAGTCAGTGTTTTTATTCCCACTGACAAGTCTGCTACCAATTTATAGCCCTCGCAGTTAAGGAAGGCGTTGTGTGCTCAGAGCGTGGGATCGAACTAGAAATCAATCTAGTATTGCAGGTCACTTTCAACCACTGCGTTACACGCGTCCTTACATCTGTTATTAATAAGTTAAATTCAAACAGGACTTGGTTTAGGCGATATCAGAATGGAACGAAAAATGAACACGCCGTAAACGGCACAAGCCGTTACTGTCAATAAGGTACGAAGTGATCGAAATGAGACACCGGCAGTCATATCTACCGTAATCACAGGTATTATCCTCCATCGAGGTCAATAACGAAAACCATGCAGAGGTAGGTTCATTTTTTACAAGCATTGCTTCACGGTTGCTCAACTAGCTGAAATAAAATAAAATACTTCACGCCATCGCTGATGAGAGGTAATGTCGGAACGGTTTCTTTTGGATGCATCTGACATCTGATCAGCTTTAGTCAATGTCTCGACTTTTTGACGGCTACGACTTCTCCTATATCGTCGGCATATCACGAGCTACACAATTCAGCTGCTGCTTACTGCAAGTGAGTGTCAGCAGTCACAACATCTTTACAAACTACTTTGTACCACTCAGCAATGGATCTTTGGTTAAATTTCATAAGAAGAAGAAAAGATTATTCATAGAGAAAAAAAAACGCAACGCCATCCTTATGTCTAGCTATATCCGTCTTTCCGTTGATCGTCGAGGGATCCGACCGGAAGCCAGTGAAGTATTCTTTTTGTTCTCTGTGGCGAATAACACTGGCCCAGCGAGTGTACTTCACTCTACGTACCCGCCGAGCTGTATATTTTTCTTTTTTGGTTTCTGCGAAGAATTCTGATCATCAGGCTGACAGTTCTTCCTGCTGTGCGTTTCATATTCCGTTGAATTTAGTCGCCAGCGGTTTTTGTTTAACGCCTGTCACTGAGATATACCATGTGGTCGGAATTTGAAGCAGAACCGTTGTATACTTCACGTTGGCCATATAACTTAAATCGATCTACAGCTTCGTTCCTACCAAGGACTGTGGGAATTTCATAGATCACTGGATGTACAATATCCAACTTAATTCTTTAACACTGGTACTAGAAAACGAAGGTCTCATCTCTCACCTAAACTGCGGTCATTGACTGAAGGTCAGGAGAAAGTCGGATGCAAATCTAATACAATACATGAGAATCGATCGCAAATGATGCGTATCGATCAGCTATCACTTTAAAACTTAAGCATTAACCAAGCAGCCCCAATATTAAACTCTCACACTCACACAGCGCTGCGTTGTACAAAAACAAAAAGTTTTTTCAAATTTCAAGCTACTACGCTCTCATTTCCTTCTGTCAAATCCTGGAATCGGTCATAACCTTATCATTCTTGCTTGCGTGAGCAAGTCCTCTATCGAGGACTCGGATGCAAGTGTACGTGCGTTGTAGGTACATAAGAAATCAGAAAGAAAAAATCTTCAATTCATCTCTACTCCCTCTTAGTTGTCACAAGCTCATTTAATTCAGCTTCTAATGATATACAGCGAGTCGGGAAGCATTGGCATGTTCAGCTTTATATTCTATAATATTATATGTGTTATGTACACCATGCACATCTTTAGGAGATGGTAAGTGCAAATTAGATCTAATCAATAATAAATAAAGTACAATCCACTACAATTACATCTACGATCAGTGAAACTGCAGCACACAGATCTACAAGACTAGATGACATTTACAGTATGACGCATTGATTATAGTATTACGCGTTTACGACTGATGTATAAAGGATAAACGGCAAAGCTCTCGGCCCTGATCAGTCCCTAAGGGATGAGCCATGCATTCGACTTCATTAAGCATCGTTTGGGTGTGAATGAGCTATCGATGTATCGCGCCTCTGCTAATATCCTCCTAGAGAAGACTGGCACCAATTTTCCCACCCCGGAAGGATTGATGGGCCACTGGCGTCGAGATTGATTTTGGTTGCAGAGTACCCCGATCACTGCGCCCTTGTGACTGATGTATATTAATGAAAATGGCTACAAACCAAAAATTCTAGCTAATAAGAACTTGAAGAGAAAACAACTTTTTAGCGTTTTGCGGCAGGAGGCGATCCCGTCATAATGATCTTTTGGAACGTTTTTCTTGCTTTCACATAAAAACTGTTTAACGGATTTCGTTAAAGTCACGAATCGTTGCGATTATGATAGCTCTCTCAAGAGGTTTCGAAGACCAGTCAATCATCTACCACGTAACCAATCCGCACAACCACCCTGGTAATATCGACCGACCTTCACCTTCTCAAAGTCATTTAATCAGAAACATGCACTTATCAACGTGTTAGGTACACCATCACCACGTAATGAGAAGGTCACCGAGACGAGTGAAGTCTAAGCAGTAGCCAGCCATAGTGCAACAAGTTCAGTGTATACTTTCCGTTTGCCTTCAGCCGAAATCAAAAGTTTCTCACAAAATCGTGACGAACAGTGAAAGCGTTTGACGGGATCGTGGCTAATCCTGAACTGCCCATTCTGAACCTCTAATCATCTCAGGAGTTTTAAAGGCAAAAGCAAAATAAGTGCGGAACTTATCATCAGCAATAAAGCTTCCCATTAGCAAACACAAGAAAGCAGAATATTGTTGTTGAAAGCGATTACGATAAAATCAAATGAAAACTAAATAAATACAGGTATTATAATATCGATGGTCGCTTCGATTTGAATCAACTGATACGTGAACCGGAACACACAGTGAAGATACAGTACTCGATAGGTACGCATTTGACAAAACAAAATTTAGCTCGCGAAATAGCTCTTATTGATTGATTTCCTAGCAATCTGTAGCTCAGAAAGTGCCAACGACAAGCTGTCGGATTAGCTTTTTAATGTGACGGTAGACAAAATAAATGGAAATACAAGCAAAAAAAATCGTCAGCTAATAGGTTTTGTAGCGTGAGAAGAACAATATGACCATTCGCTCAAAATAATCGGTAGCTCATCCGATACGAGACCATTGGGGTTCGATGGGTAACGGCACTAGAGAATGCAGTAGTTGCGGAAAGGCAATCTAGGATGGGGTAACCTTCCGTTGCCTCTCAGGCTCGTGGTCTTCGATAGTATCTTGACCTCTTTGTGTTTTCCGCAATTTTTTCAAAAGTCCCCTCCTAACTCCTTTACAAAAAGTCTTCAATATAGAGAACGTTCCACGAGCAAGAAAGAGAGGAAAAACAGAAGGCCATAAAATGTAAAATTTCGATTTTCAGCGTTGTTCACTCCGACCGTCCTAAGCATTCTAATATATTTTGTCGTACACTTACATAATGCCGTTATAAAATTCCTATTCACACTGGTATCTGTTGTTGAGATGTCACTTGCATTGGGACTCATCATTCTCGAAGCATACGAGGTACTCGTGAAAGGAAACTACTAACGATTTATTCGAATAAAGCATTGGATCTTTCATATTGTGCAAAACAGTCTCTACAAAAAAATATTTCTGGTTTTGTAAGAATCGTTCAAAATATCCGAAATAAACAGAGCGCATAGATGAAATAGTGATGAAATCTGGTGACGGTAAGTACGATGCAACCGCGACACATGTCAGGAATAGTCCGGATGGGCTGTGCTGAACTGTTGGATTCGCGGTGAAGTGCCTGGATGCGCCGTCCAGGGATGTTGAGTAACCGAAGAAAGCATATGAGATGTTGAACGATGAGAATTGAAGAAAGAAAAATCTTCGTAAAACTATGATTCATTTATATTCGACTAATATGATAATTCCTGATAAGTCTCTGAGGTACTTGGTTCTTCCCTAAGTCGAAAAGAATACGGTTAGATATGAATAGTAGAAGAGACGGAAAGGAAAAGGTAGCACGTCTATGGAAGTGAAAGAAATCGAGATGAAAGATTTGGAAAAAAAACGCTTACTTCAGTACAAATTGAAGTGATTACGAAAATTACGTGTGAAGAAGTCAATATCAGGTATAGCCACTGGACGTATCGTAATCTCTTTATTGTTCCTCTCATAGTGGACAATGCATCCTTCACCTTCTGCCAGTAGGTCGCGAATCTTAAATAAAAACAGGATAAAGACTCATAAAAACCCATAAAGCTCTCGGCGTTGATCAATCCCTGAGGGATGCGCCATACATTCGACTTCACTAGGCACCGTTGGGGGTGATCGGATGCATGTCTGGCCTTTACAGTGGCTCGCGGTGGCTTACTGATTTATCGAGCCAGTGCTGCTATCCTTCCAGACAAGTCTGATATCGATTTGCCGACCCCGGAGGAATGAAAGTCTTGGTGAGCTTGGGGTGCAGGGATCGATCCCAAGTGCATAGCAGGGCGCCTCCGAACAGTGCGCTGCACGCGATCCAAATAGGAACAAGATATTGTTCTAAAACACTTTTGATGTTTAAAGTTTTTTCAATTTTTGAAGAATCAATAAAGCCATTTAAGACTCATCTTATCGCGAGATTAAAAAATAAGGATATAGTGATGTTAAAAACATGCAAAATCCGATGAAACAATCGAGAGTATCTTAATCTCAAGCACTTTGGAACAGAACCACAAAACGAACAAAGCGAAAATTTGTCCTACTTCGTTTAGCGCAGTGGTTCTAGATGTCCTTCAATACACACGTGAACTATGGTTTGATATCGCACTATGCGTCACATTAAACCACTTAGCTTCGGTGGTCGACTAATTGGTAACAGACTTGCCTAAGAGACTACACAGTCATTGAGTCGATACGTCAGCAGGGCCCTGTCATTTTGTAGACCAATTATGTATTGAACCACCTCTACGATGCTTAGCAAAGTGGAAGCCATTTCATGTTTTCATTTATCAACGCCAAATATTTTATTTTTGTCCTTTATGTGTTGTAAGCAGTTATAGTGGCGGTAATGTTTTAAAACATGGTTACCAACGGTGCTTGCCTTCTAAAGCATCGAGGTCCCGAACTGCCATGAAGATGGTAAGCAGAATAGAGTTAAACAAAAAATTCGAAATGATGTTCAAAAAACGGATCTATCGTGAAGATAGTCCCAGGACCGACTCTGTCTTAACCTCGGCATTGATCAGTAATTCGTAACCTCTTGTATAACCGTCCACGCACAAGGCACAATCGCCCAATTAGCTCTAACGGTAGAGACAGCAAATGCATGAGCTCAGATACGGTTTATCTAATCACTTGTAAAGCGTGCAAAGGCGATTACATTGGTGAAGCAGTTCGGTACTGTGCGTCCATATAAAAGGACATCGAGTCGGTCAATTTTAAAGCTAAACTAAACTTTACACTAGGCGCGCATAGTATACGGAGACATATCGGAGAAGACCTCGAAGTTAAAGCATTATCCGCTCACAAGAATCCAAAACATCAACGCGCAAAACCTGGAGTGTTTCAGATCAATTCCAAAAATCATCCGAAACGACCTCAAAGAGGAGCAGAGAGCGATAACGCGTAACCTTGCGCCATACCTCAGTTTAATTTTTGGCCTGGGACTGGCACCTTCTTACATATGTAGGACTCCATGCGGCTTGTCTCGAACAATTAACTGGAAGGATTACAAAGACAAAAACGGTGTATGTTTAAAAGACATTGCCTAGTGCGCGAATGAAATTATCGTATTTTAAGTTCGTTTTCTGCTGCGTTATGAAAGGGTTTGACTAAGCAAACAGCGGATCAATTTGACCTTTCCAAGTTCTGAAGAAGGCAAAAGCGCCAAAACGTCACCTATTGTGAATGAATAGTGCAATAAGAACCTCGTGTCTGCTCACCATTAAAATTAAGTTATCGTAAACCTATCGTAAGGACTACCGTGTAGCATTTTCAGAGGTTACACGAGCGCGTATATGCTACCTTTCAAACGCAATCAGTTCCTGGCAACTAAACAAAATTTACTAAGGTTTGTTTTCCTTGTAGAGAATTATAGTTGATATGTGAACGTCTTGTATAAAAGAATGCTAAGACTTCGCAAAGCCTTGCGAACTTCTCAACAACTGCAGTGTCGGAGGGCCTAAGGACTCGACCCAGCCACAGGGTAAACTTCGTCCCGCAGAAGTCTAAGCGTATCTTGATTTTGCTAATATAACATTGTATTTCACATTATTTAAACCTAAATGGAAGCACATCGACACAAGAGAGAACCAAAATAAAAGAATTCCTAGCGAAGCGCTGCAATTGCCCAGATTGCGCAAGGGATTTGGGAGTCTAGCACGTAATCGCGTTTATTCAGTCGCTTCGCTGCTTCCAAACACGCTTCTAGATGACAAAGACGAAGAAAAAAGAAACAACAACTGTGACGCTTCAGAGAGATAGCAATTCATCAACATGAGAAAGTTGTACCGTGCCCTGAAGCGGCATAGAATCTAATAGCTCCCTCTCAATCTATAGGATCCAGTACAAGATGACCCATATGGAAGTACTGAAATTAAAGACGAAATTAAAAAAAATAAAATACGTATTAAAAAAGAATCAAAGCGATATAAGAGTAATACATTTTTTTTAGTCGAAAGAAACGTTTCCTACCTCACTCAATACCGTCGAAAGCAAATTCATACAAACATTTTCCGACCAACTACCATGCCCTTGGAGCGCAGATACTTGTAAAGATTCAACCTAAACAACTCCAAATTAAATTGTTTCCGAGGTATTTTAAGATATGTCCCCGAAGCGGTAGTGAAACGGAAACTTTAAACTGCATGAAGTGCTAGCCAACAATGGCCAGAAAACAACTGCTTTTTTTAGGAGCTCACTTCACTTAGCTTCAGGAGCTTTACTGTTTCGTAATAAATTTCAAGTATGTACTAACTTAAACTAAGCGTTAAACAGATCAATATAAAATATTCTATTTTTACTTTTATTTGACCCATTTTCACGACTACTATGCGGATCCCAGCACTTCTCACATTTAGTTCGTTCCCTCGCATCCACTGTCCACGAAGACCTTCCAACTTTTACGTGTGGCTTCGGTTGCTGCTTGAGGATTTCTATTTCATCTTGAATGCCGTAGAATGCTGGTCGTGCAATTTTTACTGTAATCCTGAGATAGCTGGGCCGGCACCTTCCCAACTGGATTGCAGAGAGTGATTTTTTCCCGACGGGTTCGGTACCAATTTCCCGACCCCGGAGGGATGAGAGGCTTGATTGGCACGGAGCGGAATTGAGCTAACAATATGCTCGTGATGACGGGCATCACTACCACTGTGCTATCCGCCTCGTTGAAGTATTTTTGAAATAGATAAAACATTCATAGCAGGCTAAAATATGCCACCACATTTGCACCTCGTTAAATACATAAGAAATTGCAAAATAACAGTCAAATTACAAATATTACAGTTAAACTTAACACCAGAGCTACTTCGTTATATCCGACCTTCCTGACGATTCCTTCATCATCACGATAACCAACAATTATATTTTCGATACCAAATAAAAACGACTGTAACCACCACCCCATGCTTTTGTACTTCCAAAATTTGCTGTTGAATTGGTGGCGTTGAGTTTTTAACTCTACAGGACGCCCATCTGCAACAAAATATGGAGAAAATCTACCACCTGTCGTAGATAAGAATAAAGCCTCTAAGAAAAAAAACAAGAAATGGCGAAAAACAAAAATAAACAAAAAAAACTGCTTTACCTTTGTCGATGGCGTCCACCTCCGCGCAACATACCAACCGCAGTGGCTCTCCGAATGAGGCTCCAAGCGTTGAGCGTACCACAACGTCAAATTCCTCAAGTCGTGTCACCAGCTGGTCGACCTTCGGCTTATCCTAGAAAACCGAATTTATTAATTGCATTTATTAATTTAATCATACAAGGAAGATAATACAGTTTTCAATCGTATAGTAAATAATCCTCATACTCGCACTTGTTCAACGAAAGAATACTTGAGTAGTTACGAATTAATCCCCCGAAGGTTTACTTTTGTCACACACAGCAAGAGGTTCATCCCTGCATCAGAATCTTTTAAGGTGGGGGAATTGACATCTAGGCTTGAAGTCCAACTAAGAAAAACTTTTGCTAGAAATCACCGCCGTCGTAGAAGAAACCTAAATGCAATGTAACAAAAATATTCTCCGATCTGTAGAGGTCAGCGACACCCTATGATAAAGACCTCGGAACGACCTGGTTATTTTGAGACTCAGGGAAGCTAAGGCAAATATAGTTGAACGATCAAGTAGTTAGCTTCAGTAGTTCATGCAAATTCAACACAAATGAAATAGAGCGGTGAGACAGCCGGTGATATGGATCAAGCCACGAGTTCAGTAGGAACCCGATTAGATTGAGACAGTATTATGTTGCTCGGAAATTAATGTTGGATTTCAGTCTGTATTTTTCAAAGTTTTTTTTCTTTTTATTTTTCAAAGTAGCATGTTTGAGTTAAAAACAAATTTCATTAATCGAAGCGGAAGAAACTGGAATATATACACTTTGCCAACTAAGAGTAAATTAATCTATACCGCGTGCACAAAATTCGTTGAAGACACTTTCGATTTCGGCATGGTTTCTTGAACATTTCTCTCAGAGGAAGTTGCCCAGAAGCTTCGAGAAGTGATACTCGGTAGGTAGGTAAACATTTCAATTTACCGTCTTGCAGACACTAGGCGAGAGGTCTGCAGCCAAGTGGTTAGCATAACCTTTTTTTATGTAGTTTCAGGTTCGGGAAGCGGTGTGGAGTCTCATGGTGATCCAATCACTGAGCCCACCGTCGCCGATTATTGTAGAGGAATCACTTCTCGTCGCAGGTCACAACGTGGTCAATGATGGATCCTTCTCCCTGCACTCCAGAATCCCCGAAAATACTTCAAAGTGGGAGTTTCACTAATTTTCATCGAACTCGTGAATCACCCATTTGTCGAACTACCTCGATCTTCTCATTTTCTTCAGACGTTCCGCAACAACTGAGATATTTATAGCAAGTCGCTGTGTGTTTGTGTCTTGCAGAAAACATTTCAATTCACCGTCTTAAAGGCACGTCTGCGACTCCGTTCATCAGCAAGGTGGTACTCCCGTTGACAAACCTTTGAAACGAACGTTGCACAATGTACTCGTTAACACAGATCGGTAATGTTTCGAGCGATTTACGCTGCACCACATTGGGGATTGAATTCCAATAAGTAGAGTTGGTAAAATTTCTGTTTTGATATCTGCAATGTTAACCTTTAAGACTTGTCAACATCAAAATTTATACTACAATTCAATTACGCCTAATGAAAGTGCGTAGAACGGGCTTTGCATTGACATAAAAAAGTACGGGGCGCTCAACTGGGGAAGATCCGGTTCGATGCGAGACGAAGGCGCCACGTCGAGAAGAGAAACAACTGTGGACCATCGACAAGGATCGTCGGCTCTAATGAACACGAACACGTAGAATCATTAGCCGAATAAATATCTCGTAGCTCAAAACGATATAAACAAATGTTGGTTATTACAGTACCGAGGTTAAATGACGGTCGCTTTTAAAATAGAAGAGTATAGCGTTGGAAAGAAACTACTGCTGAAACATCTACAAGAAAGATGAAGTTACAAATTCGACTTTAATTTTCGAATAACCTAATATGTGCATGGAAATCATGGAGACAATATCTTGCTCTGCACCTGAAACGATGGTATCCCGAATGCCACGATGGTATCCCCAATGCCGATTTCCATTCTACAGAACACATCGAATCCTAAGTAATCGCCCTGTAGGACACCAAGAAGAAGAAGAAGAACATCCGTCAATTAACTGGCGGAACTCTTGTACTCCACAGCGAAAGGACTACGCCATAAAACGTGATTTCTGCCATATAGCCTTCCACTATTCACCATTTCTAGTCATCAGAGATCATCCTACCCCTCGCTTGTCGATTCTCTGCGTTCAATTTCCAAGTCAAAAGAAGCTCAGCCTTACCATCCTCTTAACACATCTAATGATAAGTTTGGGGATGGCATTCATTACGAAAAAACCTTCCATAAATCTGTCGCCAAAGACTACAACGTCGAAACAATAAACACAAGTGATTGAGTGATGGATTGGCAATTTTTGCACAATAAGAGACCGAAATGGTAGTGGAAAGCTTCTTCTTAAGTTCTTGTCCATAGTACGTCTTTTCTGTAAGAATTCATTTACTAAAAAAGAAATCACTCTGAGATGGTATCCACCTAACGGCAAAAATCATACAGAGATGGATCACATTTTAAAGGACAGATGAGATTCACTTTGAGAATTGTGCAGTGCAATCTTTCTTTATTGGATGTGACCAGAGGATCTTCTGTGTGATGGTTCGATTAGTCTATAAGCGGCAAAAAAGTGTGGCTCCTGAATGTTTAAACTATTCCTATCTATCAGTCGTATTTCGCATTAGTTTCTTCCATTTGTTGGGAAGACTGCGTTATTATTAACATCGACAGAGAACACTATCGGCTCGTTTGAAATCTTCACGTTAGTGCTACAAAAGCCCAATGTCCAGAACTTACAAAGCGAGGCTTGTCTCCAGAAACGTGAAATACGCCAATGTAGAATAGTAGGAGCCGAAGACAACCTCTAACTGACGTCCCGCTCGAACTTGCAAATCAATGCAGAAAGGCGATAAAACAAGGTCTTGATGAGAGAAGAGTGGCAGCTCCGGCCGAAGTCACAGAGGCTGGAAACAGTATTCGCAAGGCCCACAAAAATTCGCCAATTACAAGACCAATATGACTGCACTCCGTCAATCACGACTATATGAAATAAAAAATGACGAACAAGTCATGTGAAAAATTGAACAACACATGGTCTGGACAGGATAAAACTTAAGCAACTGAAGGACTTCGATATAGGGAAGAGAACAAAGAACACTCGACTGTGTGGACGTGTTTTCGAATTCACGATTCTTTCTGCTTTAAGGTACGAGTCAGAAACCTGGCCGTTGCTCAAACAGGATGAAAAATCACTTCGTATTGTTCTAGCTTTTATTTTCTGCCTACTACAATTCTCACGGCAGGTTATAAGCGAAACACAACCACAACGTTGTTGAGATATTTGCAAAACTCCAGACCGCAGGTGTCTATGGTGGGGAACGAACGCGCTATTGTTCTTTCCGAGGAGTAGCGCGTTCACCAGCACACCATGCGGGTCCTTCGTTTCGCCTGTCTCTCAGCTAGTGATTGATGCCGGCAAAAGATCGATAGAACTTTTGCAAACATCTCAACAACGTTGTGGTTGTATTTCACTTCGTATTATTAGAACGCGCAGTCGGAGGGACGATGCTAAGAGTATCCCGTATCAAACAAAAGAGAGGATCTGAAGCTCTGAGATACATCAACAATCAAAAATCAAAGAAGCGGCTCCATGCGCCAAATTGTCGAAGATAAGACAGACCAGACATCTGATGCGCATGAAAGCCAACTGATGGACAAGCGTCGTTAGTGAATGGATTTTTCAGGATGTCAAGCGTACTGCTGAAGACCACCGAACCAATGGTCAGAGTTGTTCACGATAACCCTATAAAAAAGGTATGATACTCAATGAATCCCTAGGAGGAGCAGAACCCACTCGGCTACTCTTGCACGAGCCAGGAAGAAACTGAGATTTACGGGCGCTCGCACGGATCACTCGACGATTAATCGGACGGCCAGTGACCCAGGTGACTATGCATAAAGCGCATTTAGCGCAGTGGTTAGATGCTTTTTAATACACACGCATCCCTGACCCACTAAGCCTTCCATCATTCCGTGATCAGCGAATTCGTTTCACACGTCTGGGAAGAGAAAAAATTTCACAACCAAAATTTCTCCATTCTACAACGATATTAACGTTGACGTCAAAAGCGGAGTTAGGCAAGGCGATGTAATCTCGCCAAAATTATTTACAGCCACTCTCCAGAACGTCATGTGAACATTGGAATGGGATAATATGGGATATGGGAGTGAAAATCGATGGTCGGCAGATACATCACCTTCGCTTTGCTGATGATATTGTCCTTATAACACCAGACATTAACCAAGCGGAACGTATGCTTGCGAACTTTGATAAAGCGTGTGGAAAGATTGGTCTTCGACTAAAACTGAAGAAAGCGATGTTCATGAAGAACGGATTGGTTTCGTTTGCAACATTCACGCTCAACGGAACGAATATCTCCGAATGCTCCAGTTATGTCTGTCTAGGTCGGGAAACCAATACGATAAACGACTTAGCTCCAGAGCTGAGCAGAAGGAAACGAGCGGCTTGGGGAGCTTTCAAGAGCATCGAGGATGTAGAGAAGAGAACAAATAACACCCGTTTTCGTGCCCATCTTTTCGACTCAACTGTTTTTCCTGCTCTAACGTATGCGTCAGAAACCTTGTCGCTGCCTAAGCAGGTTGAAAGATTACTCAGCGTTTTTGAACGCGCAGTCGAAAGGATAATGCTAGGAGTATCCCGTTTCACACAAGTAAGGGATAGGATCCGAAGCTCCGACCTACGTCAACGATCGAAAATCAAAGATGCCGTTCTATGTGCCAAACAGTCGAAGATAAGGTGGGCCGGACACGTAATGCGTATGAATGATAACCGATGGACAAGAGCTGTTAGTGACTGGATTCCTCGGGATGTCAAGCGTACTACAGGAAGACCACCGACCCGATGGTCAGAGTTCTTCACGAAAAGCCTGGAAGAAAGATATGATGCTCGACGAGTCCCTAGAGCGAGGAGAACCCACTGGGCTACCCTTCCACGCGATGGGGAAAAATGGACGATTTACTGGCGCCCGCTCGAGTCACTCGACGATCAACGGGACTACAGGTGATACAGGTGATACGTCTGGGAAGACAGCAAACAGTACTGACTCCATACATCGGTAGGCCACTGTGAGTTCTTGCGTGGGCCAAATATGCATTCAATCACCTCTAAAAATACTCGGTGACGCCGAATTCATGGCGCATCCCTTAGAGATTGATCAAAGCTGAATGCCTTATCCTTTTATGTTAAATACATACGAATGGCCCTAGCAATGCATGATCATTTTTTACATGTTGGAAGAAATTGCAAACAAAGTTTCATACAAACTGTATGATTAAACTGACACGAGGATGGTATAAAAACTTTTATTCCGCTAATGTCGCGGCGACTTCGCCTTCTCATCCGCCCATTTTTAAGGAATTGCCACGATACGTGTCAACAAATGAAGTACTGACTGATACAGGAAGCACTTATTGGATGGCGGGAATCGAACAACACCCCTCTTACATAGAAGTGCAACGCCAATTGAAGTTCACCACTCGGGTGGTGGTCCCTTCACTGGATTCCCCTCGATACGATGCCGAACACCTACATCTTGACAACTACTAGTTGTGGACTATCGACTCGAATCAACTCGGCCCTGAAGAAGACGAAGACGTCGATATCTTAGAGAAAGGAGTTCTATGCCAACTCCGTGTCACCTCTATGAAATAGAAAATTACTCATTACTGTTACCGAGGGTTAATGAAAGCTGATTTTTAGGGCTTCCAGACACTTTTCGAATCACTTGGTAGCAGGGTTCTAGTCGAACAAAGATTAAGGACGCAAAAGAAAACCATACAAAAATAGAAGTTCACCTATGCAAGAATGCATGAAAACGATTAAACAGTAAGATATAAGCTTATGAAACATAATATAAAAAAGTTGCGTATCCGCTGGGCACACCGAATCATTAATGAGAACTTTTGGTCCGCATTTAACCATGCTATCTCGGCAATCGTGGCGCATTAAGGAAATCATAGAAAAAAGAAGAGAGGCTTCAGTGGGAAATAATTTAGGATTTTGCCCACAGAAAATGTAGGGATGAAAACTTACGCCCTTTTGTGTCACCGTCATGTAATGCTCGAATTTATGACCCCAGTAAGTCATCAACTTTCCCATTTCACTCATACCATATTTCCTGAAAATGAATATTTACGTAAGAACAGAGCAATCAAAAAAAAGATCAAAAGTATTTTTCCGTAAAAAAATACCTAATTTATTGAACTTAACCTATTGACGAACGTGCCGGTTTAACTACAGCACTTGAGGACTTGTTAAAATTGTCCACAAGGTGAGTTCACATTAAGGATTTTTCCCAGGATCGACTTTCTATTAACCTCGGCATTGGAATATGAAGGTGTCGTTTTCTTGTTCAGCAATCGCCAGGTTGTTATACAGCATACATTTACTTCCATAGAAAAACACACAATACAATACAACAGTAGCTGACGTTTCGGCGGTATTGCCTTCTTCAGAGTCTGGAAGTGTATACTGATATACAATTTATTATTACGCGCAAATTAGAGAGCTGGGAATGGGATAGCGGTTGGCACCAACTCTCGCCATTGCGTTCATGTCTAAGATATAAGCCCCGGTTATCGATTTCCTGTTATTACTCTACTGAAGATGGATAGATGAATGTTTCGTCAACTTCTCTACTCAGGAGGAGATGGACAAGATGTCCGCAGTTCATGGCAAAATCCATCCTGATGCCTCGTCAAGGTCATTATTTTTTTTTAAGAATTACAACTAGGAAGTGGGCCACTTGTTGCGTTTAAAGGATGTTAATTCTATAAACCACTTTTTTAATTTTTTATTTGGCTCATCTTTGCATCTACTGTACAGATCAAGGCATTTCTCACATTCGATTGATTCGCCTTCTCGCATCCATTGACCACGAATATCTGTCTTCTTTTACTCTTGGGGTCTTCCAGCTTTTACATTTGGCTTCGGTTGCTGCTTGGGTCGAGCAAATCTCCCTTGAGTATTTTTTCCTTGATGAGCTTACACGAGGTTGATAATAATATTTATTATCGGCTAACGTTTCGACGTCTTCGTCTTCGTCAGAGCCGATGATTCGAGTCGATGGTCCACGCTTGTCTTTCGTCTCGATGTGGCGGCTTCGCCTTCGCCAATTCGTGTCGAGTCAGGCCTTCTTCAGCGGTCCGTCTCCTCGAATCCCTTGAGTCCTGAGATAGCCGAACTGGCGGGTTCCCAGTTGGATTGCAGAGAGTGTTTTTTTCACAGACAAGTCCAGTACCAGTTTTCGAACGCCGGAGGGATTAGAGGCTTAGTTGACCCGTAGCGGAATCGAACTAGTACCATACTCGTGATGAATTATTAGTTATGATTAACTTACATTTACGTATAGATTCTAATCTACTAGAAATTTTGTAATCCGCACGTTCTTTAATGTGGAATCGTGCAAAAAATTCTTGGTGCATCGTTCTTTGCTCAGAAATCGCGAAGTTGTTATAAAGCATACATTTACTTCCATAGAAAAACACACAATACAATACAACAGTAGCTGACGTTTCGGCGGTATTGCCTTCTTCAGAGTCTGGAAGTGTATACTGATATACAATTTATTATTACGCGCAAATTAGAGAGCTGGGAATGGGATAGCGGTTGGCACCAACTCTCGCCATTGCGTTCATGTCTAAGATATAAGCCCCGGTTATCGATTTCCTGTTATTACTCTACTGAAGATGGATAGATGAATGTTTCGTCAACTTCTCTACTCAGGAGGAGATGGACAAATGCTTTGAATTATTGAATGAGCAGTTTGAGTATATTAAATTCACGCGGGAGAAACCAAAACCTGGCTTCCATATCTTAACGTTCAAATCAACTTTTCAAGTAGCGGTTACATGACAAAATGGTACCGAAAACCAAGTTACAAAAACATCCTGGTTCATTTCCTCTCTTCCCACCCTTCACACACAAAGAAGGCGCTTGTGAAAAACATGTTTCGAACAGCCACCTCTGTGTGCACAACCAGGGAACTAAAGGAAGAATCGCGCTACTTGGCTCGGCAAATAGCCATCTCCAATGGCTACGCAGTAGTTACCGCACGAGATAAATTTAAAAGGATAACAACGCGCCCAAGCGAAACACTTAACCAAAAGAAAGTTCCGTTTGTGTTGCCCTTTATTAGCGATGAAGTAAGCGTAGCTATCAAACGATGCTTAAGAAGGGCAGGTCTAGAGGAATCGGTAGCGATAGTTGAAATACCACCCGCTGTTCTACGCCGTCAGTTAGTTCGTAACCATCTGTATGACCGTCTATGTGAAACAACAAATTGCGTAAATTGCTCTTCCGGCAGTCACGGTGATTGCATGAGTCCAGGTACGATATACCTGATCTCTTGTGGTACTTGCTGAGACGATTATATTGGCGAAACGGCAGACCTATATGTATCCGCATAAAAGAACCCCTAGGTGGCAAACGAAAAGCAAAACAAGGCACGCCACTAGGCACTCATGGGATACAAAAGCATAGCGGAAACAATTTTGAAGTAAAAGTTAATATCTTTGCACAGGAGACTAAACACCAGCGCGAAAACTTTTTGAGGTTTTTTGGATAAATACCAAAAACTCTACAATGAATAGCAGAGAGGAATGCCCAGAGGTTACAAGCGACCTGGCTCCGTATCTTTCGATTAATTTCTGATGTGGGGTGGCGCAGTCATCAACCATATACGACTATAATCAGCTGTTCTAATCCTCCTCATTGGAAGTCATATAAAAAAGCGGTGTTTTTCGAGAAGCTGTTGATCATGTAATTGCCATGAAGTTTTTCGCCTTTTTGTAAGTGTTATTGAAGAGTTTGGCCTAATAAATTGTATATCAGCATACCCTTCCAGGCTCTGAAGAAGGCGATACTGCCGAAACGTCAGCTACTGTTGTGTTGTATTGTGTGTTTTTCTATGGAAGTAAATGTATGCTTTATAACAACTTCGCGATTTCTGAGCAAAGAACGATGCACCAAGAATTTTTTGCACGATTCCACATTAAAGAACGTGCGGATTACAAAATTTCTAGTAGATTAGAATCTATACGTAAATGTAAGTTAATCATAACTAATAATTCATCACGAGTATGGTACTAGTTCGATTCCGCTACGGGTCAACTAAGCCTCTAATCCCTCCGGCGTTCGAAAACTGGTACTGGACTTGTCTGTGAAAAAAACACTCTCTGCAATCCAACTGGGAACCCGCCAGTTCGGCTATCTCAGGACTCAAGGGATTCGAGGAGACGGACCGCTGAAGAAGGCCTGACTCGACACGAATTGGCGAAGGCGAAGCCGCCACATCGAGACGAAAGACAAGCGTGGACCATCGACTCGAATCATCGGCTCTGACGAAGACGAAGACGTCGAAACGTTAGCCGATAATAAATATTATTATCAACCTCGTGTAAGCTCATCAAGGAAAAAATACTCAAGGGAGATTTGCTCGACCCAAGCAGCAACCGAAGCCAAATGTAAAAGCTGGAAGACCCCAAGAGTAAAAGAAGACAGATATTCGTGGTCAATGGATGCGAGAAGGCGAATCAATCGAATGTGAGAAATGCCTTGATCTGTACAGTAGATGCAAAGATGAGCCAAATAAAAAATTAAAAAAGTGGTTTATAGAATTAACATCCTTTAAACGCAACAAGTGGCCCACTTCCTAGTTGTAATTCTTAAAAAAAAATAATGACCTTGACGAGGCATCAGGATGGATTTTGCCATGAACTGCGGACATCTCACAGACGTCCCTTTTACCTTTCCACTTCAATAAAAATCATTGTACTGTTTTCCTTATTAAGATCTCTTGAGTTTTAGAGGAATTACCTCTCTTCACCTGGAAAACCTCGTCCATTCCTCTTAATCCTTGTAAAGTTCAGTCTTTCACCAGTAGTCACAACTATCATATAAAATGGGCAGCTATGAAAATACTGAACTGACTTAGAGTCAACATAAGGCGCAGAACAGTATCCAGATGCTGACAGCGGTTAGATGGTGAAAAATACTAAGATCTCATAAACGCTAAAATATATACCTCTAAGTTTACAGACAAGCGCGGGTGTGGTGCAGTGCTTGGAGGCGCCACTGCGACATATGTATGGAATCGATCCCCATGCCCATGGCCTACCTAGCCTTCCATCCCTCCGGGATCGGTAAATTAGCGCTAGACTTGTCTGGGGGGAAAGCAGCACTGGCTCGATACATCGGTAGACCACCGTGAAGCACTGTAAAGGCCAAGTATGCATTCAGCCACCTCCAAGGATGCTTGATGAAGTCCAATGCATGGCGGGTCTCTAAAGGGGTTGATCAACGCCAAGAGCTTTATGCTTTATCCTTTTAAGTATAGAGGCTATCTTCAACCTCGTAGAAAATACTCCTTATCTCATCAAAAAACTGTTGCTGTTTATGCCATGAATACTGAATATAAGGACATTCCAACTCCTTCCTCAGTCTACTCGACATCACTACTTTATTAAATCCAACTTGCACACATCAGCCCCTCTCTCCAACAGAAACGAGGACGTCCCAAGAGGTGAACGAGTAGAAGAATATGTATATTCGCTCTGAACGAAATTCTTTCTGTTGAACTAGCCGGCATGACTGGCACATCAAACCGAGAATTGAACACGTGTAGCCCGCGTGACGAGGACTCCACTCTGGGACCAACAATGCGACTAGGCTGTGTCTCCCAATAAGGCTATGAATATATTGAACTACGAATGCGTTGCTTTCTTGTTCAGCAATCGCAAGGTTGTTATGTATATTGAACTATCAATCCCTCAAAGTATCTCAGTCACCGTTCGTTATCGAAAAATCAGCTTTGTTCCTCATGATGCAGCTATGTGTTTGAAAGGATGACAATCGTACTGAGTTCGATAACACACAACTTTTTTCACTTCAAAAGGATGTTACTAACCAATGTTCTCACCTTTGCAGATAAAGCTCTGTATCTCTCTCACGTAAAAAAATAACTCCTTTAACACGCGCTGCAACAAATTCCCATGTATCATCCCGATCGAAAGCTGTTGAAGCTATCCGAACCAAAACACCACGGCGGCAAACAAAATCGGCTTCGTGTAGCACCTAGGCCAGTTAACAAATCAGATAAATTGACTTCATTTACTCTCATAAATAAGAAACGCTTAGAAATATCCTGTAACACTGGTACTACACCACTGAGGAAACCTCAGTTTGCATTTAATTCAAGCATGAAGCAAGTTTTAATACACTAATTTGATTTAAAAGTTGAGAAATGGAGATGAGTAATTGGAAGGAGGGCAAACCACAACATATCCTGCTAACAAGAAATCACGACAACCACAGCAAGAACATTTTCCATTAAAATGGAAGTATTCTGGTTGGGAAAATTTTCTCTCCCAGGAGCCTCGATTGCTGTACCACGACTTCCACAAGTAGCAAGGATACAACAGTAATAAACAATATTATAATAAACTAAATCACTGTACTTTTTTTAAAGGACCACCGCACGGAGCTTGACTGACAATCCAATGTAAAAAGAGATCCATTTTGTCGTCTTCCTCCTGAAAAGAAAAATAAAAAAAAAGAAAAAGAAGAGCACAGAGTGCTGAGTATAGGGACCATTCTCTACCATATAAGGAAAGCTCTCTATCTTCCCATATTTTCACATAACTCTCTTGCTAGTGGTGAACTCTCCCAGATTTCCACAGTAGGTATTGGCTCATCTGTTTTTTCCATTGACATTAATTTAGCAGCATATATTTTCTACTAGGGGCGCGTGTGGCGCAGTGGTTGGAGGCGCCACTGCGACACGCACGTGGAATGCGCCCATGGCCTACCAAGCCTTCCATCCCTCCGTGGTCGACAAATTGGTACCAGACTTGTGTGGGAGGATAGCAGCACTGGCTCGATACATCGGCAGGCCACCGCGAGTCATTGTAAAGGTCAGATATGCATTCAATCACCTCCAACGATACTTAATGGAGTCGAATGCATGGCGCATCCCTCAGGGATTGATCAACGCCGAGAGCTTTTTTAGCTTTATGTTTTCTACTAAGCAGATTTGGTTGGAAAAAAAACTTCCCAGATCTTCGAAGTTACTGAACCCTCTGTTCAGGTCAAAATGTACTTCGCCGCCGTTAGCCAGTGCATCTTCATATAAATACCTGGCCTTTTCTCGACCTAGCACCAAACGTCGCTCTCGAGTCACCTAATAATACAAAATCTTCGCTTTAATCTTTGACATTCATAATAAATTTGGCTACTTACAGATTTCGCCCTTAATTTCATGGCGTTTTGCCAATATGTTTCAATTATAGCGGGTGTTTTACCTATACTGAAGAAAAATCGCCTAGTCACCACACTATGGACGGATTGTAGATGAACAAACTAGATGGTGAAAAAAGTTTAAAATAAGTTGATATACTGCATATTCTCCAATGGCTTGCGGTTGCGAAAATGGTGGAGGAGGTTGGCAATTAAACTTCACGTCCACTGGAACTCGTATGGCTATTTGATCCAACAATACTACCATCAGCTGAAATGCTACATGAATGAAATAAACGACAACTACTTAAAAGAATCCCAAAATCAAATTTTCGCGGATCTCATCAGCTCCGCTTATAGTAAAAATTCGACACTAATGAAAGCAATCTTTCAAGGAATGTCGAAGAGGATTTACTACATTTCTTATATAAACAGTGTTCCTAAGAAATTGTTATTACTATAGCAAATTCTCGCGCAACACACGGAAATAATCAAGCTTTCAAAGAATGTGATTTAGCGACCACCTCTATTACCTGTATCACCTATAATCTCATTGAACGTCGAGTGACTTGAGCGGACGCCAGCAAATCTTAAATTTTTCCATGTCGCGTGCAAAAGTAGCCCAGTGGATTCTGGCCGTTCTAGAAACCCATTGAGCATCATATCTTTTTTTTCTACGTTTTTCGTGAACAACTCTGACCATCGGGTCGGAGGTCTTCTTCCTGCACTGCGTTTAACATCCCGAGATACCCAATCACTAACTCCTCTTGTCCTGTTTGGCGTACAGAACGGCACTTTGATTCTCGATCGTTGACATAGATCGGAGGTTCGGATCCTTACCATTACTTGCGTGACATGGGATACTCCTAGCATCGTCCTTTCGACTGCTCGTTCAATTACGCTGAGTGATTTTCATCCTATTTACGCAACAACCAGGTTTCTGACGCATATGTTAACGCAGGAAGCACCGTTGAATCGAAAATGTGGGCACTGTTCTTTGTTCTCCTCACAACTTCTTCGATGCACTTGAATGCTCCCCAAGCCGCTCGTTTCCTTCTGCTCAACCCTGGAGCTAAGTCGTTCATCATATTGATTTCCCAAACTGGGTAGACATAACTGAAGACTCGGAAATATTCGTAACGTTGGGCGTGAATGAGGCATACGAAACCAAATCGTTCCTCACAAACATCGTTTCTGTGAGATTTAGTCGAAGACCAATCCTTCCACAGACTTTATCAAGTCGGAAAGCATTCGTTCTGCTTGTGTGGTGTTTGGTGTTATAAGGACGACGTCATCAGCAAAGTGAAAATGGTGAAATTGCAGACCATCGATTTCCGCTCCCATACTACGCCAATCTAATGTTCGCATGACAATTTCGAGGGTGGCGGTAAACAATTTTGGCGAGATTGTATCACCCTGCTTAACTCCTCTATTGACGTCAACGTTAATATCGTTGTAGAATGGTGAAATTTGTGAAATTTTTGTACAGCTCACGAAGAATCCTTATGTACTGAGTGGAGACTCCTCGACTATCAAGAGCTTCCATGACTGCTTCTATCTTAATGGAGTCAAATGCCTTCTTCAAATCGATTAAAGTGAGACAGAGCGGTCTTTTATGCTCTTGCGATACTTCAATGAGACTTGTTATCACGTGGATGTCGATCGTACTAAATCCTTTCCGAAACCATGCTTGTTCACATAGTTGCCCGTCGTCCAGTATTCTGTCAAACTTGTTTAGGATGACACGAGTGGAAAGTTTGTAGACGACACACAGAAACCAGATTGGACAAGTTGCCTATATCGTGTACGTCGTCCTTCTTGAACAACAACACGGTCTCGCTGGTCTTCCAATGAGTACCTTTGCATCCAGACAAGTAACGTGTGAAGAGACGCGCCAGTGTGTTTACGAGGACTGGCAGAAGGTTGTTCAGATGTTCTGATCTTATCCTGTCCGAACCTGGTGCTGTTAGATTTTTCGTCGACGAAATGGCATGTCGGATTTCGGAAGGGAGAATCAGTGGTACAACATATCCATTCTTTATTTCATATGACGTGGCTATCGAAGAGATCTGAGTAGTATTCGCGAATGATTTCCTCTATTGCCTTTCTGGACGCTGCAAGTGTTCCGTCTAGGAGTCGGAGAGGAATCATCTTGGTCTTGTAATTGGCAAAGCTTCGGTGGGTTTTGCGAATGCTGTTCCCAGCGCCTGCAGCTACACTTCTCTCTTCAAGATCTTTTTTTATCGCCTGTCTACAGTGTTTTGCAAGTTCGGACGTCAATTTGCGGTTGCCTGCAGCTCGCCCGGTTCCACGCTGGCGTATCCGCTCGAGAGTTTCTGGAGATAAACGTCTCTTGGTGAATTTCGAACTCTCCGCTTCCATAGCGCTAAAGTGAAGATGTTGAATGAGCCTATCATATTCTTCCCCGATCTTATCTACAGCGGCATCTTCCCAACAGCCGACTAATGAGTTGAATAAGTCCCAATTTATGGTGGTTTGGGGAGTTCGTTTTTTGAATTTAGCGGCTTTTTCTCCGTTCCAAGGCAAATGGAATCTTGCACGAAGGGGGCGGTGGTCCGATTCCATATAGAATTTTAGGACAACAGCGACATCGGTTAGGCAAAACTTCCTATTTACTATGATGTGGTCTATTTCGTTATGGTACGTCCATCGTCGACGGTGAGGCTTCTGGAATTGCGAGTTACCATGGATGGTTTTGGTCGTTATGGTAAACTCAGAAAGCTAACCCTGCTAGTTCCATTAGAATCCGTGGGTCCCAATGTGACGTTCTTCTTGGTTCAATCTTGTCGCTAAAATCTCCTATGATAACTTTGAAGAATGTATGGTCTTCTCTGTAGAACTTTTCTAAGTCCATATAGAACGCTTCGACTTCAACGAGATATTTGAATACTTGGGTACTTCGACGGCACGTCCTCAATGGTTTTGCGGGTGGCCATCATGGTTCCCTGGGGTCCCTAGATCAGCCTAGCCAAAGTCTACCCCAGGTCGTCGCCACCAAAGGCAGTCGCTGCGTTTGCGGATCAGAGGGAGATTTGTCACCATGCGTTTGATATCAAGACGGTGGTTGATCTTGGTATTGGTTTAGTCTTACCTAGGCATCAGGTTTGAAACAGCGGATCCAAAACAGGAGCCAAAGTACTCCCAAGTGCTGACGGCAGTGCATTTGCATAATGGACCACAGTAAGACAACGCAGTAGCATAAAAACTTCAAAGCTCCGTGTTGATGAATTCCTGAAAGATGCGCCACGCATTTGACTCTACTAAGTATCGTTTTAAGGTGAATGAATGCATATCTGGCTTTTACAATGACTCGCTGAGGCCTACCGATGCATCGATCCACTGATGCTATCGTCCCAGACAAGTCTCGCGCCAATTTGTTGACCCCGAAGGGATAGAAGGTTGGTGGACCTCGGGCGCTGAGGATTGATTCCACTTGCGTGTTGCAGAGCGCTCCTGACCACTTTGCCACACGTATGTAGTAGCATGCATATCGTTAATATCTAAACAACGATGGGGGAAAGTCTGCTCTAAAACGCTGTCATGTTCACAACTCCTAAGCCAATCTAGTTACTGAAAAATTACTCTCTATTCTGTTTCTCCTCTCTTTATTAAAAAAAAAAGTCCGCAGCTGAAAAAAAATCCCCGTATTCCATTCACAGAGTCAAGCTAAGCGATGTGGCTCCGTTGTTGGTTAACAATGTCTATCGCCATCCAAACAATAGAATGAATAGCAGGGAAGAATGCCCAGAGATAATACATGGTTTAGCCCCGTATCTCAGAGTTGCTTTTTGATGAGGGGTGGTGCAGTCACCACACTGTGACTCCACTCGTGCGACTCTGAGCGGCTGTTCTTCCTCGGTGGAAGGCAAGCAAAAAACGTTGGCTTTTTCGAAAAGCTGCGGATCGTTTAATTGTCGTTTAGATTTTCAACCTTCTGTTTCTGCTGCTGAAGCGTTTGACCTAATAAGCTACACATCAGCGTACTCCTCCAAGCTCAGAAGAAGGCTATATTGTCGAAACGTCAGCTATCGTTGTGTTGTATGTCATTTTCGTAAGGAAGTAAACGTGTGCTGAATAACAACCTCGCGATCGTTGAAAAAGAGAATGACATATTTATAATACAATGCCGAGGTTAACAGAAATTCGATCTTGTGAACTGCCAAACAATAGTCTTTGAGGCAATACACAGATCGCCGTCCCTTGATAACGTTATCACTTCAGCAAAAAAAAAAACCAACGCAACTGTATCCAGGTGAAGACGTCATTCAGTATATAATAATGCTAGCCATTTAGAACTTTATATTGATTACAGTGCGGTCCACTAGAAGATTACAGACTTGAGTCAGCAACTGTCAGCTGAAGGCTGAGGGTAAAATCGCAACAATTTCTCCGATTTTACACATGGATCTACGCGAAAAGCAGACTTTCCTACCATGTAAAATTGATTTGACGAAAAGCATATAAGGTGTGGGACAAGTTGCAGCAAAAATGTGACTCAAAAAACCGATGTGGAGAACAAACAAACCAGAGAAAGTTAAAAATGAGCAGAGCAGAACTGTAGAAAGATTATGGAAGGAGCTGGCAGTCAGACTACATATCCGAAGTACTCACGATTGAATACTACTAGGGAAAAAAACGTTGAACCTTAAAATTGCAAGAAACCAACTTGCCAACGCCCAATAGGAAAGCTGGGGCAAAAAATGAATTATTTTTTGCTTTTATACAAAATGGCGCGTGTTGCGCAGTGGTCGGGGGCATCCTGCAACACACACGTGGATCTCGGCGCTCATGAGCCACCAAGCCCTCCACCGGTTAGCAAATTGGTACCAGACCTGTCTGGGAGGATAGGAGCACTGGATTGATATATCAGTGGGCCACCGTGAGTCATAAAAGCCAGATATGCATTCAATCACCTCCAAATGATGCTTAACGAAGTCGAATTCATGGCACATCCCTCAGGAATTGATCAACGCCGAGACCACTATTCTTTTATTTATATAAAAGAGATCATAACAGTATTCCAAAAGAACGAGACTTGCTGAGGTACCACCAAAAGGAAAGCATCTTAAAGAAGTAAGTGCATATGGCAGCATAACAGAATACACGGAAATCTTGATGAGCTCAACTATCCGGCCAAAGATGAAGACACAACATGACGAATAACATTTTGCAAAAACTCGTGAAAGCTCAACAATTCAAAACTGTTCCATTCCACAAAGTTGAAGGAAAAACTCAAGACAGCACCTCTATGATGAGGGATCACTTGCCAGCAGAATAAGAACGACAATACGCAATTAATGCAAATTTAAGCTAATGATATTCTTAGAAGTGTAAGTCTGTTCACAAACGAAGCGTTATAAAACGAAGTCCTTTCAGAGACAATCAAAATGAAACTACACAGTTCTGCAGTTAGTCCAGAAAGGTACAGATTCTGGTTGGAATAAATAATTTAATAAGGACACACAAAATCAAGAGTACTTTAAACACCGACGGCTTGAAAAGAGTGCCATTGAAACACATCTTTCCTCATTCTCACTCCATTTCTTCCCTACATTTTAGGAATCTGTAAATTTTGTTGTACAATCAGATATTTCATTAAATTAGATAAACTATCAATTTTCAAGCAAGGCGAGCGAGTGGCGTAGTGGTTGGAGGCGCCACTGCGGCACACACGTCGAATCGATCCCCGCGCCTATGGCCCACTAAGCGTTCCATCCTTCCGGAGTCAGCAAATTGGTAGAGAACTTGTCTGGCAGGATAGCAGCACTGCCTCGATACATCGGTAGGACATCGTGAGTCATTGTAAAAGCCAGATATGCATTCAATCACCTCCAACGATACTTAATGAAGTCGAAGGCATGACGTATCCATCATGCATTGATCAATACCGAGAGCTTTATCCTTTATGCTTATCAGTTTTCAAAGCTTTCATCGGAAATCAGTAGGCCTGGCAACGAATTTTTCAGAGGTTTAGACCTCGTCAAATTGGATCGTTCGGACCCAATTCATACAATTTTTGAGTGAGGACGGTCATGTTCCTAATCTGCTGGACAAGTCCAGTGAGCCGTGCTTAGATAAGCTTCTTCTTCATCTCCAAACCACAGCATTCCACAAATTTCGTCTAAGCCCAAATTTCTAAAGTCTAAAAGCTCTTATTCACGTCATTACGAGAAACAAAAACATCAACGTTAACCTTTTATTTACTGCCTACTGTAAATTTTTATGGTAGAGTATGACGTGAAATATAACCACAATGATGCGGAGACATTCACAAAACTTGGACTTCGGGCCATATCGAACCACGATCACCCTTTTAGGGAGGTATTACGCACTCCATCACGGAGGTCCTTCCTTTGCGTTTCTCTCAGTTAGTTTTCTACCTAACGTGCCTAAAAAACATCAACGTTGTTTGCAATATCACAGGAAACTTTCCAGAGAAAAAATGGTAACGTTAAACTTGACTAATAAATAAAGAGCGACCTCTTTTATCTTGATAAAACAATGGATCATTGACGAGAAAGCTTAAACAGCTTTATAGCACTCATAGAACTTTTTAACAAAACAATCTGAGCGGAATACACGAGCCTCGAAAATGCGTGTGCATTGACGAGCTCCTCTAGTTGTTTGGAGAAAGAGTAGCCATCTGTCTGTATGGCGCACATAAGAGACAAATTCGAACTCAAAACTAGGTGCAGCTATTCTAACAGAATTTTTGTGCATCACCAGGTCGGAGCTTCCGAACCCGTCACTTACTTGTGTGAAACGGGATACTCCTACCATCGTCCTTTCGACTGCGCGTTCGATAACGATGATCGATCTTTCATCCTGCTTACGTAGCGACCAGCTTTCTGACGCATACATTAGGGCAGGAAGTACTGTTTAGTCGAAAAGGTGAGCATAGAGTCGAGTGTTCTTTGTCCTCTTCACTACATCCTCGATGCTCTTGAAAGCTCCCCAGGCCGCTCGTTTCCTTCTGATCAGCTCTGAAGCTAAGTCGTTCATAGTATTAAATTCCCGACCTAAATAGACATAACTGGAGCATTCGGAGATAATCGTTCCGTTGAGCGTGAATGGGACATGCGAAACCAGTCCATTCTTCATGAACATCGTTTTTGTGGGATTTAGCCGAAGACCAATGTTTCCACACGATTTATCAAAGTCGGAAAGCATACCGTTCCTCTTAGCTAATGTTTGGTGTTATAAGGACGATGTTATCAGCAAAGCGAAGATGATGTAACTGCCTTCCATCGATTTTCGCTCCCATTATAACAACTATCCCCGGAATAGTTACTATTTCTTCCTATTGCTGCATGTTTCTGTAAGGATCATATCTACTGTTTATCAAGTTGCCTGGCAAATATCGTAGTACGTAAATATTTTGATCCCGTCCTAAGGAACTTCGTATAGAAAATTTCTCTATGAAGCGGTGAATTCTTTGTCTACCTAGCAGACACATTTAATGGGTCGATGGAGACTGCCTTTGTCACAATACCACAATAGACACAGCATCTCGTGGCCATCGGTCACACCACCGGGTATGCTGTTAGGTACGTCTCACTGCTTGGGGAATCGACCTCGCGACCCGGGCTTTGACCCTACTCGCTTGGACGTAGCCACGCACGGCTAGCACCGCCCTCTTTTGGGGGTGGGGGCTTGCCAGTTTCTTTCTGGTCTTACGTCCGACTTCATTGCCTGATTCTTACACCAGTATTCTTCCGCTGTTATTCCTGTTACCTTTACGTATATAAAGATTTATTCCCAAGTTTGAGCGTCAAAAGGTTGCCCTGTGTCAACTACGAAAAGTCCCGCGTGGCGTCTTCTCACGAAGTCGAGCGTTCTGCTTAAAGTTAGTGGTTATTCGGTGTCTAGAACTGACTTGAAGGCCTATATTCTGCTACCAACTGCGACATCCATGTTGTCCTATTCCAATGTTGCCATGACGTTCTGGATTGTGGTGGTAAACAATTTCGGCGAGGCGGTATCGCCTTGCCTAAGCCTTCTTCTGACGTTGATGTTAACAATGTTATAGAATGATGATATCTTGGTTGCGAAAGTTTTGTACAACTCACAAAGAATCTTTATGTACTGAGTAGGGAATCCCTGATTATTGTCAAGGGCTTCCATGATTGCTTCTATCTTAATTGAGTCAAAAGCCTTCTTCAAATCGATGAAAGTGAGACAGAGAGGTCTTTTGTACTCTCGCGATACTTCAATAAGTCTCGCTATCGTGTGCATGTGGTCCATCGTATCAAGTCCTTTTCGAAGTCCTGCTTGCTCACATGGTTGCCCTCCGCGCAGTATTCTGTCAGTCTTGTTTAGAATGACTCGAGTGAAACGTTTGTGGCCTTGTTATTGTACGCATGATGAGTTTTGGACAGTAATAACAAGCAACAAGTTCAGATTGTAAAAATAGGTTTGCATAACAAGACTGTTTATAACGATCGAAGTTCCTTAAGATGGGATTAAAATAGTAACGTACTAAAACATTTGCTAGGCGACTTGCGAAACAGTAGATATGATCCTTATTACAGTAACATATCGTAATGGAAAGATAGAAACAGATATACAAAAAAAACAGTGTTTTTCAACGGATAATCCACCCTGCAGCAGTCGGTAGTTATGTCAGCTTGCACATAGCGAATAGCAAGACAGTAATTTTGGATCCGAGCTTAAATTACGGTCGGTTCCCAATCCCGTTGACGGGTGATTGCTGATGGCATTAATCGATTGAACTAGCTGAGAGACAGGCAAAACGAAGTACCCGCATGGTGTGGTAGTGAACGCGTTAACCCATGGGAAGCACAATAGCGCGGTCGTTCCCCACCGCAGACACCTGCGATCTGGAGCTTTGCAAATATCTCAGCGTCATTGTAAAGCGCCCACACCCAGGCGATTAAACATCGTCAACGGCCACAAACGAAACAGATTTTTTTTTTTTTAAAGAAAACGAAAAGAAAAAGTGAAAGGCAAGGATTGGCGGCTAATTGCAGAACAGAGGATCCGCATAGTGTGGCGTTACACGTTAGCCACCGAAAGGGCAATAACGAGTTCGATCTCCACCACAGACACCTGCGCTCCAAGGTTTTGCAAATTTCTCAGTATCATTTTGGTCAAAAGGAAAGTTTTCAAACCCTGGAGTCGATGGATAACAATGCTTGACCAGCAGCTTTCATTGCAGAACTGGATAGTTACCGTACTGCTAACGAATATTTGCACAACTGTCCTTCATTTATTCCAGTGAAACTCTGCGCCTCAGTTTCCATACATTCGGCTTTGTTAATCGTCCTGAATTCTATTCCGAATTTCATTGCTAGTGCCTGGTAAAGGTTTTAGAGTTCATTGCTTTAGGAGTGGAAAATTTCTGGTGTTTAGTGATTGATATATTTTCAAGGCTTCCTGCATTTGCTGGTACAACCTGTCTCATAATTCATATTCCCCAGTTCTTGTGAATAAGAAATTGCGCTGAAGAACTCTGAAGAATCTAGTTCGCCTCGATGTTTGGGATCCAAGTTTCCATGTCCATTTTCTGCACAGTAATGGTTATTCCTTCACTTTGCAGCAATTTTCTTCGTAATGAGTATTGGATACTTGGTAACTTGGGCGGGTCCCAGCATAATTTCCATTGTTTCGGGGTTTTGCTGGTTAAGCCATTGTGGTTCCGTGGTGTCCCAGGTCGTCACCACCGCATACAGTCGCCGCTTTCGTGGGTCAGAGGGAGATTGGCCACCATGCGACTAGTTTCATACCAGAACTGTGGTCGATCCTGGTATTGGTTCACTCTTAGGTGGGCTTCCTGATGGAAACGGTGGACTCCTCAGTTTGTTTGGGAGAGCCTATTGTGAGGAGGAATCCCACCGCTGTGCAGCGCATCCCGACACCCAGGAACACCTCACAGCCACGATGAGGCGGTCAGCTGTTGGGAGGTTCTGTATTGAGTACATCTCCTTATAACAACAATTCATCTTTTTCTCATTTTTTCTCGTAGTAGTGGTAAGTATGTTCATCGCTTGACTTCAAATTTGCCCAAAATCTTTATGTGAAAAGGCTTTTCTTAGTGTGTATGTTTGTCCAATCGATAATTCAAAGAAGAAAGAAAAAAAAAAGGAAAAACAAACAAACAAACAAACAAGGAGCCAGTGTATTGAAACCGGAATGACAGCGACTATATCGACGTAACCATCAAGAAAATTTTTTTGCTATTTTCGAATCGATCGTTTTTTTTTTTGGGCGCGTAGCACAGTTCTTGTCTATTTGGATCGTTTCGTTAGTTTCACTGTAGCTAAGAACTGTGTAATTTCTACTATAGATGTCTAAGAGTTCGTTAATTGGTTAGCGATCCTTAGTTACTTAACAACTCTTACGAAATGATCGAAGTATTTCCTTAGAATTTATGACATAGTGGTGATTTTTATGACGTCATAACTACATTGTGCGAAACGTCAGTTAAGATATTTATGTTTCTATCGAGATACATTTATTTATGGGGTTGAAAGTTCATCCCAGACCAGCACTGACAATGTCGTTGCAGGAAGCGATCTCGTTGGCAAAAAGAGGTAGTGGACTTTCTCATAAACAGCTGAGCTCGTTAGGTGAGATTCTTGTCTTTACTGCTTTGCATTAAGTTACAGTGTTTTGTACCTACCCATATTTGCATGTATGTGTTTGTGTATACGCGAATTGTGATGTAAACAGTTGGTTCCGCCAAAAAGCAGCTGGAGTCTGGGGACTTGGAAGTTGAACTCAAATGACCTTCAAAGTGATCGAATTTACTCTGTGGGAGTCTGAAAGCTTATCTGTGAACATTGGGCCGAGCCACTTGTGACTACGTAGTTGGTACCGTTTTATGCAATTATCCCACTACTTATTGCTGATTGTTGTTCAATAAATGGAACTCTGGTGGTTAGTTTACCACTTGTGTACCGCCTCTTCGTGGCTGGGAGGTGTTCCTGGGTGTCGGGTTACGATGTACGACGGAGTATTCATCTTCCAGCAGGTCTCCCAGGGCTGAAAAATAAGGATCCACCACCGTCCTGGTATCAAACTAATCGCATGGAGGCAAATCTTCCTCTGATCCACAAGGCGGTGACTGCCTGTGTTGGTGACGGCCTGGGGCATACTTTGACCAAGCTAACCTGGGAACTCCAGGGAGCCGCAATGGCTTAACCAGCAAATCTCCGGCAAGTGGTGGTTATGCTAGAACCCGCGCAACCAGTGAGGACGGACCATTCAAGTATCTAGGTAAGTAAATAGGACTATGGATAGTATACAATGTGCAGTTGATGTTTTTCAGCCCTCTTCGTTTTGTTAGATTTCTCGTTAATAATGAAATTATGAAACGTACTGTTTTGTGTATTTATAGGTGTACAGGAGTTAAGGAAGTGTTTCACTGATGAGCTCGGACCGAAAATCGCTTCTGAGGTGAGAATTGTAGATTTTCTTCTGATTTTTCAGGTTTTTCTCTTTACAAATCCAGGGTGTGATATGAATTAAGTACAAGTGCGACATAGATCTCCCTAATCTGTGGCAATCCTCCATTGTGGTTTTCGAAACTGGGTCCTAGTTGTCACTTTTGATCATTGTTTTCCCCATTTGACAACTGCTGTAGAATTGCTTATTAAAAATCAACTTTTATGAATATTATAAGGGAAGTAGCATTGCGTTTATCGAGAGTTATATTAATTTTTTAAGAAAGGAGCTTGTAAGGAAGAGATTAGATTTGCTCTCGCTGGAATTTCTTGCGAGGTTCTTTTTTATGGCCGGGTGCCTTATATTGGACAGTTGTTTAGCAACCCAATCTTTGTTTGTTTTCATATGAAATAACGACTTTCCATATCTTTTTTTATTTCATACATGAGAGAGTTTTCTTTTTGTTGGCGAAGGTTTTGAAATAATGCTCGTGAAGGGTTTTGTTTCTAAGGTAAATTATGCCATTATCGGAGCATTACGAAGGATATGTATTGCCTTCAGTGAATAACGGGACGTGTTGGATGGTATGCATTGATCTCAGTGCGTTTTCTTTCCCGTTGTTTCCTTTGATTTGCTGTTCATTTTCTGTCCGTTACCTCCTCTACTAAATCGATGGCCATCTTACCACAGACACTCATCGTTGAGACTAGTTGCTGCCTACAACTAGTATTTTACACTAGAATGAGCACGTCTCCATGAGGGATTTCTTATTCTTACTTAATGTATTGATGGTGTAATATGGAGGGTATCATGGTATCTTAGAATAAAGGCACTTTAACCCATATGGGTTTAATTCGATATATCCTGCGTGTGGCAATTGCACGTCATCTTAGTAGTGGTCACTGAGAACTAGGTGTTGTGGCAATGTGTTTACATAGTTAAACATCTTGTGGAACTAAATGCAGTACACGTTCAGTCCCTAATTTCAGTTCTTGGGTGACTTAACTTTTAACGTATCTTTTGAAATACAAAATATCGGAGATGTGAAAGTGTATTCATTCATATTAACCTTTTATTTGCTGACTACTACAATTTTTCATGGCATGGTATTATGTGAACTACAAGCACAATGCTGCTGAGAGATTTGCAAAGCTCCGGACCGTAGGTGTCGGCGGTGGGGAACGAACACGCTATTACCCTTTCTGAGGGCTAATGCGTTCACTACCACACCATGCGGGTCCTTCGTTTCGTATGTGTCTCACCTAGCTTTCTATCTACCAGTGTCATCAGCAATCACCCGTAACCGCGATTTTGTTTATTGATTTGCATCGTCCCATCAGCGTAAAAGTACTTTCATATTCAAGGGCTATATTGATTTAGAATTGAATATTTCTTCACAACGAACAGATTCTCGTGTATTTCAGCGTCGGCTCAGATGTTCGAGGCATGCGTAACTGGCCATTGTTTCTGTCCTTGGGCGGTCTAATTTTCTTTTTTTATTTCTTATACGTTTATCAAGCACAAAGTACTGAATACGCAATCATCAGATCCGAATTGGAGAATCAACTACAGAAAATCCAAGACTTGAAAGTAGATTTTGTCAGTAAGTCATCGAACTTATTACATTCTTTTGAAAGTGTTTCTTGTTTTATCATTCTTCTCAATTTTTTTTCATTCCTTATTTATTAAAATCCCATTTTTGGAATTGTTACCTCGGCGTGAAGTAGAATTGTTTCAGCAGATCCTTGTCTCATTACCTCTTGTTTTTCCTTTTCATTAAGGAAAAAGATCCCTTCCATGCATGAAAGCACGTGGTATATTTACTCGGATACTTGGATGGCCCGTCTTCACTGAATGTGCGGGCTCCAGCATAATTTTCGCTTCTTCGGAGTTTTGCTGGTTTAGCTGTTTGGTTCCCTGGAGTCCCGAGGTGAGTCTAGTCGAAGTTTGTCCCAGGTTGTCATCACCACAGGCAGTCTCCGCCCTTGTGGATCAGAGGGTGATTTGTCATAATGCAACTGGTTTGACACGAGGACGGTGGTGGATCTTGGTATTGGTTTGCTCTTAGCTAGGCTTCCTGATGGAAGCGACGGACTCGTTCTCAACTTGGGTGGCTCTGCTTGGTGGATCAATCCCTCAATGTTCATCGCAGACCGACACCCACGAATAACTCCCAGCCGCAAATGAGGCGGTAAACCGTTGGAAGAGTATGTGATATTCCATGATCAAAATCGATATTCAGGTGAATGCTTCTTGGCTTAGCATTGGTTTATTACATATGCCTGTTTACTTTTAGTTGACTCTTTGTATTAGTTCGGCAGTGGAATGTGTCTCTGAGTCGGTCTTATGCATCGAATAATTACTACGTCGAAGTAGAATCCTCGACTTTCTACGAACTTGTCACCCGTCTCTTTTTGATGTAGCCACAGAACATAATCTCAGGGTTAGGTTATAATCGTTTGTGGGAATAATTTCAATACAATATTAACAATCTTACGATATTCAGAAGAGTAAGGATTATTGATTGAGCGAGTTAAGTGAGACTAAGCGAAGCTTAACTTGGATGAATCGTATTGTTCGTTACATTCCTTTTAACATGGGATGGGACTGTTTTATAGAAGAAACTATAGTTAATGCTGGTACATCTTGTAATAGTACCCAGGATCGAGTTTCTATTAACCTTGGCATTGAATTATGAATTCGTCGTTTTCTCTCTTAGCAGTCGCGAGGTTGTTAAACAGCATACGTTTACTTCCACACAATAACACACATTCAACACAATCGTAGCTGACGTTTCGGCAGATTTGCCTTCTTTAGAGCCTGGAAGGGATGCTGTTTAACAACCTCGCGACTGCTAAGAGAGAAAACGACGAATTTATAGTTAATGCTTATAGGAGGATTCCAGAATGTTTCTCAGTTTGCAAAGGAATTTGGTGAAGGGTATACAATAACCTGTAGAGAAAGTACATGTGGAAGCGGTTGAATAGTTTGTACAAAGAGTTTGTTTGAAAGCGGCACAAAGGCTTATACAGAAAGTTCATGTGGTAATGGTGCAAAGGCTTATATAAGCAACGATAAATGCGGCTAGCAGTAAACGTGGTTAATATAGTAAACATACATTAATATAGAAAATAGGAAATACTTGGAGAATGTAATATGGACGCGTGTAGCGCAGTGGTCAGAGGCACTGTGCAATACACTTGGGATCGACCCTTTCGTCCCAGGTCCACCAAGCCTTCCATCTTTCGGGGTCGGCAAATTGATATCGGACTTGTCTAGGAGGATATAAACACTGTCTGGATAAATCGGTGGGCCGCTGCTAGTCATTGGAAAGGCCAGATATGCATCCACTCATCTCAGCAATGTTTAATGAAGTCGAATGCATGGCGCATCCCTGAAGGGTCGATCAACGCCGAAAGCTTTACCCTTTATTTTATTTGGGCGATTGGTGCTAAACGTAGGCTACAAATGACAATGTCGTCTGTACTTTACCTTAAATGTATATCCTAATGGATTACGGTGGCTGACAATTTGTCGAAAGTTTTAAATACTGCATTCGATTGAGCGTTTTATCCAAGAGTTATATTTCAAAGAGCATTTATACTATGCGTATGGGTAAGTTATTTGCTCGATATGGTTGAGCTTATAATCACCACTTCATAACGAAGGGCTAGAAGAAGCGCCGAGTATAAAACCTTAGAGAAATCTGGAAGCACCAATTAATCGATGGCTTGAAGTCGTCTTATGCCTTAACTAAATACCATAGGTAAATCCAAGGAGTTCTTTTTAGTTTTTGTTTCTCCCTTCATAATGAAGATTTTTCACGGGAGAGTTCTTTTGGTCTTTCTTTTCTCACAATTCTATCTTCTCTGCTCCTCATTAGTAACGTTAATGATGCGGCGCATTGATATCAATGACCGTAATGACTGGGATGAAGCGGATGCTGCGCGCTGATTTCAGTCCTTCTTATTTCTGGGTGTTTCTTTTGCCTCAGAGTTCGCTTTTTTATTGCGTACTCTTTGTATTCGAACTGTTCTCAGACTGGAACTTTCTAAGAGGTGATTGCTGCGGTTGTACACTGAAGTCTGACATAGAGCGACACCAGACCACGACAGTATAAGTGAACTATTCAGTAGAGTTATGTAACTGTACTTAGATTTTAGATGATTACTTGACCTCACCATAATGGCCATTTCTAATGAAGCTAGAAAAGGTGTTTTTTGAAATAATGCTTTGCTCTTATATCCACAGTCTTACATTGATATTTTAAAGATTGAATTCAAAAACATTCATTTTGTGCCGTACAAAGTATAAAATTCGGCTTCGATAAGCATCATCGAGAGCGACTGAATGCATATCTGGCCTTTACAATGACTCGCGGTGGTCTACTGATGTATCGAGCCAGTGCTGCTATCCTCCAAGGCAAGTCTTGTACCAATTTGACGAGCTCGAAAGATTGGAAGGCTTGGTGAGCCTTGGGCGCAAGGGTCGATCCCATTTGTATTTCAGGGAACAACCGACCACTGCGCAACACGCGCGTCTTATGCTCTGTGATTTGTAATATTGTCATCTTTACAATCTGCACCTTTTTTTAAAATGGAATTTCACTTTTTATTTGACACTATTAAAATAACCGTATAAAATAAGAAGCGGTAGTGTTTAGTGCAAATGACGCATCATATGTTGGCCTATTTAACATGATTTGCAACATGTCATGAATCTTTGCCATCTTCTGGCAACGTAAAGCACAACAACTCAATATTTTTGGGCAATAATGCTAGTTCTTTCAGTGGCTCAAGTAGGTCGGAGTTTCGGATTCCATCTCTTACTTGTGTGGAACGGGATACTCCTAGCATCGTCGTTTTGACTGCGCGTTCGATTACGCTGAGTGATCGTTCATCCTGCTTACGTAGCGACCACGTTTCTGACGCATACGTTAGAGCAGGAAAAACAGTTGAGTCGAAAAGATGGGCACGAAAACGGGTTTTATTTGTTCTCTTCTCTACATCCTCGATGCTCTTGAAAGCTCCCCAAGCCGCTCGTTTCCTTCTGCTCAGCTCTGGAGCTAAGTCGTTCATCATATTGGTTTCCCGACCTAGACAGACATAACTGGAGCATTCGGAGATATTCGTTCCGTTGAGCGTGAATGGGACAAACGAAACCAATCCGTTCTTCATGAACATCGATTTTTTGAGATTTAGTCGAAGACCAATCTTTCCACACGCTTTATCAAAGTCCGTAAGCATACGTTCCGCTTGGCTAGTGTCTAGTGTTATAAGAACGATATCATCAGCAAAGCGAAGGTGATGTATGTGCCGACCATCGATTTTCACTCCCATATTATCCCATTTCAATGGTCGCAAGACGTTCTAGAGGGGAGCTGTAAATAATTTTGGCGAGATTGTATCTCCATGCCTAACTCCTCTTTTGACGTCAACGTTAATATCGTGGTAGAATGGTGAAATCTTGGTTATGAAATTTTGTACAGCTCACGAAGAATCTTTATGTACTGAGTAGGAACTCCTTGACTACCAAGGGCTTCCATGGCTGCTTCCATCTCATTTGAATCAAAGGCCTTCTCTAAGTCAATGAGAGTGAGACAGAGCGATCTTTTGCACTCTCGCGATATTTCAATGAGAATGAGCTTTGTTAACGTGTTAATGTGGTCCATCGCACTAAATCCTTTTCGAAACCCTGCTTGCTCGCACGGCTGTCCTTCGTCCAGTGTTCTGCCTATCCTGTTTAGGATGACTCGAGTGAAAAGTTTGTAGACGACAGACAGGAAGCAGATTGGGCGATAGTTGCCTAAATCGTGAAGGTCGCCCTTCTTGAACAACAACACGGTCTTGCTGGTCTTCCACTGGGTAGGGAACTTGTATTCAGACAGGTAACGTGAGAAGAGCCGAGCCAGTGTGCTTACGAGGACTGGCAGAAGGTTCTTCAGATGTTCTGATCTTATCCTGTGCGGACCTGGTGCTGTTCGATTTTTCGTCGACGAAATGGCATGTTGGATTTCGGAAGGGAGAATCAGTGGTATAACATATCCATCCTTTATTTCACATGACGTGGCTATCGAAGAGATCTGAGTAGTATTCGCGAATGATTTTCTCCATTGCCTTTTTGAACGCTGTTATTGATCCGTCTGGGCGCCGCAGTGCAATCATCTCTGTTTTGTAATTGGCGAAGCTTCGGCGGACTTTGCGAATGCTTTTCCCAGCCTCTGCAGCTTCGACCATTACTGCTTCTCTTCTCTCTTTAAGATCTTCCTTTATCGCCTGTCGGCATTGTTTCGCAAACTCGGACGTTAGTTCGCGGTTGCCTGCTGCTCGTGCGGTTCCACGCTGGCATATTAGCTCGAGAGTTTCTGGAAACAGACGTCTCTTTGTGACCTTCGAACTCTCAGCTTTCATGGCACTAACGTGAAGATGTTCAATGAGCAGATCGTATTCCTCGTCGATGTTGTCAATAACGGCATCTTCTCAACAAGCGACTAATGAGTTGAATAAGCCCCAGTTTGTGCTGGTTCTAGGACTTCGGTTTTTGAATTAACGGCTTTTTCTCCTTTCCGCGAGAAATAAAATCTTGCACGAAGGAGACGGTGGTCTGATCCCGTGCAAAATTTTGGGACAACAGCGACATCGGTTAGGCAAAACTTTCTATTTACTATGATGTATTCTATTTCGTTATGGTACTCTCCATTGGGAGATTCCCATGTCCATTGTTGACGGTGAGGCTCCTGGAATCGCGAGTTACCATGGATGGTCTTGGTCACCATGATACACTCAGAGAGCCGCTCACCCTGTTCGTTCCATTCTAATCCGTGGGTCTCAATGTGACGTTCCTCAGACGATCTTGTTGGTCCGATCTTGGCATTGAAATCTCCAATGATGACCTTGAAGAATGTATGGTCTTCTCTGTAGAACCTCTCCAAGTCCATGTAGAATGCTTCGACTTCTTCTTCGTCATAGTTTGGTGTTGGCACGTAAACGACGTAGATTGTCAAAGCTGGGGTGTTGATCCACATCTTTTTAATCGTGAACGTCCGATTCGGGTTGTAAACTGTTCGAACTAATTTCATTGACAGTTCATGGACAAACTCGTGTTGACGAGAACGCCGACACCACCTACGCCTCTACTGTCGCATGTTCCGAGGAACAGTTCTCCATTGTCATAGACAGCGTTGAATGGGTGGCGTCGTCTCGTCTCGGCCAAGCCGATGACGTCGTACCTTATCATTCTTGCTTGCATG